>OY728142.1:380587081-381187081 GCA_963277665.1 Viscum album
ACTTAACAACACACTTATTCACACTTTGCATGTATTTTTATTCTAAAAAGACCATTCCAAGAGTCCCTAAGTACAGATCTAGAGGGGGTATCCCTATGGTTTGGTAATCATCCTACCAAACATATTTCTAATTATTTATTATTATAAATCCTATAAATATAATATGTTTATCATTAAATAATACATTGAGTATCCTAAATACATTAAAATATCAATATTATTAAACCACCATTATCCAACATATTTTTTATCAAATGGGATGTTAATTTATCGATCATGAGTATGTGTGGATCAACACCTTCACATATAGATACAAATAAATTCATTGACGTCATAAATTTATGATTATTATGATAGGTTTAATTTTAATAAATTATATTTATGAAATTAATATTATTCAATTATTATAATATCATTTTTACTTTCTTACCATCCAATTCTTTGGAAATAATAACCACACTCGTGTGTATGTGTGGACTACCACCTCCATGGAATGATGTAATTCATTCTTTTGTTTATTCATTTCGTAGATGGTAATAAGGATAGATTTAATTAATATTTATTATATATTAATTATTTAGTAAATGTGAATTATTAATTACCTTTCTTCTACACTATCTGTCAAAAAGTGCAATCCATATTTCTATGTACGGAAGGCCTACAATGTCCATGAATGATGTAAATTATTCCATCGTCTCCACCATTTATGGATGATAATAAAAACATATATAAAGAGTATATATTATATTTCTATCAAGAATGACATTTTTTATAATAATAAACAGTGATCAGAGTACATGGACTGGAACTACTAGTAAGAAATTCTCATGAAAAATGAAATAGTTAAAACCTGAAAATGATGATTTAAATTTGAAGGTATTAATAAATGGATGTTTGAATGTTATTAATGTATTATATATAGTATTATAATAATTTAAATTTCTCTTGAATAGACTTATAAAAAATTTCAATTTATTATATAATTTGTTAAAACATATTAAATGATAGTTGAACTTAAGGAAATATGTTATTATTTCAATATCACATTAATTTGTATTTTTTATGATTGATTTTACATTGAAGTAAAATATAATATATTTTTATAATAAATTCCATTAATTTGGTTAACCAATTCTTATTTTTGCAGAAAATATATTTTTAATATCATTTTCCTCTCTTTAAGTACCAATGATATGGAAAGAATACTCCTTTAATGGGAAAATGACATTAATTCTCTCTTCTGTCAAGAATACTTTTTTCTTCCAGGTCTATATTATCTAAAACGATTTTTAGAATGTTTTTTATATTATATTTGTGTTGTTTACCAATTTCAATATTCTTTTTTTAATTTTCTATAAATTTTTTAAAATCATCATTCCAGTCATTATCTAAAAGTGGTACCTTTAACTTTAATCCTATAATGTGAAGGGAATATTTGTTTCAACATAAAAAACATGGAAAAAAATCCTTCTGCCGTTATCAGTTAGATATTATAAGACTCCATTACATGTTTCAAATGATATATTTATAGAAAATTTTTTCCTTTTTATTTAGTAAATGTTTAGAATTTGAAGAAATTATTTAAATGTTTAAAGGGTATTTTCCTCATGAAAATTAATAGAGTTATTTTAAAAGAATTTTTACCTTTGACTACATCTATTAATGGTATACAATATTTACTATGGATATGATCTAATGATAATATCTCAAATATTTATAATAATTTTTTTATAGTTTTGGTGTTGAAATATTGATGAAATCTATTTTCTTTTCCACATTTTATGTTATGATGAATGTTTTTTAAATTTAGTGGAATACATATGAATTTATTTATGAATATTTCATGAGTTGGATCAGAATTATATTTGAGTCAAATACATTGGGAAAATATTTATGTTCTATGTGATAAAAATGAATATGGGAGGTTATCCAAATATTGAATAAAGAGGGAAAAATTAGTTATTAGAAGCTAGGAAAAGGGTACAGTAGAGGTTATTCCATGAATGAATTTATTTAATGAGTGGTTATTATAAGACTAAAATTCTATGAATTAATTTTTACGTACCAATGTCTTAATATTTTAACGAATATGATTATGCCACACTTAATTTCACTCTCTTACAGATGAATCTTATTCCAATTATATGTTTTCATGACTCATATTATTTTATCCCATTATTATTCATGTCATATAAAGATCAAATATTTATTCCATTTCTCTTTTTTATAATCTATGATTTGATGGGTATGATTTTAAAATATTAAGATCATTTTTTCTTACACATTATGCTGATTTTATGATTAAATAATCATTGATAACTATTATGTTTAACCTTACTAAGAATTGGAGCTCACCCTTTATTAGGATTTTTATTCCATGGGACATTAATATGTGATCTATGTTTTATTTGTCTACTATTTATTATACTTATTAATATCTATATGGGAATCAATGTAGATATTTTATAAACTATTTGTTTATGTATCAATGTTTCGAAAGAAAATAATTTATTATAGTTCAGGCATATACCATAGTGTTTTTTATTGAATATTCATCTAATAATTTGTAATAGATATATCAAAAATATGGGTCTATATATTTTGTATCTATGAAATGTTTAGTTACCTTTGTATTCTGGGATGCAAAAAAAATCAGTGAGAAACGTTATGATAGTCTTATGTATAAGACAAATTCCAAATTAATTTTAATGAAATGAGTGTGAATTTCTAAGAATAACATATATCTATGAATACAACATGTTCATGTTGTTTAATCAAAGACACATATAGTTTTTATAGAAAATAAAATAGTTTATATACTACATGTCAACCATAATTCTGATTCATATTGAGGTTTCCCATACTGCACACCTATTTTGACACTCATGTGGGATATACTTGTGCTAAATCACATTTAATTTATGAACATTAATGAAGTATTAGAATAGATTATGATCATGGATGAACTATTTTAAACCAAAATTTTCATGTATTGAAAATGTTTTTTCATGGTCTAGACAACCATTAAATGATTCATTACGATCACATGGTTTCCTACTATGATTATGGTCTCCTAGACTACACATTTTGAATATTGTCAACTGGTGGAACCCAAATGATCTTTTTTAATGAAGAATGTCTTATAAGATATAATAATTTTCCTATAGAGAAACCAAATTTTGTGGGAGCTAAGATGAAAAATATTAATGTAATACTTACAAAAAAATCCCAGTACATGAATCATGTTGAGTATCTGTATGAGAAAATTAGAGAACAATATTTGGTAAAGTCCGTTATGAATAAACATCCAACCTATTTTGGTGTTTGTACTAAACATATAATTTCTAGGCTTTGGGTAAGTACCATTGAAATGTTATTTTATATTGTCCATTTTTTGGATAATGAAAATTAATTTTTTCATGTTTAATTTAAGAAGGAGTAGCAGGTCCATGGTATACTGTCATAAAAAACACAAGGAAATGTAACAAAATTGACTCCTTAGAGTTTGATGAGTATAAATTTTTATTTTAAAAAAATATCCATCCTCATATTACTCAAATGAAAATGTTGAGGGAATTAACAAAGCTAATGTGGAAGGATGCATAATACCTTAATATATATGTGGAAAACATGAAAATATTTTCAATGTAAGATTCTTTTATTATCATTAAAGCAATAATCTAAATTTATCTATTCATTAGTGGATTAAAACCACACCTATAAAATGAATTATTCATAAGGGTATTTTGTAGTTATTAATAAATAATTCGATGATCTACTATGAAAAATGGATATTGATTCTACTTTAAAATATCCTCATTTTGAGAGGAAATGAATGATGGGATTAAAAAGAAAATATAATAATAAAAACCATAGAGGTTTGATGATTATCCATCCATTATGATATTGCTAAAATAAATTATCCTAAGGGGACTAGTAAATGCATTAAGTGTTTAAATAAATTTTTTCAAGAAATATTATTCTAATGTGATGGGAAGAAGGTAGTAAATAAAGGATTAGAAGGCATAAATAATGCACCATCAATATTCCAGTGGTTCAAATGATTGAATTATAAAAAGTATTTAATTTTTAAAAAAATGACTTTTCATGATGATTATTGACATTAGTAACCTCTTATACCCATATGCAAATGGAAATCTCATTTGATCGATATAGATGAAGATAGGTATTATAATGAAATGGGGAAAGGTACCCGTACTATCATCTTTTTAACTTCCTGTATATTATTTGATTATGCATCTACCCACTATATTATGTTTGACGAATTTTTTAAGGGTATCACAATACCACCATTCTCATTATTTTATAAATTATAATTAGAAACATTAATGGTATGATTATTTCATCTCAATAATTTAATACATATCAAGATGTTTTTTTGTAGTAATGTACTTCTAAAGAATATTATTATTCTCAATCTAGTTGAATTCGATGTTATATTAGGTAGGGATTAAATTTCATTGAATAACCCCTACATCAATTAGTGAAGGGATTTCATCAATAATATTATGAACTAATTTATAATCATCTTGATGTTTGAAATTAAAAATGAACATTCAATGTAAATAACAACCATTATAATGGTCTACATTACTATAAAATTGGGGTATTCCTCAAAAAGGATGATGGAGAAACTAGGAATCAGTGATATGACTATTTTGTACTAATTTATTGATGTCTTTACAGATTATTTTCATATCCTTCTATCGAATCATGATGTTGAGTTTTATGTAGAAGTCGTTCCTCGGGATACACCAATTTAAATGATAATATAGAATGGCCTCAATTGAGTAGTATGAGTTGGATAAGAAACTCTTGGAGAATATTAATGAGGTTCTCATTAATAAAAGGTTATCACAAGGTTGTTCCTATTATTTTTGTTAAGAAGAAAGATGGATCAATGCGGATATATATTAATAATTTTGAAATTAACAAGACCACTATCAAGAACAAGTATCTTATACCCTGTATTAATAAATTGATTCAACATATGTATAGAGTTAATTACATTACTAAGATTGGAACTCAATATGTATTACGCCAATTGAGGGTAAAGAAGAAGGATATAACCCTGAAAACATAACTTAAAATGTATGGACATTTGAATTTTTATTGATTAAATTTGTATTACTAATCCCTTGAAATATTCAATGATGTGATGCATAGGGACTCTATAAATTACAACTATCATTTTGTTGTAGAATTTATAGATGATATTTTAAAATATTTATATTTAATTAAAAACCATGGAGATAAATTGAGTATTTTACTAAATAATCTACAGAAGGATAATATGTATGAATATTTTACAATGTGAGATTTTGTAATAAAAAATTTCATTTTTAATTCATATAACATATAATAAGGGTAAATTGGTGGATCCATAAAAGGTGAATGTAATTCAATGTCAGCCCAGATCAACCACTATTATAGATATATATAGTTTTCATGGACTTCATGTATACTAAAAATGATATGTGTAAAATTTATCAGGGATATATAATCTACTCACCATGATATCTTGGAAAGGAATAAAGTTCTATTGGACAAATGAATGTGAATAATTCAAGGAACTAAAGAGATGGTTAGTCAGTTGACCTATGATAATATAATCTTGACGTTTAGAAGGGTTTATGATCTACAATGAATCATTGAATAAGTAACTAGGATGATTCATCATGAAAAATGTCATAGTGATAGCTTATACATTAGGCCAATTTATGGTTATTGAAAAAAATTATCCAACTCATGATTTGGAGTAATATGTGGTAATGTTTTCATTATTGTTATAAATGAATTATATTTTTGGAGATATTTCTGATATATATTCTAATAATACTGTTTTATTGTATTTTTTATCTAATAATATGATTCATATGCAATAGATAACATAGTTGGAGTTGATGAATGATTATAACTACCCAATACATTACCATAATGGGAAAGAGAAAAATGTGGTAGATACATTGAGTTAAAGGATCAAGATAGATCATATATGATGAGGATCATAGAAGAACAAATGTTTTTTTATTTATAAAGTATGGATATTTAAATATTGAGTGAATTATAGAAATATTATCTTTATCAGATGTGTGTTACACCATCTTTCAATTTGAGGATTAAAGAGATGTATAAGAAAGATGTGAAACACCCAAAGATAATGAAAAACAATCAAAATTAATAATTTTATTATGAGGGAATGTTATGGTTTAGGAAAAATTTAATTGTATCATCCATTCTATATTTTAAGGAGGAATTATTATATGAATCTCATAGTTCATCATTTTATAGTCATCATAGAATTATGACGATGTATAGAGATCAAAAATTTCATTTTTTGTTATATTGAATTTACATAAAATTGCAGTGTGTTTATCATGGTTCATTTTATGTTAGAATTTCAATATTGAGAGGGAATTCTAAGGGTATTTTTTAATAAATTCCTTTTCAAAAAAAGAAATTGGAAAACACCACCATCTATTTTATCATCATAATTCCCAGATATTATAATTGGCATAATGGTATTTTGGGTGTACTAGATCCTATTAGGAAGCCAAAGAACAGAAATTATAATATAGAATATTTCTCTATTAATTATATGTCAATAATATACATTAAATATATATTAAGATTACATGGATTACAATAATATATTGTGTGTGACCATGATTTATGGATTTCCTCCATGATCTTGTTAATTATTTATCAATATATGGATATAGAATTGAGTTTCAGCACTGTTTATTTTCACTAGATAGATTGTGAGTTTGGGATAATTATTTAATCCCTATAGTATATGCTATGATTGTGTTCTATGGATTTAAATTATGGTAGGGATCAACACCGTTGTCTAGTATAATCATCTTACAAAATAGATTTAAATCGATATTTTAGATGGATATTTTGAAACCCTCTATATAATGAAGTGTATGAATCCAAAATGTGAGGATGAAATTAGTAAAATATTAATATTGGGATCTCTTTTTATGATGAAATGATAGCTAAATTTAGATCCATTCAGCTTTATATCAATGTATCTCATAATAATAATTAGTAAATTATTGAATTCGAAGATGGTGGGAAGATATTTCATAGAATTTTCTCATGGAATATTTTTATGAGATTAAAAATATAGGAAACATGTGACATAGGAATAATAGACCCTTAGAGATTCATTATTATGTAATATGGTGACCTATTTTAGGGTAATTCAACCAAACATATATCATGTTGATGATGTGTTCCATGTATCTTTATTAGGGATGTGTATAGCTAAACCATCACATTTACTGAAATCAATGTTCATATAACTATATTATGAAATTTTCTATTAAGAAAAATAAGATGAAATAATTGATTTTATATACAATGTATGTTGAATTTATAATAAACATGGGGTTAAATTTCTTTGGATAAATTAGAAATTCGAATAAGAAATACAAAACCCATGGATTTGAGGAAACTAAGATATCCTCATATTTTATATCACATTGATAAAATTTCAAGGGAAACAATTATTTTAAGGTTTTTTGAATGTAACAAAACAAGATTTTATGATGTAGTTCCCTATAAAAAATATTATTCCTTTGATATCTTTTATTACAAATAACATTCAATTTAAAAGAATCATGTTATACTATTGAAATATTGATATTTAATGAGATAGTTTTCATATATTCATAGTATTGGAGGGCATGAATGTGAAAAAATAAATTATTAAAAATATAATTGTTAGAATTTTATAAAAAAATCATTTTTTAAATTTGTTAAAAAATAAAAAAAAATATTCGAAAGAAAAAGAGATGTTATATAAATTATTTTTATGCACACAATGTGTTTTTATCTTAATAACATAAATAAATCATTAAAAATGCACTATTATAAAAATATTATACATTATATATTCAAACATATTTTTTAATTCATTTAGTGTTTTTTCATGCAATTGGAAAAGAATAAATCCAATTTTATTCTTAAAATTTTATTTTCCTAAAATATTATTTTCATCATATTTTGTGGTCTCCATATAAAATGAATTTTTACCACTTATTGAAATTTAGAAAAGTAAAAAGGATCCCATATTTGGAATACAGATATTTATATTTGGTAATTAGGTAATCTTAATTTTTGTAGATATAAATAGTGACCATGGTAATGTTTTGTCACCTCCGTAAGGGTAAAATAGGTAATACATGGTAAAAAATCATGTTATGTCATTAATATTCCTTTAACACGGGACATTATTATATTTTTTCAGTGGGGTTAGACCATTATCACTAACTATGGAAAAATATTTCCACATGGTTCCTTTTTTCTATTATTTTGACCTTTATATTATTTCATGAAAATGATAAATACAAAATGCCACTCTTTTGAAATTAATAAATATAAATATTTATTATAAGGATAAAAGTTGACAAGTCCTGTTATAAATGTTTATTTTAAATTAGGGAAAAATTATTATGGAAATTTATTTATAATTATTTTTTATTAAATAATTTCTAAAAATTATTGTAGAATGAGGACACAATATCAATTCAATTTGTACAAAAAAATAAATGATATTAAAAATATTAAATTTCATAAAATTTGGGGTATTTATTGAGTTACATTCAATTTTTAGATAAAGATGACATATTATGACTGTGTGGAATGTTAAAATTTAAATTCCTATGTTTTAATATTGTCTTTATATAAAAATTAAATCAATAGTACTAAAATGATATCAATGATATTTAATGTTAAATAATATTTAATAACCTTATTTAAAAAAATACCAAAAGTATTGAATTAGAATAAAAAAGGCATAACATTTAATCCCCTTTCCATTTATGATTTATTTTATATCTTGCAATTAATATTATATCCAGTTAATATTAAAAAATTTATTACCGTGATTACTGTAAAAATTGTTTGACCAATGAGTTAAACCAAACTATAAGGCTTAAAATAAAACAAAAACATATCTACTTTTTATTGGATGATGATATTTCAACCTTATATTATATTTTATTAAATATATATATATATATAATATTTTTCCATGAGAAACACTTAATTATATTTTAATATATTTAGTAATATAAATTGTGTCCATTCCTTCCCTTATAAAAGGCAATCCATTCCCACTTTTATTTACAAAACATTAATTCATTTTGAATGATCATACATAGGTCAATTCACTTATAAACTTCCATATACAAAATTTATATGTTTGTTTATTCTTAAAAAACCATTTTAAGGGATCTCAAAAAATATCTAAAGGAGGACCCTCAAAGATTTTTTATTCAACATACGTAATATCTTTAAACTTATTACATATTATACCTCCTTTAAATCGGTGGTATTCATATTGAAATAATAAAATAAATATCCCTAATTTAATAAAATTTAATTACAATTATTTATCCACCATAATCCACCATCATTTCAAAAAAAATATGGGAAGATAATGTATTTCACATGCGTATGTCTGGACTACAACCTACATGTAGTGATACAATTCATTTTTAATCACCATCGTTAGTGAATGTGTGTTGAAAATTTATTAGTTCTAGAAAATATATTTTAAAATTATTGTAATTTTTGGATTTATATTTTCACATATACCTTCTCAATTTCCAATCTATTGGAAAATGATAACATCACTCATGCGTATGTGAGGACTGCCTCTTCAAGTAGCGACATGATTCATTTCTAATTTATGATTTACATGAATTGTAATAAATATGGATGTATTTAATATATATGATAATTATGATATAATAATGATTCTATAATGTTAAATTATTTTTTACATATCATTCATTTCTTATTACTATAAGTGGAAACAATATTCTTGCGTATATAATGAATTTTATCTCCATGAATGGTGTAGTTATATTATTTAATTATTTCATTTTAATAGATAATTATAGATATTTGTTTAGTGAATATATATGATATTTATATCATATATATCATTATGGATATTATTAATCTATAATCATAGTACAAGGACTATAACAACTAAACAGAAATTCCCATAAAAGGTAAAATAGTTATTGTAACACCCTAAGGTTTTACAAATAAATTTAATGAAATGCATCAAACAAAAATACTCTTAATAATGGAACTTTTCTTTAAAAATATAGTTATAAAATATATATTTAACATAATTTTACTTCTTCTTTGATTTGAATTTCAAGACACAAACAACTACTGTTTGCATCAATAAGTTATTTGGTGTCTTATAGAACCAACATTTTTTTGTGTAAAGTGACATACCCTTATGAATATTAATATGAATTGTAATTTGAAACTTATGAAAGGTGAATCGTAATAAATATTTTTCTTATGTTTATAATATAAGGATATCTTGATTAAATTTCCCGGTGATATAAAATCTATTATAGTTTTAAAATTGTTATTTTTGGAATAAAAATTGATTTTATTCAAAATTTAAATTTATCATATTGAGAAAATAATTTAAAAAAAATGGAAATAATTTTTTAATTCTAAACATCAAATAATGGTATATATGTTTTTTTATTTTTTTGTAATACTTTAATTTTTGTCGAATAGTGAAATAATATTTTTAAAAAAATATGATAAAAAATGAATTTCTACATCATTATTGGGTCATGAATGATGTAAATGTCCATTGGTTTCAACTCGGATGAACTTATTACTATTTTGGGAAACGTGAATCAGTATTATTTATATTATTTTTAAAAAATATTAAACTATAGATTAAAATAATGTATAACCCCTCCTCTCATCCATAATAAATACCACCCTCACCCCACTCTTTGTCTCATACCACTCAGGCCATGAGCCTTATATATGTTATGCAAAATACTCTTCCTAAGGATCTTACACACATAAAATACCACCTGGTATCACAAAAATTTCAAAACCAGTGACTCTAAGGACGATCTCAAGAAGAAGAGATCAATAGGTAAAAAAATCCTCTTATTTTCAGGTTATTTCTTTTCAATTTATGTCTTTTATTATACTCTCTTATCATCCACTTATACAAGAGGAGATAATTTCCAAAAATATTATATATTCTATATTTTATCATTTTTATGAAAAATTTATAAATTTACATCTTATCCTCCCCCTATTATTTTAAAAATAAAAACATTGTCTCTAATGTTCCGATTTACCGAAATTGTGGATGATAAATTTTCAATTTCATTAAAATCCTTCATATTTATTTTTAAAACGATTTTAATAGTTGAATATGATTTCAAAGTGTATTTTTTTCTTCTATTATGTTCTGTAATCAACTTATATACATAATATTAATGGTATATGATGAAACAAGTTTGATATTATCAAAGAACCGCCAAAATTATCTAAATAGAAATCACTAAAGATTTATCTAATGATTCATCAATATAACATATAAAAAATGATTTATGGAATAATTTAATATTATGGAATCATAATAATACCCTTTAAATATAGTTATGGAATTTAATTGCTATATTATTAGAAAATAAAATACAAACTAGCTTGGGAAATCATGTAAAGAACCCACCTGAAACAATGGAAGAAACAAAATACTAAAAATTACAGGGAAAATAATGTTATGAAATGATCATAGAAGGTGTTATAAAGACAAGTATGGTTTTGTATGATATTAGTAACACATTTTGACTTTCATACAAGTTTTTAAACATGTTTGAATTAATACGAACCCAAGATAAAGGAATTTATAATCTAATTTCCTCTCTTGGGTTAACCTTCGAATTAATTATTATTGTGGTATTAGAATTGTTTGTGTGAAAAATTTTGTTTATATTATGTTTAATTATGTTTATTTATAGTTTATAAACATATTAATCCACTTTATTAGGTCTCAGATATATTATACGATATTATTATTGGGATTCTCTTTTAAACGATTCTTTTAAAATACTTTTTTATGAAATTCAAAAACAATATTTTTATAAAATTATTTATTTTATATGATTATTTTCTGTATCTTGGGCATTGTTTATGATGATTTTTGTAACCTATATATCCCAAAAATGAAATTTTTATGTGTAATTTGGAGGTTGGATGTACTGTTACTCCACAATTAACTATGATGGTTACACAAAAAGGTTGTTGTGTGGTTTACAATATATGGTAGTCGCGAGGGTTAAAAATTATAATGTAGATGATAGTGTTACAAGATTTTGTAATTATTTCCCCTAGATACATTTTTTGTTATATTTATGTTATTTATTTTTTACAAAAATCTTTTTCTAATGCATGTTTCACAAAGTAAGTATATATTGGTGAAAAGTAATTATTTTTTAAAATGATTTCATACGTTTACAAGTATTAACAAACTAATGTTTTTATTCACGCGTTTTATATCTCTTACTTGTTTTTTTGTTCTCATAAAATGTTTTTAAATGATTTTCACCTATTATAAGGATGCGTAAGACGAGGAAAGAAGCCATGCCAAATGGTACGATGAATTTTAAAAGAAATCATGTTATTGTTTTTGGTTTAAAATTTTATGTTTCTGATGAAATGGATATTGTTTTAATTATACCCATATTGTATTATTATGGGTTGAAATGTATTAATTATTCACTAAATTTTCAAACCTATAATATAAAAAGATATTTTTGAATGTAAATAAGTGAAATCTAGTTTAAATCGCTTGAATGTGTAATGTTTATGGCCCGGTCATTATAGTTGTCACCTGAAATCAACATTTTTAGTGAGGAATAATTAATAAACATGTATTAAAAGGTTATAATTGGATCATATATGATATTAAAAGTTTATAAATTACTCTATTATATAATTATAATAAATATAGAATTATTATATAAGAGGTTTCTGTACCTTCAAATAAAATTGAACTTGAGTTAAGGGATTTGTCTTTAAATCTTATTTTATTTTTGATTGTTTATGCTTGAATTTATATTTATGGAAATTATATGATACATTAATGATAAATACCATTAAATTTTTATCCAATAGTTATTTTTTAAGAATACAAGTTTTATATTTTCATTTCTCTCTTTAGGTACTCATGTGACTAAAATAATTTATTTTTATTGGAAAAATTAATTTATTTCTCTTTGTGGTAAAACAATACATTTCCTTATATTCCCATGTTTTCTAAAATTGATTTCAAATTTTTTTCAAAATAATAATATTTTAATTTTAAAATATTTTATCCAATTCATTACTTTACAGAAATGTTTTAATAGTAATATTCTTGTCATTTTATAAACGAGGAACTTTTGACTTTTTTTCAATAATGTGGATGGAATATTTTTTTTAACCTATTCATCGGGAATAGAATTTCACATAATAAAAAATTATAAAATATTTGAAAAATCCTTTTCATGTTTAAAATATTATTTTTATTGGAAAATATTGTCTTAAAATTTGGTAATTTTTATATTTTAAATAAGTTATTTCAATGATTAAAATTCGGTTTCCTAAAGAAAATTATAGTTACCTTTTAATGATTTTTTAATATATGATAACATATATTGATATTACATAGAATTTACTAGGTATGTGATACATTGATAACATATTTATGATTTCACTAGACATTTTATGTTTATGGTTATAAAATATCAATGAAGCCCATATTCGTTTCCACTGGAAATGTTATAATGATAGTTTTTATGATCCTAAGGAATACATATGAAGAGGATTATGATTATGTGATTGGTGGACTCAAAATTATATTTCTCCACTATTCATTGGTTAAATATTATTGTTCATGAGTTCATATGGTACATGAGATATTATCACAATCATCAAAAAAGAGGGTACAAATGATCTTATCCCATGATGGAAAGAAAGTATACTTGATGTTATCCCAAGTCCAAAGCATGTAAAGATACTATTTGAATAATAATAACATGTCATTAATAACATAGTCTGTATACTTGACCTATAATTTATATCATTACGATTATTCCACACTTTATACCACTCTTTTTTTCATGTTCTTATGTGAATGTTATGGTTTCGTGACTTGTTTTTTTATCCCATTATGATTCATGTATTATAAACTAAACAAATTTATTCATTGATTCATGTTTTGGTTATAAAATTAAGTATGAATGATTTTAAAAGGTTAATATTATTCTTAAATATCCATTATTCTCATTTTATGTTCCCATGATCATTGAAGAATAGTTTAAATTATCATATTTATAAGAAGGTTTATAGTTAGGAAGATATATGCTGGAGATGATGTAGATATTTTATGAACCAATTAATAATTTATTAAATCTTCCAAAGACACTAAACCATTATCGTTCTGGAGTAGACCGTAATGTTATGTATTGAATAATTTGTTAATAAGATGTGATAGTTACATATTAAATGTATGAATCACAATAATGAAACTATTTAAAATATAAAAAACATAGTATTTATCCTGATAAAAATTATTTATGAGATAAAATCATGATAATGGAGAAAGGTCTAGAATCTATCAATTGTACCATGCATGGAAAACTGAAAAATTAATACCAAAATATTAATATTAAAAATAGAGTTTAAATATATGGCTTAAAAAAATTATAAATTAATGATATTAAAAATAATTAACTATAAATAAGGTTTTCATTCATATTAATAATAAACATAAAATTATTATATAGCAAGTTGGAGTGTATTTTACCATGAGGTAATATGAGTTAAGTGTTTTGTTTTCAATATCACTTTGAAATAGAGATTATTTGATACTAATTTTCCATTGGAGAAAGTTTTATATTTTTTAAATATAAAATAAAATTATTTTAATTGTTATATTGTTATATATTTATATTACATCACTATATACCATTTTACCTCACATTGGTTCATAATTCAACACAAATGATGATTGTGATTGGATATGGACTTATATCTTATTTTAAATAGTAAATAAATTTTTTAAGATTCCTGACCTTTTTCCAAATTATTTTAAGGATTCCCTTATCCATAATTCTATGAATACATATTTTTAATTTATACTCACATTTATTTTAATTAAAAAAATCTAGAAGTAGATTTTTTAAGAAATATCTACATAGTGACTTTATATCATTGTTTTCACTAGTTTTTTTTAATGAAGCTTCTCTTCCATGTTATCATTCCTCTCTGTAATTATTTTTATTACATTATCATACATTTTATTAAAAAAAACTTTTATAAACTAATTTGATTTAAAATAAAAATTATAACATACAATATTATATAACTACTTATTTTCTAGGAAGCATAATAGTTCCCAAATGAAGTTCTCTTTATCTACGTCAATATCATTTTGTATTGGTTATATTTCAGTAGGTATATATTTCAATGGAATCACCCAATTTAACTCATCAGTTGACTTACTTTTTTATGTATTGTGCATAGTATTATTAAACAGATTACTTTATCAAGGGTAAATTTTTAATTATTAAATTTTGAATGCTTTAAGGACAATATAACACAGATATGTATGGTTTATCACCATATAACTTTTCAAAAAATAATTTTATAGACTTATAATTAATTTTATAAGGATTTATATCTCATGAGATTAAATATTTATTGTAATGGGGAGTAAACCTAATCAATTAAGTGTTTTTCAATAGGGAGTTAACCCATTCCACCGTGGGACCTTATCCAAAATGTGATGATTTTATTTATAAATATCATAGAAATAAAAAAATACTTTCAATATCTTTTTATTTGACACACTATTATTTTATATTATACACTCATTCCATATTTTCATTTTTTATTTCCATGTATTATGATTATAGTTTCATTATTTCACATTTCTATGCCTCATCCAACATATTATATTGAATTCCTTAGGATATTATTTTAGAGTTATAATCAATGTTTTAGGGGGTGGTCCTTACATTATGTACATGAACATTTATTATGTTTTCATACCCATACGTATATCTTGTTCTCACTTATTAAATACAGTTAATACCTCTTTTGTTTGAAAGTATTAGGGTTCTGAGCTCACCCTTTTATTTTCTTTCCATTACCTATAAAATATGGAGGATAATTAAGTGGAATTAATATATAATGATATCATGTATTTATACTTTTATTAGAGATTTCTAATATTTATTATATAATAATAAGATCATGTCACTAATTTCTTAAATCACTAATACTATTTGTTTTCATTGTGTGATTTGTAATGATATATAAAAATAATTATTATGTCTGTATGTTATGGTTGGGTTGTCCCTATAGTATGATTATATCTTGTAGATATCAAAAACTACATGTATTTTTTATCAATAATTGACATGATAAATATCATTCCTGCACCTCTTGATATATCTCACCACCTTTTCTCTGACATATAATTACCCAATGAATATTGGAAAAAATATATTTTTCTTTAGAAATGGAAATAAATCAATTATATAGAAATTTATATAGAGAATACCAAAATCATTTAAAATGAAACAAAATGGTAATTTTATATCAACAAACACTTATACATTTAACTTTATTTGATCATAATCTAATGGGATAATTATCATATTCAAATGTAACTAAGTCTTGAAGACCACATATAGATCAAACACCAATAAAAAATGTGATAAACATATCAAATGAATCCTATTTTTAGAAAAATTATATGAAATCCCACCACCTAAATGATGAATATTATCCATAATTATTTAATATACATTTCTAGTGAATCAAAATGATCTAATATAATACCACAATTAATTAATGATAATCCAAAATGTATCTGAGGCATTCAGAACATTCAAATGATCTAACTTGATATCTATAAAAAAATCATCAACATTTTATAATAATATACCTAAAAACATACAAGACCCTATTAACATTAAGATCATATGTCACATATTAATAATTATGAAATTTATCAACAAACATAGAGACAATATTTAGATTTTATTTCACTAAAACTATTGAATAACATCATTTTTCATCCTCATAACACTTTAACCTATGACCAATCATTGAATTCAAAAACTCCTCAATTACTCCTCTAGTAATACAACTGGTACCTATAATAATTAATAAAAGTGAAATTAATGGTTCTAAAATTAAAAAAATTCATTAAGACCATAAAATAAAAATATTTTATAATAAAAAACTCATACTAAACCTCTTATAGTTCATACTATGTTTTACAATAAAGTATAATTAGAGAGATAAAAATATATATTTGAAAAATTGAAACCCAATTGACCATATTACCAAGGTACATTAATATATATTAATGAAATGTAAAATTTCAACATTTGTAATAAAAAAACTTAATTTTCTATCTTTTTTAACTTTATTACTTAAGTATAAATTTATAAAATATGGACATCCATTAATGCTTTGGTGAATCATGTAAATAATTTTGTATTTAATAAATTTTTCTACATGAAACAACACATTATTGCTAATAATTAATCAAATGTTATAGGTAATTAACATTAATATCCCAAAAATTGAAAAAACCACATTTTTAAGGACTCACATACCTACAAACAAGAATCAATGTGTTTAAAATAATTTATTTTAACACTCAATATGAAGATAAACATAACCCTCTTGACTTACTGAAAATTACATCACACAAATGAATTTTCATTGATATCTTTTTCATAATTCAATCCAAATTTATGTTAACAAAACATGTTTCAATTTATAAATTATATCATGTATTCCTACATCAAGTGTCCATAATAATAGTTTTAATTTTATTAATTCTCTTTCTATAAAATTTCTTAGTATTCAAATGGACATATATAATACTTAAGAACCGTAGAATAAGATATAATGTGAAACCCATATGTATAATTAAGTTTCCATGATATATATTTTTATAAAACTATGATTAAACTTGTATAATCAATCTCAACTAAACAAACATTGACAATTCATAATGATGACCACATACCATCATCCACTACTCATAGTGAGTAATTCTATTGTGATTTAAATAGACGATGATAAATTACTATACAAAATTATATGTATTCAATAATATAATATAAATTCAAAATCATAGATTTTTTAAATGATATCAATAGGAATTGAGTCAACTGAACTTAAAAAATAAGGGAAATATCAATTTATTAATAAATGATACACACAAAAACATACACACACATGATAATATCTGAATGTAGGGGAATAATTCGATTACTAATATATTTTTATATTTGATAGATGTTATAATAAAATATTTGGTAAACCAATACATGAGTTTTATATTGATTATATATATTTATTATAAGAAAAATTAGAAAAATAAATTATACATTGAATGTATTGAGATATCCCAACTTTCATCAATCGATGGTAGATTATTGTAACCAAATGAATCAAATGTAAATCCCTAATATATCATCCACATGTGTATTGAATCACCTTGATTATATTTTTTTAAACCATTATATTATATTACATTATACTTGAGTGTTTTTTTGATAAATTCATTATCTTTGTAAAAAAATGAGTTTCTTCGAAAAAGGAGATATCCGACCATTTGTATTCAATTACCTTGTTTATCACTCTATAAATTGAGATGCAGTGGGTGAAATTCTGGTAGATATAAATTAATTTAATATTTTAAATTACTATATGATGGGATAAAATTATGATAAAATTTTGAGGTTTATGATTTCATTATTTTCTTTTTGGTTTCCAAGGAAATTTAACCTTCGTATATATACTATAACAAAATTTGACTATTAAAATTTGTCGTATATTTCACAAACTCATCACCACTTACTCAAAACACATTAGTATGTAACCTAATGATGTAATGCCTAATATATTCTCTAGTTCATCCCTATTTTAGTTAATTAATATGTTAACATATAATGTTTATTAAATAATTATTTTTTTCATATTAAATTATTTAAAATTATAAATTATTTCGTGAATCTTGTGATATTAATTTAATTTATAGTTTTCAAATAATGATTGTCCAATAATTAAAGGTATTTACTTAATAATTATTCACCAAATACAATAATAGGATAATCTTCCCATTGACATGGGACTCACATTTTCATTAAAGGAAATTTTTCTAAATTATTAAATAATCTTGATACACATAGGTTATGAACTTATAGGGACTAGTTGACATAGTACTAATTACAACTCATAAACTAATAGTGGTGAAACTAAACACATCAGAACCAATAATGTATTAAGGAAAATTAATAATAACAAAAACCATCTATGGAAACTAACTACACAATACTTCTTTTTTGTCCAATAATATCTTATAAAGAAGGATTCATGCATTATATTGTCATCCTTTCATGAATTATTTATAGTTCATTGAATACAATGGATATAATTTTCTTCTAATACCATGTGAATATATTTAATTAATGAAAAAGTTATTTGAGTTAGTGGTTTATATATATGTATTTATAATGATGAAAAATTGAAAAAGTGTATCTTGATCATTGAATAAATTTCCTAACACTATTACTACACACAATGATCTATCTGACCATACATATTTATTTTGGGTTTCATCATTCATAAAAGTACCTGATTAATGGAATAAATTTATAATTATAAAAAATTTAGAGACCAATATGCATTCTCATATATTAGAACATCCCATGTAACCATAAACATATAGTATTCCTATTAGAGAGTTAGTCATTATGATCTCCTATACGTAGTATAACCAATTGATAAATTCATTAGCATAATTCTCAATTCTTATTAAATATGGAATCATTATAGTCATACATTATTTATGTTATGTCTTGTAGATATATCTAGACCAAAATTTATATATTTAATCTTAATTTCGTAGTATCATGAGGTTCTCATTATACCTGGGAACTGCTATAACATTATAATTCAACTAGTAATCTAATGTAATTATTCTAAAAATACATAAAAAACTGAAACCATCCATATATCATACTATATATAGGATATGGTCATATAAAATTATAAACACGATTAGGGTATATGGAACCAACTCTCACCACATTACCATTTCCAATAGTTTTAACATTTAAATTTTTTTAAAAAATTAACCCATTTATGAAACACATACTTTATTTGAGTCATGATACATTTATTGTATCTATTACATTATCAATTTTAACAACTACCATATCTATGAATTCACCTGTTGTAAAATCCGTCAAGAGATAATATATATAAATTATATATTTATTATTTTTTACTAAACCTTTACATCATGATATGTAACATTAGATTAATATTAACATAATATTTATTTCAATTATTAACATGACTATATCCACTATGATCCCACATAGTTTTTATTATTATATGTTTCCCAGCCCAATTCCACCTCTAGTAGGCCAGGGGCTATTGTCTTGCACTGATTAGCCATATCTCCCAAATTTGGAATCCATATACTAATGAAGACGTAAAAAACACATATCAACAAAACAAATATCTATAAAAGATAAATAAAAGAGATTGTATGCCATCTATAATCTCTGTTTCGTCCTCTTGGATCAAAAATTATGTATCAATTTTTAACCATAATAAAATAGAGAATGATATTGGCCCAAAGACCCAAATTATATAACCAATATAAATAAATGAAAATTTGAGGATCCCATAATGAAAAAGATCAAGATAAAAAATCATCCATGAATTTTCACCTCTTATTACCACATGTCTTCATTGACACTTGTTCAGAGAAATTTACCAGTGCACCATCCTTCATGAGTATATGAAAAGAACATGTTGCAAAAGACATACATGTTTGGGTTAGTATAAACATGATAATTAGGATTACATAAAAACAAAAAATTAATAACAAAGAATGGTTCACCTCAAAACCATATGTTTCAATGTAATTAAAAACCTATCAAAAACCCAAAAAAACATTTATAGAGAGAATATAAGATATATGTAAGAGTTACACTCTTCATTGAATAATATTATAACAAATATCATTAATCTATAATTATTTAATCAATATAGAAAAATATATATACATAATCACTTCGGAACTATAGTGGGGGACCTATTCCTCATTCAAGGATAAGTGACATCGAGGGGTAAGTGTCTATTGTGGAGGACTCACATCCTCTATGGTAACATTGATGAAGAGTATAGAATATATAGATTGAAGATCCATTCCCAAAGTATGTGGTGGAGTATCAAACCAAATATATGATTTTTTAGACATATTCCCTAATGAAAACTCACTATCATGGGGTATATAACTTAAGAATATTATGAATAAAACACAAAAACCTATCCATTTTTTCAACTAAATTAAATGAAAAAATGATTATATTGCCTCTAAATATCTTATAATAGAATACTAAGGTATTAAATTCATGACATATAAGAAATAATAATCATGATAGAATATTTTTTCACTAAAACCAATAAATTTTAACAAATTTTTGAATATTCTACTTGGGAATTCAACTAATGATTAATATAACACAAACTAAATAACAAATGAAAATATGAATTAATTTATGTCGATTTAAATTCTATAGGGTATTCATTCTAAGGACAAGGATCCTTCAAGCAAATACCCATCATAAAAATGAAATAAAACTTAATCAAGTTTGGATTAAAATCTCTAATATATGGATATTAAAATATGGGGATCATGAAATCAATAATTTGGATTAAAATTCCATGTTATGTTTCGAGAAAACTTGAACATGGTTCAAAAATGTTATTCCAAAACAATATAGTATTATTTGTTTTCTATTAGGTAAATTAATTACTATTTTAAGATAAAATAAATAAAGGATACTTCTTATATGAAATTTTTTTTCTACTATATAATGGAACTAAAGATGATTCTTTGAGTTACTGATATAAATGAGATTCTAGTTGTTTATACATGAATAACTAGATGTTTAGATTCATGTGGGAAGAAAATGAATCTGTAAAATTAAAGATCTTTTATTCATTTCAGTTATATGGTTTTAAGGTTAGGAATTAATTTCATAAATACTCATAATGCGAAATATGAATATAGAGAACCTATATTCTGAAAAAATTATTTAACAACCTATATAGGTAAGAATAATATATGGATAATAAGTTCAATGTTTTTGGTGATTCTAGTGGATGTAGGAGGATGAATCCTATTGTTATATTATGTCAAGGAAATATATTTTTGGGGTTTATATTTCCTGGATATTTACTTATAGAGGCATAAGGTTTATTACAGAATCACATAATTCATTTCATGAAGGCTGATGTTTTTAGAACTATGAATAAAAAATTGAAAAGTCCTTGAATATAAGTCATTTACTACTTATCATAAGTAATATGTAGTGATGTTTTATGATTATTTTATGTAGGTATTTGGATGCTAGTTTAAGTATTTAATGTCTAGTAAATATAGAAAAATCATTTATCTTATTCCTTTTTCACTTATTATACGAATTTCTATTTTAATCATTAGTTTTTGGTATTGATATTAAGGATTACATTTCTATAGTCCAAACATTATAAGTGTATATTATATATATTTTATCTATAAAAAAACATTCAGCATACATTTTCATTGTATATAAGTCTTCAAATTCCTAATGTAAATAATCAAAACAAAGGAATATTTCTATTTTTTGATAGATGAAAAAATAAAGTTTCCACATTTAGATCTATTAAAGATGAAATTAATTGAGATGATGATATAGTTTTTCTTATGTTAAATAAACAATATAAACTATTATAAAAAATCATTATATATTTTCCATATTTATAAAACATATAAATGAGGATCTAGAGAATTAATCTATATAGTGAAAACTAAAGTCATTGGGATTCCAATAACAGTATAGAAATGGTTCCATTAAAGATAGATATGTATAATAGAGTTTAAAACACCTAAATATAATCTATTTAAGTGTGTTTTTAATTTTTTATCTAAGATAACAGATATTAATTGAACTGATATGGATGGTTTGGAATTTTACATGTCCTAAAAAATGTTATGTCTCCTTGATTTCATAAATATGGTAATAAATAAATCAATGGATATATTCATTCTCTTTAGTGTAATCATTCATTAATTTATCAAAATAGTTGAAGAAAAATATAATTAGTGAAAACTTATTTATTTTTGAACTGGATCTATATCAGTTATGTAATGTTTTCATGAGAAGTTATGATGCTATAAGAGAAAGTTACATACCATGTAATTAACTAATTATTATATAATTTTCATTATAAATGAATATTAAATTTTTTCATTATGTGAAATATATTTAAATATGAATGAAAATTAATCCCAATATAAAAAAATAATAATTTATTTTATCATGTATTGGAAGTGGGGTGTATTGAATGATTCCAGTTATGAATTTTTCATTCTGTTGAAAATTATATTGTATGAAATATTATGAGGAAAAAAGTGGGTATTATGTAATTAAAAATTATAGTGGAAATAGAAAAAATTTCATTGTATTATGTGAAAGGATATTGAAAATTAATGGATACATTTAATGAATCCTCTCATGATTGTGATAAATTGAGGATATTGATAAAGAAGAAACAGTAGTCTAAGAATGTTCCACTAATGTGTCTATAAGAGAATCTGTGTGTCCTAAGAATATGAGGGAACTATAACTATCAAAGAAGAGATTGAATAAGAGACAGAACCATGTAGAGTAGAAGTAGTAAAGAAAACTAGGCCCGTGAAACTCCCTAGGTCTCGAAGAAAATAAATTAAGATGAACAGAAGAAAGGATGATTGACTTGAAGAAAGATATTCTAAATACATAGTGGCACTTGAGATATTTGGATTATTGTGTTTGAGGAGGCCACCTACAATTTCTAAAGATATATTTCAAGATAATAAGGTATATATAATCAGAAACATAGAATGAATTATTGAAAAATTTAAGTAATATAATGAATATATATTATTAAGGAAGGAGATCATATTTATAGTTGTAGACAAATCCCTAGAAATAATTTGATCTTCTTCAAGGAGAGGAAAAGATATTTGAGGAAGAACTAGTTGAATTATAGTATTTTAAATTTTTGGGTTTTTTTATAAATTTAAAAATGAAAAATGAGAAATCATAACTTGTTTAAAATAGTGCTCTTATTTCTAGATCATCCTTTTCTAGCACCACATTAATATTGGTGATTCAATTTTTTCGGAAAATCAGATACATTGAAATCCTATGTATGGAAATATGTAGGATTCCTAGGATGAGGGAAAAATATTAATATTAAATGTTCTTGTTACTAATTTTAATATGATTTATAAATATTCTATGTTAAAGGTAAAAAATATCTATTTTTATTAACTGTGATATAGAGATTCGAGTCTAAAAGAAGTTGAAAGGCTTAGTATACACTTTAAATCTAGTAAGTACTGGGCCACAATTGATTTAACCCCCACCTCTCTGGTATCTATCCCTAATACACTAAGTCATATAAATTGGTATTAGATCAAATATTACCATTCATTTGAACTACCTATAAGGACCAACTAATTTTCATCAAGATTAATGATGTGAAAATTTCAAAAGGTGTTTGTTGTTCATCCATATATGTAATAAGTACCTGAATATATAAATTTTTGAATAGTGTCAGTATCTATAATAATTTTGAAAATAAGATAAAAAATAAGATAAAATACTAATAATTTACAAGAAATAAAGAAGAACCACAAATAGTTGACAGTTTTTAGTGTGGTAAGTTCTTATTAAAACCTACTAATACAGATTCATCTGATGAAGAATGTTCAATTTGTATGGAAATTGAAAAAAATTCAATTGATAATTAACTTTATCAATGTTTTGGAAATTTAAGAAATTATTGAGCTGTTATCCATTGATGATATTAAATATATAATGATACATTTCAAGGGAAATAATGATTTATAGTTTTAGCTAGAATAAATACTAAACAAATATCAATCGTATTAGCCATACATGAGGAAAATTTCAATACTCCCTATAGAATTGTTGAAGAAAAAGAAGAATCAGTTAAACTTGTTTATTAAGGAAGTTCATTCTTAGGTGAATAATTTAAAATAGATGATTTTGATAAATTTATTATTTAAGTGGTGATTTATGAATTTATGAGAATATATAGAATTTATTTTTAAGTCAATGAAGTCAAACTTAATGTTAAGGAAATGATATTGAAAGAGTTATAAATTTATTTATTTAAATAAATTATGGTGGACGATCACTAAAATATGAATATTAATGATTATTATGATGTTAGTTTAATATTAATTGAAAATTAAATGCTACCATCAACCTGATTCAACGTGATTAAGATATTAGACTAAAATTTACTGAATTACTTCACATTAGACCATCCCAGAGATCTGAAAATATGATTTTTACAAACCAGGGTTAAAAAACGTAAAACGGGACACTTTATGCTAGTAATTATTTTATAGATAGTTTTGTAAGAGGATCCTCCAAAATGAAAAAGGAAAAAATAAGAACCATAGTTTAAATGGTCTTTTATGTACTAAATTTATTTTTTTCTTTAAGGGACGTACCAAAAGAAAATTAAATATAATTTTTTCTTACAA
This sequence comes from Viscum album, assembly GCA_963277665.1. Taxonomy (NCBI): domain Eukaryota; kingdom Viridiplantae; phylum Streptophyta; class Magnoliopsida; order Santalales; family Viscaceae; genus Viscum; species Viscum album. Next base: position 380,612,595 of record OY728142.1, read on the forward strand.
AAATTTTTCAGAAGACAACCACATCATCATAGTTGTATTTGAGAAAATTTATAAGTAACATTTACCTAATAAGAGATGAATCTATTGATAATATAACTCAAAAAAGGATTCCAATAAGAAATATATATACATAAATTATTAGAAAGATAAAAAATGTGTCTTATTTCTCACTTTTTGAGTTTATAAATGTTTAGGAATATGGAAATAGATTTTTGGCACAAAATTTGAACATATTAAATTAAAATAATATAATTAAATAAAATTTGCAAATATGAGATTGATAACAAACATGTTCTATGAATGAATAACATTTCTCATAAATAGAGTAAAATGTTACTATATAAATTTTTTTAAAAATTAGAAATTTTAGTTGATTCTTAAAACATAAACAGACACAACAATAATGAATGCTTGTGTATTTTTTCTAGCGATATAGATCATTGTAATTTTAATAGAGGGATGAAATAGTAGATGAATATGAAAAATAATGAATGGATGTTTATTATGATACATTAATCTTAGAAGTATATAGTGGAAAAAATTCTCACAAAATGTCAAAAAAATATGAGTAACACCCAAAAATATATGTTTTTTGAATTTTCAATAAGGTAGGATACATTACCAATACTTTTGTGACTTGGATGCCTACATAAAATTATAAATAGTCATATGTACAAATTAACAGGAAGAATAATGAACGTTTGAGCTGACATTAAAAATAAAATTACATATGCTAGATCATGAAAATAATGTTCATCCAACTAATAAGAAATATAATAAGAGAGATAAGTACATTCGCCTAAAATAATCTAACAAATAAATTGGTTTTTATCATGAATATGAGATGAAAAATTATAGACTCAATGAAACATGCCATTAGGTTGAAGAAGAAGTCCCAACCACTATTATTCAATTGATGTGTTTATTAAATCCACCTTATTTCCAAATAAACAATGATTATGCATTAATTATAGTGTTTATAAATTATGTGTAAAGGATTTATGTAATCCTCATACAACAAGGAATGATGACCATCATGATAAACTTGATAGTGATGATGTATGAAATAGAACTCTTGGGGTGAAATTAAAGTAGTTTGGGTTTCTAGAAATATTTAATTTTACTTGAATCTATAAACTAGATAGCTTCTATGAATCATGAATAATAAGATATGACTATCTCACTTACATTTTTATTTATAGTTAGAGTATAAATAATTCTGTAGGGAAGTGATTTTTAAACTAATAAATGGTGCTGAGATAGAAGTTGAATTTTTTTATATCTATTCAACTGAGTACCAGTTATTGATGAATTCTAAAATATTTTTATATATAAATTTGCACAGCCTAAAAGTATTGAATGTTAGAATTTGGTACCAAATTGATGTGACTAAATGTAAACCCTTGTGGTATAAAATTACCTATCTTTTATTTTAAATCATAAAAACATATGTATACTTAGATTTTGGTGGTTGGTGGTGAATTGAATATAAACATTGTTATTTTACCCTTACCATGGATGTATTTAACTCTATGAAGCGATAAGAAATATACTTTGACCATACCCTATCATGTTAATAAAAGGGATAATTTTTTATCTAATAAGATTTAATTCCAATTAGTGGGATAAATATTACAATGAGTAATGGAGTTCAATTTCAATTTATAATAAAAAAATGCAAATGATTGTAGTTACCAAATGTTATTAGAATTATTTGTAGTCAATTATGTTTTTAATTTGTATTGATAATGAAATTATGAAAATGAGATGCTACATGTCATAGATTGATATTTCCACCCAATGAATGAAGTGAAGAGGTTTCCCAAAGTTTTAAGGGTAATGAATTTTGGAGTTGGCTTCCCTTGAATAACAAGTTGGATATATTCAAATGGGAATCTCAAACAACATATTATTTAATTATTTGGTATCCATGCTTATGATAAGCCATGATGGTGAAGAATCCCAGTCTTCAATATTCTAAATTAAGAAGATAGTGGTAGGGAAGATGGTTGCTGAAACTATTATTAAACAACCTTTAAATCTATGAATTCTATAAGAATGTGTAGTTCATTTTTCATGGTGAAACTAGATAATGAAGAAGGATCCATCAATGAGTTACTATATATCAATGATTTGATTTTTTTGTATATATTTCATAGATGATGTTTTTAAAATAATAGAAACATGGTAAACAAATGATTAAATTAATATTCTGCTATATATGTATTTATTTAATTTAATTAAATTAAATATATTTTAATAATTATGTTTATAAATGATTTCTTAAAAAAACATAATTGTTTGATAAAAAAACTTTTTGTTCCATGATTTATACAGTTTTATACAAATAGAAATATTAATGACTTATGAAATTGAATTTTATAAAAATGAATTCATTTTTTAATCAACATATAGAATATAGTTTCATTTTATATTTTTGTATTTTTTTAAATGAATACTTATACATTGAATATTGAATAATGCTTTTTTAAACTATCATTTATTTTTAGTAAATCAATAAATTTAAAATTACCATATTATCTTCTATTTTGTTCTAAATTTAAATAAGTATAATTCAGTTAAAAATAAAATTAATAATTATACAATAATCAAAAATATATTTTATTTGAGCGTATGTTTTTTTATTCTAAAAACAAACCTTTTAAAAAATATTTTTGGTTGTGTCTTGAACACTCATATTAAAAGTAATTTTTTAAAATTATAATAAATAAATAAAAATAATTCATTTAATATTTTGAATCAGTAGGTTAAAATATATATATATGAGGTCAATTTCTTTTTTGGATATTATTAAAATTAACCTTGATAAAAATGTTTCAACGTAGTAAATTGTAGTACCAGTTAATAAAGTGTTAAGTTTAAAAAATACTATATTAATTCTTATTGGATGAGATAATTTCAGACCTTATCACCATATATTTTATTTTATCTATTTCAGGTTCCACTTTCTAATGAATAATAATATATATGATTTTAGATCTTTGAATATGTTTTGGGGTGCCACTCCCCTCACTTTTTAAAGAGAACCTCATATCCTTCATTACTCATTTATTTTTGGAACTATAGTTTAACGTGGACCATACTAAATAACTACAAAAAATTCATCCCTATTACAAGATGAATTATTCTCACTAGAAGACCAAACCTTGACAGATTATTGTTTATTGTAATGGATTTTTCCCAATGAATATGTATAAATTTCAACAAAGCCTTTTTTGGTTTATTTCTTCTTATATGTCATTAAAATATTCTATAACAATGTGTAAGAGATAAAATAATGTCATCAATATATTGAAATTTTATTATTATTATGGTAAACCCTTTTCCATATTATTTTTCAACCTACGGCATATGAAAGCATCGTACGTGCATTGGAGTGGACAACCACATCTAGAAAGTGACTTGCATAGTTGTTCAACAATAGATTATATGGATATTTAATATAATTAAAAATTAATAATAATATATTTATGTAATTGTTATGATTCTATAAATATAATATAATACACACATTATTACCCTTCTATATGTTGTCAAATGATAATGTCTCTCATGTGTATCTGTAGACTACCACCTCCATGAATTGTTGTGATTAATTTTTCATATTCAGATAATAATTATGGTCATAATGATTAATATAAATAATATATATGAAAATCATGATATATATATGATTTGATAAAATTAAAATATTTTATAAATATTTATTTTTCATATGATAAAATATGAAAGAGTCAATGTGGCGTAATTACATACTATTGTCCCAATAAAAATACATAGATCATTTTTCATAACTAGAGAAAATTATTCGATTAAAAATGAATTTAATGTATAAATTTGATTAATTATAAGTATTATATTAAAATAGAGATAATGAATGTATAACCCTTTTTACTATTGTCAATGCACATATATTATATTCAGTTTACAGACCAAACACACTAAAAATGTCCAACTTGATCTTATAAAATGATATAATGAAATAAAAAACATTAAAATGTGGAATAAAGAAAATATTGATAGGGGAATGAATAATAAAATTGATCTTAACAATGTATAAAGCTAATATATTTTTATTACCTAGGTTATAAAATATATGAATAAAATGATTTAGTAATTGAGGTAAATTATTTTCTTTTAAAATATTTTTTAAATATTTTTTCTTATAAATCCATTTTCATCTAAAAGAAATTCTAGAATGTTATAATTTATGTTTTAAAAAATTATAATGAACACTTTATATTATATTTAATATTTTTTAAATGATAATTAATGAATATTGTAAATGTTTTCTATATGGGTTATTTTCAACATTTTTCAAAAGTTAATAAGCATCTTTTTTAACCAACATGTCGTTAATCCGTTTTCCCACCATCATAGATGTTATTAATTATCTAGATCTATATTCAAGGTAACATCAATTTTTAAATAATATATTATTCCCACTCCTCTAAAAAATATTGATACTTAATATTTTTATAAGAAAAAGGATATATCTCATTATGATAATGTGAAAATAGACGGTGTTTTTATTACAGGTTCAAATAATATATTCATGGAGTTTTGATTAAATCATTAAATATTAATTTTTTTCATTGATATGGTAAAATAGAATTATAGAAGAGTATGGATGATCTAGATATCAACCATTAAAATGTTTGAATCTGATATATCTCTCTAATGAATTGGGTAGTGGTTTTGTAATCAATGGAAATAATGAATTAAACAACCGGGTTGGTTTCTTGTATTAAATTAACTAGGATCCAGTCATTATGAGACAAATTAAAAAAGGATGAACATGGGTAATGAATATGATTCTTCTATATACTTATATGGTTCTTTCAAAAATGTTTTTTGTTAAAATATTATTAATTCATGAGGTAAATAATGTTTACATGTGAAAAAGATCCTTTTTAAATAAATTTTTTCATGAGTTCCCATATGCATTAGGATGCCTTTATGGATTTTGAAATGAATTCATATGGATTTTAATGCTTTATTTGAGAAAATTTTTATTTTTTACATGTGCAAATTATTTATTTTTGTGATCATTATTTTATTAAGAAAAAAAAGTAAATATCCTCATGGGTTTCATGACTATCAGTAAACTAATGAGGATCTTTCGTATTTGTTTATCGATTACTGGTATTTTTTATCATCCCAAGAATTAAATATTTTTGCAAAAATATATAAGAATGATAAGAAATTTTATAATGTTCCATATTTCTTCAATGGTGAATCATCTAAAATGAAGTAATGGTTTCTTGAATAAAATATGTGTTTAAATGTAATACAATGTTTTTTGGGTAAAACATGGGTATTGTAAGAATGTTTCTAACATTATTCAAACTATTGTAGAATATTTATTTAAAACTACAGACCACAATGATCCTAGACATTTTATAAGGTTAATACATTTTTATAATTCATGTATTTATGGGTTTATTATGTCATAGTTAGTTATATATAGTATTAGAGACAAGGTTTAGATATCATTCAAGCACTGAAGAATACTAAAATTCAGTTTAAAGATGCACAAATTTAAGACTACATTACCCAAAAAAGGGTTTTTATGATTTTAATTTTTTATCATATAATTCATTCCTATTCAAAATGGTTTTCCATTATTAAATTCAAGAATATGAGTGTAGAAAGACATAAATGGGATAATAATATTTTTAATTTGTAATCTGTATGGGCTGGAAGATATATTTTCTAATAGTATTATTGTATTTTATGCACACAATTATTGATGGAACCAATGAAAGATGAAAACTGAATTCTCAATTGTGGAATATTCCTATAGAGGATAATTTCATCAAATGACATCCTTTTCAATTATCTCGATCTTTTGAACATAAAATTTTTTATTGATGGATCAATGTTTTAAAAAAGATATGTGAAGTATTGGGATGTGATGAACATCAAAAGGAAACACCATATATTTATTATTTTGATGGTAAATTTGATTGTTAGGGGTCACTTATTAGTAATACTAATTAATAGGATGTGATTTATTACATGGATTGGATGTTCATTAATGGTCTTATTATTGAAAATTATTTTTATAATGTTATTTATAATATAATGTATAGAAAATTCAATATTTTAATAAAAAGGGAGAAGAAATTATGACCACTTATGAGGATTATTATATCATTATGAAAATGAATAAATCTAATTTCATTCTGGAATATGTGTGTAAAATTGATAGATTTTACAAAAGTGTAAAAACAATTTTACAAAAATTGTTGGATTTTCATGAATTTAAAATTAATGATGATTTTTTTATTATTCTATGACTGTTGAAATGGATTTTTCAAAACAAGTTTATAGCATGAAAAAAATACAAAGAAGTGTTCAACAATAAAATAAATTCAGCAGTATTCAAAAAAGAAATTTACTGGTAAGATCATAAATGTTTTTAATGTTGAAAAATAAATATTAAATAATGTTTGGTAGGGTCATGAATGTTTTTTTGATGTATTAATCTTAGTAATTTTTCTTATGACTATAAGAAAAATAATTCTCATCAGAGCCTAAATAGGAAAATAGATAATCATATAATAGTGAGATGATTTAGTTGCAATGAGTTGGATCATTACATTAATGAATGTAGGGAGTTAATCATTTTTAGAATAATCAATAGTTAAATAAGAAAATTTTGGAAATTTAATTTGATTCTAATATGGTAGATTATGGACTATCATATAAATTGATTCCGATTACATTTCTTATTTACATATATTATTATAATGTATTATTTCACTATGGATGAACACATAATTTTATATCTAATAAATTTAACTGTATAATGTAAATAAATTCTCATGAAATGAAGTTATAAATTTTTGAAAAAACACATAGGGTTAGTTTACATGTAACATGAATTTATTGAAATATTATATAAATTTTGTGTGGAATGGATTTACCTATTAGATGTGTTTTCATTCCCATTATGGAGATTGATTTTTTCTGGAAATTGTTTATCTATTATTTTGTCACATTAATATAGACTGAAGGGATAAGTAAGCCATATTTAATTTTCAGAGGGAGTTTTACTCTATAAATATAAATGAATTTATACCTTTGATAACATATCAAGAAGCTAATAATTCCAATAATAATTGGAGTGAATTATATCTACTTTATATTGTTGAAAATAAGGGAACTATTGAAAATTTTAATAATCATTAGTGATTGAGTATATTCATGTATTTACTAGTGTTATTATTGGTTTTAATATGTTTTCAAACATTTTTAATTATTGTGATGTTAGTTCATGATACAAATGAAATTTCAAAACCTCCTTGTTATATAGAATTAGTTGAGTTGTTGGAAAAGAAGAAATATTTATTTGGGTTCCCTATTAAGGATTTTCTCCAACATATATGTTCACCATAACGTGCCTCAATTTTTTAATAAAATATGTATGGTTTCTTGTGATTTTAAATTTATTATAAAGAAGTTAATAAAAATTATATTAATAAAAATTATCTATTATCCCAAAATTAGGATTTGGTTGATTATCTCCACGGATTTCATTAATTCTTAAATTTAGATCTCAGGCCCTATTATCATCGGTTGAAGAAAAATGAGTATGTAATTCTAAATTCTATTCTCTATAATAAGTATATCCATTATTAGTAAATGGATATCTGAAGTAGGCTTAGAATTTTCTTCTATATTAATTATATATAATCAATAGACAAATAATTGATTATTTGGGTTAATTTTTTTTGGATTTCATTAATGAATTTATGGTGCATTTAAATATTTTTGTGGAACATTAGAAACAAATAATAATTATTTTGAATAATTTAAATTATAGAAAAATTATTGTAAAAAATACAAAAATGTTAATTTTGGTTGGATAATATTTTTTAAATGGGAATATTGTTTTATAAGTTGTAATAACTATTAATAAAGAATAAAACAAAATACTAGATTAATTTCGAATAACCAAAAATAAAACTTTTTATAATAGTTTTCTTATATTATTAGGTTAATATTAATGGTTAATGGATTAAATTTCTTACTTTTATATCCTACTATGAAATCTCAAAATGGTATAAATTAATCCGAATAAATGAATGTGATGAATTTTTTCAAGAATTAAAAAAGATAGGTTAATTCTTGTTACACCCCAAGACATTATAATATATTCCATTTAAAATAAATAATTTTTTTTGTTGGAATTCATTATACACAATGTTAAACTTAATTTACATATGATACATAATTACATTGCATTACATGCAAGACCCAGTTTTTCAACCTTTTAATGGCAAACATATCTTAAAACTAAATTTTGACAATTTTATAAATTTTATTTATAAAAATAAATATTATTTTTTAATTAATAATGTCTAAATTATCCTATTGTGTTTTTTTTATTTTTATGAGAAACATCATTTTTTATGAGTAGTGAATGTTTTTAAAATTTAATTAAAAAATGCCTTTTCATTTATATAATTATTAATGATAAAATATATTATAGTATTTTTTAGATTAACATTAGATAAATATAATTACATTTATACAACAAAGTTCATTAAAATTAATTTTAATTTCATATTTAATATTAAAACTTAAATAAACTTTTGAACATGTTTCTATTTTAAAATCAGGTAATTTTTTTATGTCAGTGGGATTTGCGTTAATCACTATTTTCCCACTAAACAAAACAAATTAGTATGATATTAATGGTCAATAATGATCAATTAATATTTTGAAAAAAATTATTAGTGAATGTGATTAAAAATTAATTGTGATGGTTAAGGTTGGATAAAGACAAATAATGAAATAAATCTTTATGTTACGAAAAAAATGAATTGTAAACTTTTACAACAAGAATTATTTTCCAAACATTGACCATGTCTCCACATGGTTTGAAATATATGGCTTAATGGGATATTTCTAAACATAAGTTCCCTATATAAATGTTTAAGTAAGGAAAAAAGACAAAATTGGATCATTCCATACCTTTAAAATTAATAAAAAATTTAGATATTTAAAAAACAACAAATTTTAGGTTAAAAATATTATTTTGTAATATATATTGTTTATTTTTATGATTATATATTATCAATAATTTCTATTTATGGTATATGTGTAACACTCCAAAATATCATAGTGTGTTATTTCTTCGAACTAATTCAATAACTTTCACTACACGCAACACCGAGTTAAAGCGCACCATGACAACAAGCCGTTCAAAAGAGGTTATTAATAGTATTATATAAATTTTAAACTTTATATAATACTTATAATTTTACAATCCATATTATGAGTTTCTTAGACATAATTTAAGAACAAATTCTTTTTTTTTTCAGATAAAAGAAGTATTTTTCAAAAATGCACTTTTACCAACTTTAATAGTGATTCCTTTTTAAATCCAATATTTTAAACATTTATATATTCAATTTGACTAAATAAATTTATTATTTAGAATGGGTACATAAAAAAATTTACAATGTAACACTTCGAGCTTCTACGGTATGCTTCTTTTTGAATAATGTGATAGCGTGTGTTGTACGTAACATCGAGTTATAACACACCACAACCAATCAAACTAGCCGTTATGAATAGTAATACCTACTTTTTGAAATTTTATAAATTCTATCTCTCAAAATAGATTTCATTTTTGGATTTGGATTATCGAAATTAGCTTATGGTGAAATTTTGGTACTTTTCAGATAACATTAATATTTTGTTGAATAGTTAAAATTACTAAATTTTAATTAAAAACAACTTTTTTAATAAAAATAATTAATAGTGATAAATTATTAATTTGAGTGGTTTTAAAGTATGTTTAGAATATATTTTTACCATTTAATACAATTTAGGTCATTGAAAATAATTTCACAATTAAACCGAACATAAACATATATCAATTTTTTGATAGTTATTATATCTTAAAAACACGATTTTTGTTTTGACTGCGGGAATTAATTTTAAATTAATTTCTGCCACTTCTATGTTTTAAATTTGGAAAAATGGATTCCATATTTGGAATCAGGATGTTCAAATTGTGTAAATAGGTAACTTTTATTTTTATACATTTTGAATAATTACTTCGGTAAATATTTTATTTACCATGGTTAAAAGGTAAATCTTGTAAATAAGGGTTAAAAAGGAATAATATAATAAAAAAAATATCCTAAAATGTTTCCTAACCTTAATTGTTGATACATGTTTGACCATATACATCTTTGGGTTGATTTTGGGACCCCATGGTGCCACTTGTAAGTGATAGGGACACTTTATTTTAATTAAGATAAAATGAATACAAAAATGACACCAGCATATATCTTTTAGAAAAACAATTTTTACATAGTGTTATATATGATGGATTTTCGACTACAAGTATTAATTATAAAGATAAAAAAGTTTCCTACGTATTTATATTTTATTTATAATTTTTATACATTAAATAAGTTAATTTATATATGACACAATGATGATGCAGTAATTACCCAATTAATGAAAAATTAGAATAACTGATATTATAAATAACCAAATAAATATAATTTTAAACTATTATTGAATTACACTAATTTTATAGGTTAATATGACATATTAGAATTGATTTAATTGACTTTTTTCTAAGTAATCATTCTTTTATGAGTTTCACAAAAACCAATTATTGAATAGTGTCAAAATTGACATAAAAGAGTTTTTAACAAAAATATTATATTAGTAATTGATATTAAATTCCTAAAAATCAATGATTCGGCAGAGAGACTTATATTATGATATCTGTATCATTAATGGACCACTTGGGGGACTCTTGGATGTATATAGTAAGTTTATTAACCATATAATATAAAAATACATAGAGACATTGTAAAATTGAAACTAATTAACTTAGAGTTAATACTTAAAGATAAGGTTAATATAGTAACCCAAACCTGTCTAAATTATATTTTTTGAGTTGTATTAGACCCATACCCACATTAAATTTTAAATAATCAACTTTGGAGCCACTATAAACCGAATATAAATTTACTATAAATTAATATTTCTAGCTTTTCCAAAGGTTCCCCTCACCCCTCTTATAAAAGGGAACCCCCACTTCTCATTACTTCACACCTTAAAAGCCTTTTGGATCGGCCATCCTCTGCCCAACTACTCTCTCAACTTCCCTCACTTCATCCTAGAGGCCTTCCATTAGTCATAAAGCCATCCTAAGAGCCCTTTTAATCAAATCAAATGGAAGAACCTGAAGAAGAGGTAGTGATTTCACCACCCTTTCCAAGTTCCTTTCTTCTTCCTCTTCTTCTTTCTTTGTTATTACCATTATAAAATAATAACTCCAGTATATTATATATACTATTATGTTATTATAAATATGGTACAACCATATTCAGTATTCTATATATCCTTTGAATAACATTTCAACATACGTGCGTACGTACGACTTACCGTCTCTATGTCATGGTGTAATTGTTATTCAATAAATTATTATTTTGATGGGTATAATAATGATGTCTAACTCATGTAAATAATAAATATAACATGATAATGATTCTGTATATATGATATACCATCCAATTATATGTTATTTTAATATCAAAAGAATGATATTGTCGCTCGTGCGTACGTACGGACTACCATCTCTACGAACGCGATGAGATTCATTCTCCATCGTATCCATTCAAGTATAATTATCATTTTATAATTTAAAAATAATGTTTAAGAACTTGATATCATTATGTATATGAATAATATACAACCTATCCATGAAAAACATGGCATACGTAACAAAAGATATAAAAGAAAACGAGTAAGTTAACACCCGAAACAACGATAATACTCAGATATTATTAACAAATCAATGTTAAAAGATCATATATGATATCATATTAATATATATTATTCTTGTATAATTTAATAAAAAATATTTCACCATTATATAGGATGTTAACCTACCCCCAAACAAGTAAAATTACAAGGTAAGGGTTATTGCACAATCTCTTCATTATCTGAGGTTGTTTATACGTAATAATCTACTAGGATCTCCTTATCATCCACATACATGTCTCTTAAAAGTGTATTTAAAAAAAATTACTATTTAATAGAATATGGGTAAAAGTCATTTATACCCTTGTTTGACTTTTTATAAGAGTTTTATAAAGAAATCGTTCTGTTTTTTTCCAAACAAGGTGTTTTTTAACCTTTTCGACAGAATGAAGGTAAGAATGTTTTTTTATCTTATACGGCGGGTGTGGCTATTTTCTGCCGTTATAAAATAGTCAAAGCATTCTTTACAAGCTTAAAAGAATATCTTTAAATAAAATGATTTATTTTATAAATATATGACTCTTAAATGATTTCAAAATAGAAAGATATGTTTCTCTAAAAAGAGTTTTAATTTCATCTATGTCTACATACTTTGATGGATTTTACGCCTATTTGATGTTGATTTATTATGATACAGAAATTCTATATTATATTGAAGGTTTTGTGACATTTTTGACTGTGGGTGTGCTATTTTTATACCATTCATGGTTTATAGTTAAATTATTGACATTTCTTATGCTATTTTTAATATGAGTGTTTATGTTATGTTTAAACCTTTTCATATGGGAATGCATTGGACTTAATATGTGACGGGTGGAGCCCGTTCTAGCTCCTCGATGCATCGGTAGGTGTCATGAGACAAACTAGTGTCTTGGCACAAGGCCTTGGAAAAATCTTATTTGCAGTCCTGGCACGAGGCCTTGGCTATGTGGTTATGATAGTCTGGCATTATGTATTCCATCATTATGAATGTGGTTATTGATATTGCATGTTATTATTCGATTAGTAAAATATCCATGTGAATAAGTAAATGTAATTATTTCATTTTATTTTTTCCATACTATGTTTAATTTCATGTTTAAAAGGCTTTTTTTAGTTATACATTCCCTTAAATGTTTATTCTTATTTATGAAAGTTTCCGCTATATTGTTATCCATACTGGGCATTTGAGCTCACCCCTTTTATATGTCTTATTTTTTCCAGGATGTGAAAAGTAAATTATGAATGACCTGCTGGGATATTATGAGGGGATAATAGTGTGGACTATGGAGACAATATGTTGTTGTATTAGTTTTTCACTTTATGATGTAATGTAAAACTTTATAAATATACCTAGTGTTTCTTAGGCTACTAAACCAATCGGTCTTTCGTGATTTGACCTTTACTATGATCATGCTAATTATATGTAATAATGCACCGACTCTGGTTAACTGGGGTTGGGGTGTTACAGTTGGTATCAGAGAATTTTTAGTACAATCCTTGTTAGCTAGATTTAGATAAACTCTGATTAGAGCACGTAGAACTAAGATAGACATTGAGGATTAGTATAGAAGAACTTCCTAGAATTTTGGTATTGTAGAGATTTTGTGAGTTTTCTGAGAAATACATCCCTATCTAGATATGAGCAGGTAGAGGCGGCTCTGGCACAGATGTACCTAGGGGTAAAACTCGAAAACACCGCTTTAAGCTAGACTCGAACGGGAACTGGTGCATGACAACGGGTCGTGCTGCACTCTTGGTTAAGACACTCCTGGGGGATATTTTTAGGATAATTCTCATTTTATTTACAAACAATTATGAAGGGTTTATGAGTATATACATCCTCAAAGGAGACATTTTTATGATTATGGATTATATCCATAAACTATTTAATTTATGTAATGTGTTTTACAAGTTTGGGATTAGGTATTGTTATTCATAAACTAATCTAGTGTATGCCATTGTTTAGAAATGGCACCCAGTAGAAGGAATGAGAACTCCAGCAATGCACATGATCCAAAGAGAAAGAATGACCATATCTTTCATGGACTTAAGGCAGAATTTATAAGTGAAATAGTCTCCCAGGTATTATCATCATCTGAAGAAATAATATCATATGTTGATAAGATAAGTAAAGAGTTTACTGAGTCCTATGGTTTTTAAGGGAAGCAAGAGAAAAAAATGATGGAAGAGAGAAAGATGGATAAAGGGAAGAGGTAAAAGAAGAATTTTCCCATATGTGATGACTATGGGAAGAAACACCCTGGAACTTGCCTCAAAGGAATTAGAGTTTTTTATAAGTGTGGAGGAAAAGGGAACAAAGTACGTGATTTCAAGGGTAAGAAAATGGTTTGAAATGTACAATGCTTCATTTGCAAGGAGTTTGGACACTATGCGAACCTATGTCCCAGTCGTCCGACTAGGCCACAAATGATGCTATTGGATAATAATCAAGTTATGATACTACCACAGATGAAGAGGAATTATTAGAGTTCTTATGATGATTATGTCATTTGAGTTTTTTATCAACAATGTACTTCTTATAATAATTATAGAGTATATAGGGATTGTACTGCAGTATTATTTCATTAAGGATGTGAGATTGTGTGGAACAAAGAAAAGTGACTCAATAGCAGGTTAAATTTTTGGAAAATATATGGTTGAGACAAAGATAAACCATAATATGGTTCTGATACCAAGGTAGTGATTTTAGAATAATACATGATTGATTTGGATAAATTATATTGGATATTCTTGACAACCTTGAAACTGATTAATTATTTGTATATTCCATCACTGTTGGGGTTTAAAACATTTTTTGATTGAAGGAGTATATCTATTATTCTTTAAGGAACAAGGGATCATGAATGCAATCAATAAGGTTTTATGGTAATTCATGATGTTTCGGTGTTTTAAAAGAATACATGATGAAGGTGTTCACATGTTATTATGTGGAAAAAAGGATCTTCATTGTATTTACCTTCCTTATAAATTTTGGACTGAAGTATTTTGGATAGTTCTTGTTTGGATTATTTTGGATTGCCATAAAAGGACAACCCAGAGGTCGGGCGACAACCTGTCGCGTCCGGCAAGGCCGCGAGACATGAACCCTCAACCGAAGGGCGACAAGGGTGTATCACGTACCACTGACCCACGTGATGTCCTGGATTGAATAATGTCATCTTTTTTAATGGTTCTTCCAGATGGATTATAAATTCATTTTTTAACCCTATACGAATAGGATAAATAGAATATTATTTTTAAGTTCTATTATCTTTTAGAGTGAAAGACGAGTTTCTGGTAGAACTTAGTTAAAGGATGAGACTATACATTTAAAGTATATATTTGCCTTCTTCTCTCATTCAATGAAGATATTAAGGGATCTTATAACAAAATATATTTTTATCCTAATACCATATGTTTTGCAGAACCGATGGTATTTTAAATCATCATAGATTGATGAATTTAAGGCCCTCAATTTTACACATGTTTGTGATTGATGACCTCAATCACTACCTATAAATATTTATGTTTTTCTACCAATTATATGTCTCTAATTCCCAACAATGTCCTCCTAATCGAGATCATAATTTGGTGGTGACCCTTTCATTTATCTTTTCTTGATATTAAGACTAAATTTTATTAACCCAATTTCCGATGTGCGTTTTCCCACAAAGATATTTTCTATTTTCAACCTTTTATTTTTGAATAACAATTTCAAATTGTGAGGACGCAATTTATTGAAGGAGGGGAGAATGTAATACCCCATCATTTCATGGTGTGTTATTTCTTCAAAATAATTCAATAACTTGCACTACACACAACACCGAGTTAAAGCGCACCATGACTTACCAAACAAGTCGTTCAAAAGAGGTTATGAATAGTATTAACTAAAATTTAAACTTTATATAATCCTTATAATTTTATATTCCATATTATGAGTTTCTTAGACATAATGTAAGAACAAATTATTATTTTCAGATAAAATAAGTATTTTTCAAAAATGCACTTTTACCAACTTTAATAGTGATTCCTTTTTAAATCCAATATTTTAAACTTTCATATATTCAATATGACCAAATAAATTTATTCTTTTGAATGGGTACATAAAAAAAATTTACAATGTAACACCCCAAGCTTCTACAGTACGCTTCTCTTTGAATAATGCGATAGCGTGTGTTGTACGCAACATCGAGTTCTAACACACCACAACCAATCAAACTAGTCGTTATGAATAGTAATACCTACTTTTTTAAATTTTATAAATTCTATCTCTCAAAATGGAATTCATTTTTGGATTCAGAATATCAAAATTAGCTTATAGTGATATTTTGGTACTTTTCAGATAACATTAATATTTTGATGAATAGTGAAAATTACAAAATATTAATTAAAAACAACTTTTTTAATCAAAATAATAAATAGTGATAAATTATGAATTTGAGTGGTTATAAAATATAATTAGAATATAGTTTTACCATTTAATACAATTTAGTTCATTGGACATAATTTCACAATTAAACCGAACATAAACATGTATCAATATTTTGATAGTTATTATATCTTAAAAACACGCTTTTTGTTTTGACAGCGGGAATTAATTTTAAATTAATTTCTTCCACTTATGTGTTTTGATTTTGGAAAAATGGATTCCATATTTGCAATCAGGATTTTCAAATTGTGTAAATAGGTAACTTTTATTTTTAGACATTTTGAATAATTACTTCGGTAAATATATTATTTACCATGGTTAAAGGGTAAATCCGGTGAATAAGGGTTAAAAAATAATATTGTAATAATAAACAATTACCCTAAAACGTGTCCTAACCTTATTGGTTGATACCTGTTAGACCATAGGCATCTTTGGGTCGATTTAGGGACCCCATGGGGCCACTTGTAAGTGATAGGGACCCTTTATTTTAATTAAGATAAAATGAATACAAAAATGACACAAGCATATATCTTTTAGAAAAACAATTTTTACATAAGGTTATCTATGTTGAATTTTCAAATATAAATATTAATTAGAAAGATAAAAAGGTTTCATACATAAGGATGTTTTATTTATAATTTTTAGACATTATATAATTTAATTTATTTATGACACAATGATGATGCATTAATTACCTAATTAATGAAAAATTCAAATAATTGATATTATAAATACCCAAATAAATATAATTTTAGACTTTTATTTAATTACACTAATTTTATAGGTTAATATGACATATTAGGATTGATTTAATTGAATTTTTTCGAAATAATAATTCTGTTATGAGTTTCAAAAAAATAACTATTTAATAGTGTCAAAATTGACATAAAAGCGTTTTTAAAACAAATATTATATTATTAATTGATATTAAATTCCTAAAAATCCAAGGATCGGCCAAGAGACTTATATAATGATATCTGTATCATTAATGCACCATATAGGGGTCTCTTGGATGTATATAGTATGTTTATTAACCATATAATAAAGAAATTCAAAGAGACATTGTAAAAGTGAAACTAATTAACTTAGAGTTAATACATAAAGATAAGGTTAGTATAGTAACCCAAAGCTGTATAAATTCTATTGTTTGAGTGGTTTTAGACCCATACCCACATTAACCTTTAAATAATCAACTTTTGATCCATTATAAACCGAATATGAATTTATTATAAATTAATATTTCTATATTTTCCAAAGGTTCCCCTCACCCCTCTAATAAAAGGGCACCCCCCCCCCTTCTCATTACTTCACACCTTCAAAGCCTTTTGATTCGGCCAAAATCTTACCAAATACTCTCTAAATTTTCCTCACATCATCTTAATGGCCTTTGTTTAGTCTGAAATTTAACCTAAGATTCCTTTTGATCAAATCAAATGAAAGAACCCGAAGAAGAGGTAATGATTTCACCACCCTTTTCCAAGTTCCTTTCTCCTTCCACTTCTTCTTTCTTTGTTATTACCATTATAAAATAATAAATCCTTTATATTATATATAATGTGATGTTATTATAAATATGGTACAACCATATTCAGTATTCTATCCATCCTTTGAATCACATGTCACCATACGTGCGTACGTACGGCTTACCGTCTCCACGTCGTGGTGTAATTGTTATTCAATAAATTATTATTTTGATGTGTATAATAATGATGTGTAACTCATGTAAATAATAAATATAACATGATAATGATTCTGTATATATGATATACCGTGCAAATATATATTATTTTAATATCAAAATAATGATATTGTCGCTCGTGCATACGTACGGACTACTGTCTCCACGAATGCGATGAGATTCATTCTCCATCGTATCCCTTCAAGTATAATTATCATTTGATAGTTTAAAAATAATGTTTAAGGACATGATATCATTTTGGATATGAATAAGATACAACTTATCCATGACAAATATGGCTTACGTAAGATAACATATAAAAGAGAACGAGTAAGTTAACACCCGAAACAACGATAATACTAAGATATTATTAACAAATCAATGTTAAAAGATCATATATGATATCATATTAATGTATATGATTATTTTATAATTTAATAACAATTATTTTACCATTATACAGCAGGTTAACCTACCCCCAACCAAGGAAAATTATTAGGTAAGGGTTATTTCACAATCTCTTCATTATCTGAGGTTGTTTATACCTAATAATCTACTGGTATCTCTTTATCATCCACATCCATGTTTCTTAAAAGTGTATTTCAAAACATTTTTACTATTTAAAATAATATGGGTAAAAGTCATTCATACCCTTTTTTAAATTTTTATAAGAGTTTTATAAAGAAATCATTTTGTGGTTTTCCAAACAAGGTGCTTTTTAACCTTTTCGATAGAATTAAGGTAAGAATGTTTTTTTAACTTATACGGGGGGTGCGGATATTTTCATCCGTTATAAAATCGTCGAAGCTTCCCTTATAAGCTTATAAGAATATTTTCAAAGAAAATTTTTTATTTTATAAATATATGACTCTTAAATTATTTCAAAATAGAAAGAGATGATTCTCTAAAAAGAGTTTTTATTTCATCTATGTCAACATCCTTTGATGGATTTTACGCTTATTTGATATTGATTTATTATGATAAAAAACTTCTATATTTTATTGAAGGTTTTGTGATATGTTTGACTGTGGATGTACTATTTTTATACCATTCACGGTTTATGGTGAAAGAATTGACATTTTGTATGCTAGTTTTAATACGAGTGTTTTTGTTATGTTTAAACCTTTTCATATTAGAATGCATTGGACTTAATATATGACGAGTGGAGCCCGTTATAGCTCCTCGATGCATCGGTAGGTCTCATGAGACAAACTAGTGTCTTGGCACAAGGCCTTGGCAAAATCATATTTGTAGTCTTGGCACGAGGCCTTGGCTATGTGGTTATGATAGTCTGGCATTATGCATTCCATCATTATGAAAGTGGTTATTGATATTGCATGTGATTATTCGATTAGTATAATATCCATGTAAATAAGTAAGTGGAATTATTTCATTTTATTTTTGCCATACTATGTTGAAATTAATGTTTAAAAGTATTTTGTTTTAGTTATACATTTCTATAAATGTTTATTCTTATTTATGAAAGTTTCCGCTATATTGATATCCTTATTGGGAATTTGAGCTCACCTCTTTTCTATGTCTTATTTTTCCCAGGATGTGAATAAGTAAATTATGAATGACCTGCAGGGATATTATGAGGGGATAAGAGTGTGGACTATGGAGACAATATATTGTTGTAGTAGTTTTTCACTTTATGATGTAATGTAAAACTTTATAAATATATCTAGTGTTTCCAAGGCTACTAAACCAATAGGTCTTTTGAGATTTGATCTTTCTTGTGATCATGTCAATGTTAGGTAATAATGTACCGACTCTGGGTAACTGGGGTTGGGGTGTTACAATATGTACATAAAATTCTTAATAAACACCAATGTAGTGATTATTTAGATAATAATAAACAAAAATTAATGATACAATAAATAAAAAAAGTAGAGTTACCTGATTGAATAATTTATTTATTTATTTTTGTATAATAATATATCATGTTAAAAAATTTTAAAAATAATATATTTGAATTAAAATATAACATACAAATTTTAGAATTAACAGTAAATAAAAAATGTCAAAATTTACATTATTGTTATTTTACAAAAAAATGATTCTTATTAAATGATTCAAAATTAATAAATATACTATATTCTGAAAAGTGATTTTTAAGTGTTAATATATATTAAATATGGTATTTTAATGGACCAATTAATATTTTATAATTAACATATTGAACAATATACTATAAAAATGTTGTTAACATGGTCTGGGTTCAAGCCGTGTTTTAGCACATCACATGCGCTTGCTATAAATTTAATTTCCAAAACACATGTAAATTTTATTTTAAAAATTAAATGTCGTATTAAAAATTTATTTGATCTATATTATATAATATATCTGACATTAAATGTTTCTTAATGGTTTAATTAATTATATTATAAAACCAGATGATTTAATAAAAACCAAAAGTTATAAAATTGGTGGATCTTAGATGTTAAGGAACCAAAAAATTAAAATGCACATATTTTTTGGTGAATGAGGTTTTTGTAAACCATTATTTTCTTATAATACATTATTTTATAATTTTTAGTATCTTTAGGTATTATTGATCTCCAAATAGGGAATACCTTTCAGTATTTACAAAAGAGGAACTCCCCCTCCACTATAAAAATGCATGCACTCTACCCCATCCTCAGACCACTAAATCCACATTGTATCATCCTATATCTATCCAAATATTCTCCAAAAATACCACTTATAGTCTTATAAGCCTCCCCTTGGGTAGAAATAAATTCAATATTACGTTTGGTACAAACCAAAAGAGGTTACCTGATTAAGAGGTAACACCTTCTCTCATGTGTACTAATTTCATTTCCATTGTCCACTATCTATATTATTATTATGTAACTACATAACAAGACCATAATACTTAATATAATGATATTTTGTTTTGATAATGGTATAAAACACATTTACACACAACTCTATCTATTGAAAGAAAACATTCTATTCTTGGGTATAATGAACAATTGCCACATGAAACGATGATTGTTCAATATTACCCAACAATATCTCATAGTGGCCATTATTTTGGAAAGAATAATTATATATAATATATATTTCATTTATATTATCATTATACATCTGTAAATTTTATTTAAAATATACATATAATCTTCAATCTTGTGTAAACACGATAATTTCATTTGAGGAAGTGTCAACTACCGCCCCCTTAAAACGATATCTATAATTCATGCAATACATGAAACATATAAAGGTTGGTTATAATAAGACTTTGAAAAATATTTAACATAAATATGATACGAGAAATTTTAATATACATATTTTTAATTTATTATTTATTCTTGTAATGTGATAAAGAAATGAATGTAGTGTTCATGCATACGTATGCCATAGAGTCTCTATGAATGGTGCACTTCATTTTTAATATCCAAATATTATAAACTATTACAAATATGTATGTACTGAATATATAGGATAATTTAATCATGGTTTAAATTCTGGAGATGATTAACCTCTCATATATTTAATAACAATGGAAAATAAAAAATCAAAACGTACATGAGAAAACTAGAATCCTAACACCTGAAAGAGTCAAAATAATTATAAAGTGTTTACAAAAGTGTATTTAAAAATTTTAATAAGTAAATGTATGGTATTATAGAAAATATTGAGGTCTTGGAATTAGATAGTAAAATAAATCAAACCACTATACATGAGGTTAATGACCACAAAACAAGAGAAAAGATAAGGTAAGGTAATTTCATCTCACTTTTAAAATCTATTAGCTCGGTTTCATATTAACTACTTACTTGTTTTTTGTGCTATACCTACTACCCATATTGATATGTTATATCTTGAATCCAATTATTCTCCTGATATTATAATTCTTTTCTAATTCCATACCCTTTTAGTGATTATTATTTAAAATTTCCAAACTAGAATGAGACACTTTGGAATTTTTATTGATTATTCTCCTCGATTGATCGTAATCTCACTTTATTTTGTGATTTTTTACATAACCTGATGAAATCACTATGTTGTAATCATTTTTCAAAGGAAATTTAATTTATTATACTTATTATCAAATAATGGTTATTAATATTTCCTAAACAATATACCAGTATTCATATGACGGTTACTTTGACAATTATTTGATCAATTGGTGAATTATTGTTAAATGAATATGTTTCCCTCAATAAACCTACATGATAAGTAATATTAGTAATTTTTATTATTAAATATGATGAATTATTTCAACTTGAAATAAAGGGGTGGGGCCCTGACATTGTATAGATCCTCTATGCATCAACAAATTCTCATGAGACAAATAATATGGACAAATTAATTGAGTTTATATCTGTGTTTTCAACTATATGGTGAAAGTTTATGATAGAGATAGGTTATTATGTACCAAAAACCCGAATTATTGTAACAAAGTAATTTACCTCCTTAAATATTAGTTATTTTTTATACATGATATTTTGATTCGATATTTTTATTGTTGTAGTTCTTTCTCATTTATTTGATTTATGACATGAGTTTCAATTTCTTATATTCAAAATTATTTGTGCTATATCAAGTTATGTAAATAGAAAGTGTGATCATTTATTTAACATTCCATATATATTCAGTCATTATTTTGTCCTTTAACTTACCCTTACTGAGTATTTGAGATCACCCTAATTAAGTTCTTATCCCCATGTTATGAAGAATAGAACATTGATTTAATTTTATGGATGTAGTTTATTTTAGTTTTTGTGTAGCATGTTTTATATTTTTCCAATTTATTATAGGTATCATGTATGTAATCTGGCTTTCTAAGACTCATAAACAAAAGGTTATTTTGTATTTACATCCTTGTAATAATTCCAATGTATTGTAATATTTCGGTATCTCTAAGAAGCTGGGGTCAGGGTGTTAAACATGATATTAAAGGAAGTTTAGCATCAAACAAGGAAACTATATTTATAGAACATAGATTACGGTAAAGAATTCCATGATATAAATTTAGGATAAGAGTATAAGAACTGCGTAGAATTTTTCTAAAGTAGATATTATGTGGTTATTCATATAAATACATCCATATCAGGATACAATAAGTGGGTATGGTTTTCGATAAATGTACCAAGGATTAAAAACTCTGATAAGGTGTTACAGTATTGACTTGGGTTATCTTGGTACATGACAACATACCATTCTGCACCTCATGTTTTCCACACTCAGGGGATATGCATAGGATAATTCACATTTTATTTTAGTACCATTATGAAGGATTTAGATGTATGTATATCCACAAAGAAACCATAGTTTATGGATCTAGGATTTATGATACATGAATTTATGTTATGTGTTTTTAAAAGTTTAAATATTTTATCTATTATATGGAAATGTTTAGAAATGGTTCCAAGTAGAAGATATGAGACCTCTACCAATTCATGTGACAAGAAGAGTGAGAAAGATCATATCATTTGTGGTCTTAAGGAGCCACTTTGAATGTAAATATTTTCCAATATATTTTCATCATATGAGGAAATAATATCATGGGTTAACAATATAATTAAAGAATTATATGAGTATAATAACTTTAAAGGGATGAAGAGTATGATAGAGAATATATAGATAATGGGATGAAGGGAAAAGGGTTTTCCCATATGTGATATATGTTGAATGAATCACCATAGTAAATGCTTGAAGGAAATGTGAGTTTATTATAAGTGTGGAGAAATAGGAAACCAAGTTCATTTTTTTCAAGGGTATGAAAAACTTTTCAAAAGTAAAATGATTCAACAACAAAGATATGGGAAACTATGAAAATCAATGTCCCAAGCATCAAAGGAATACACCTCAAATAATGGTATTGGATAGTGATGAAGTTATAATACTACCACAGATGATGTTCAATGATTAATATAATTTTTCAAAAATTATTTCATTTGAATATTTTATTATAAATGTACAATGAATAAGAATTATCTTATATATGAGGATTGTACTATAGTATAATTTTGTTAAGGATTTGTGACCATTTTCTAAATGGTACTAAAACCATTTATTCAGTATAAACTTATAATTTTGAGATAACTCGTTATTAAAGAAAATAAAACCATTAATATTTTCTTAATGATAAGATAATGATGATGAAATCATTTAATTGGCTATATTCTGACTTCAATGGAACTAAATAAAGAATTTTTGAGAGGTGGTATATTTTATCACAAAGGGATATTACAATAGTTATGGATTTAGGTAATATATCAAATAACACAGGTCTTACTTAAAGAATATTGGGGAATTATTGACTCCGGTAAGGTTTTATGTAAATTAGAGTTATTATCATATTTCAATAGTATACATGATGATGTTATTCACATGTTTTGAATGTGAAAACTTAGAGATGATTCTTGTTGATTAATGAATAATGATAAGTTCATTCCAAAGCGATTAGATCAGAACAATTTGGAAAATGTAACCATTTATAAAATGGGTTATGTTGATCATTGGATGATATTTTAGAGGTGAATTTATTATATTATAATATGTTGCATCATTATCAAAGATATTAAGTAGATATATTTTAAGGAGAAATAAAATAAAAAGATTTTTTTTCATGTATTTTTAGTTATATTCTTATACAGTGATAGAATCCTTTGACTATAGAAAAAATTGTTTTGAAACAACAATTTTCTCATATTATCATCATTTTTTATATTATCAATGGCCAATATTCAGACCTATTGTTTATGATTTTGTGGTTAACAACATTCATATGAATATATTCTCTAACACTGTCCATCATAACTTGATGGTTATATTTTTCTTTTGTATCCATGTTTCTATTTTCCACCGATTTTCCCACATCGGGGAAAATGGATTCATAACCTTTGTACTTTCCTTTCTCACTTATTAGTAAAATGTGATATTAACCATCTCTACAATGTGGGTATTTTAAAAATAGTTTATTTTCATTCCCAAAATTACTGAGGCCATGTTTATATTGCGAGGATGCAATTTAATTAATGTGATTAGAATGTGGCACCGCAAGACATTACAATATTAACCTTTTATAATAAATATAATTTTGTTGTTGTCATTCTTTATACACAATGATAAACATACATTACATATGATAGTTAATTTTCTTGTGTTACATATAAGACTGGTTCATTCAACATTTTAATGGAAATTATTTTTAAAATTAAATATTGATTGTTTTTAGACTTTAGTTTAAAAAATAAACAACTATTATTAATCCATAATGTTGAAATTATGTTTGGGTGAGTTTTTTGAGATTTTTTTTGAGAAACATCATTTTTATGAATGCTGAAAATTACATCAATTTGGTTATAAAATCCATTTATTTAAATACTTATTAATGAAAAATTATACTATAGTTTTTTTAGAGTAACATTAAATTTATTATAAATATCTTTATAAAATGATATACATCATAATTAATTTTAAATTAAAATTGAATATAAAAATTCAATAAACATTTGAACGTTTTTCAACTATAAAACCTATTGTTTCTCCCCCTCTAAGATAATAGCGATAATCATAATTTTTTCACTTTTGTGATCATAATTATGAAAATATGAAAGATATGGATGTAATTGGTATGATTTTTTACTATCTTATAGGGTGCTCTTAAAATTTTTACCAAAATGATTAGTAAATATGATTAAAATTAATTACAGATATTATGGTTTGATTAATCATACTAAAGGACAAAACCAAAATATTAATGACCAAAAGGACTTGGACACATGTCCAAAATCCATTGGTTTCCAATATATGACCATGTTCTCACATGTTTAGAAATAAATGGCATAATGGGATATTATTAAATGGAAGTTCCCTATATAAAATTGTAGGTACGGAAAAAGATAAAAAATGAACTTCCCTTACCTTTAACATTTATAAAAAATTTAGATATGTAAAAAATATTATATTTTAGGTTGTTTTTTTAAAATATAGATGGGTTATTTTTATCATAATAAATTATAAATAAATTTTATTGATGGTTTAGGTATGTAAAATTCGGAAGAAACACAAATGCGACGATTATTTTGATAATAATTAACTAAAATTAATGATAATATAAATATTAAAAGCGAATTTAATTGATTAAATTAATGTCATTAATTAATTTTGAATATGAATATATCATGTGGAAGAAAATTTAAAAAAATATATTTTAATTCCATGATAATATTTATATATTAATATTATCATTAAATAAATAATGTCAAAATTGTCATTATTATTAATTTAAAATAAATGGATCATATTAAATGACTAAAAATTAATAAAAATTCTATATTATGAGAAGATATTTCTATGTGTTAGTAAATACTAAATATGGTACACTAATTTACCAATTAATCTATTATAATTGATATATTTCACCATATACTGTAAAAACATTGTTAACACAGTCTGGTTTCAAACATCATATTAGCGAATCACACGCATTTTTTGTGATATTACTTTCCAAACCCCATGGTAATTTTATTTTAAAAATAATATTTTATTTTAAGAGGTCATGCGGCCATTGCGTTTTCGAACGAGGAGGTTCAATTTATCTCTTCTGATCTCAGATTTTTTCTTGTTCGTTAATTAATTCAAGGTCGTCCCTCTCTGATCTTCCTACGGAAAGCATTCGAATCCATTGGATTCGTTGATTTTGAAATCACCCTGCTCAACTAAATGAATATTTCGATACGACTTTCCTCTGAGAATTATTACTATAAGTTTTGGTCTAGGTGTTCTTGGAGCTTTGGGGGCTGCTTGATGAAAGTCCTAAAATGGTCCCCTATGTTTGATTGCAACATTGAATCATAGATTACCCATGTCTGGTTAGGTTTCCCAGGTCTTTCGATGCGTTTTTTCAAACAGATTTCCCTTTTTCCTATTGCTAAACTTATAGGGCATCCCATTAAGTTGAATTATGATACTCGAAACCTTACAAGGCCATCGGTTGTGTGTGTGTGTGTGTGTTGAGGTTGATCTTACGCATCACCTGCTTGCAGTTATTTGGATCGAGAATGGAGATGCTGGATTTTTTCAAGAAGTGGTCTACGAATCATTACCCAGATACAGCTCTAATTTCCTATATCTTTGATACTCCTTTGGAGATTTTTGAACTGGGAAGGACCCTTTGAGCTCTCGTAATTTATAGAATCCTTTTCTAAATGATGGAAAACTAGTCTGGGTTTTGTAAGACAGGAGGCGTCCTATTGAATTGGATAAACCCTCTAATGTTAAGGTCCCACTTATGTCTTCACCTGTCCTGGATTCCTGCCCAGCATAGCCTTCATGTCCTCAATACTCTGTTCTCTCTGGGTTTGTGGTTGCGGTCAATAATTCTAAGCCTTTCATTGACAACTTAGGAGCTGCCCCAACCACTAATGTGATAGTAAAAGAGGCTCACTTTGTTTCTGCTGATTCTAATCTTGTTGATAATGAGCATGCATATAAAATTGAGGAGGAATATCTGCACTCAAGCACCAAAAACGGTATGAAACCATTTAATGATCTTGATATTGTTATCACTCTGCATCCTAAGAAGACTCGAAAATGAATTGACTACTATAATTTGGAGAGGGTCATTGTCACTAGATCTTCAGGGCTTCAAATAGAGGAAATTAACATTTCTTCACAACCTGTGCCCAAAAAATCCTTATGCATCAGAATCCTCTAACGAAGAGGACTTCTCATCATCAGATGAAGAGCCCTCCTAGTCTTGGATTTAGGCTCTAGAGGATATAATTAAGCATAGAAATTGCACTCATGTGATTAAATAAGGATACAAGGAGGACTTCTACCCTTGGATTCAGGAACAAGAAAAGTTTTCTTCTAGAATATACTGTAACAAGAAAATATCCATTGATTATTATATTAGTATCAGAGAGCTTATGTTTGATAGTGTGGAACTTGAACTTGATCGAAATCCTGATTTTGATTATCTTCAGATTTGGTGGGAATAATGGTTTTTTACTCACGGTCTACTGATCATTTTAGCACAACCATTGCCGGGTTTTTTCTTTGAGGAGTGTTGTATTTATTTTCTGACTTGGGTGGCTATTTTTGGTGTTCATCATGGTTTCATTGGTGCTTTGCGAGGATTTTTTATCATCTTCTCTTTCCACATGGCTTTTGATTTGAAGCTCAAGGGGGTAATTCTTCTTATACAGACTTTCTCATTTCAATGGACTCATGGGCATTGGGGGATATCACATGTCCTTCCAATAATGGTTCAGAGCATTTCATGAAGAATCTACACAATGAAAAATTATGTGGTTGCTGTCAATTTTTCCAGGCAAGCCTGATTGCTAGGCATCACCTTTTGCAATTAGAATTTAATGATGATCTGGACATTAGGGGGTTTATGCTTTGATGGTTCTGAAATGACATATCATTGGGCATCATTCCTTGCTGAGATTTTTGTCCCCCTCATAGATGATTTAGAGGTTTTTCTTGGCACCTTATTTTTTATTCTTTTTTCTCTTGTTGGTACAAGCTCATTGTACCTCGTGTAATCAGTTGACCTTTACTTTTTATTAATTAATTTTGGGGAGCATGGGTTTTTACTCATGATTCAATCCTTCCTCATATATTATATTAATAATTTATTTCATATTCATTTTATAATATATCTCACTTTATTTTAGTCTTAATGGTCAATGTATTTAGATTTGAAAACTAGAAGATTTAAAAAACCCAAAATCATAAAATTAGAGAATATTAAATGATATAGAACCAAATAATTAAAATTTTCATATTTTTTTATGTATGATGTTATTATAGACCATGATTGTCCTTTCATCCATTGGTTTTCTATTTTTTAATCACATTATTTAATATTGACCCACAATAGTGAATCCCTTTCTGTATTTATAAAATAGCCACTCCCCCTCCCCTAAAAAAGTAAAGGAATTTACCCCTTCCTCACACCTCACAAACCACATTTTCCCATCCAATCACTGTACAAATAGTCTCCCAAATTCCCTAACCTAGACATAGAAGCCTCCCAATGGGATTAAATCAATTAAAGGATGTTTTTGGTACAAACTAAAAAAGATTAACTGATTAAGAGGATACACATTCTTTCATGCTTTCTAATTTTATTTCCATTCTTTACTCCCTATATTATTCTTGTTCTATTTTTATATAAAAACACAAGTATCAAGATCATAATATGATGTTGTTATAATAATGTTTTGAACTAAACATACACACACCTTTATCTAATGGATGCGAACATACTATTTATGTGTACATCGAGCTACTACCTCAGAAAAAGGTGATTGTTCAATTTTTTCCTACCACCTATCATATTCCCATTATGATGAAAAATATATTTATATATAATATATATGTCATTTAAAATGTTTTAATATTTTATACTTTTTATTTATAACCCAACTTTATTCTTCCATCATGTGTATATACAATAATTTCATTTGGGGAACTATGGACTACCACCCCTCAAAGTGATATGAATCGTTAATTCCATACATGGAACATATAATGTTTAGTTATAATAAAACTATGAAACATATATAACATAAATATTATAAAGTAAATTATAATATGCATGTTTATCCTTTATTTTTAATTCTTCTAATACAATAATGAAATGAAAATAATGTCCATGCGTACGTATGACATACCGTCTCCATGAACGCTGAACTTCATTTTAATATCCAAATGTTGTAGAAAATTATAAATATGTATTTACTGAATATGTAAGATAATTTAGTCATGGTTAAAATTATTAATATGATGAAACAATGACATATTTCATAATAAAAAAATGACAGTTCAAAACATTCTTGAGAAAACTAGACAATCATCACCCAAAATAGTTAAACTAATTAACAAGTGTTAAAAAGATGGTAATAAAATATTGTAAGAAGTTAACGTATGGTATTATAAAAATTCCTTTGGTTGTGGTATTTTCATTACCATATTTTAATTCACTATACAATAGGTTAAATACACCAAAATAGTAGGAAGGTTAGCGTAATAGATTTTAATCTCACTTTTTAAATCAGTGATATTAATGTCATATTCACTACATATGTCCTTTTGAGCCATAAATACTACCTATAAAGATATATTATATCCTGAATCCTCTTATTCAAATGATATTATATGATTCTTCTGATATCAAACTCTTCTAGTGATTATTATTTTATTGTTTCAATGTTGTATGGTACACATTGGAATGATTAATGATTATTCTCCTCAAATGTTCTTAATATCACTACCTTTTGGGATTGTTAGCTAATCATTAAGAAATAACTATATTTTAGTAATTTCAATTGTAAATTTTATTGAATAACCGTATTTTCATAAAATGGATATTAATATTTCGTAAACCATATTCCATTGTTAATACGGTTGTTACATTGACAATTATTTGATTAATTGGGGAATTATTGGTAACTCTGTATTCCTCATTCAGTATAGATATTTGATAAGGACTATATTTTATTTTTTATTATTAAATATATGGAATGATTTGGAATAAAAATTATTGTTGGATCCCTGATATTATATATCTCTTAAATTCATTGATAGTTTCTAATGAGACAAATAAGATGGAAAAATTAAAGGGGTTTCCTTCCGTGTTTTTAGTCGTCTTGTGAATAGTCTTGATGGTAAAATGTTTTCATGTTCCCAAGACATGAGATCTGATAAGAAATAAATTTCCCACATTTTTTACCAGTAATTTTTTATCCATGAGAATTTTCATCAACATATATATGGATGTATTTCATTCTCATTTAATTGATTTATGGATTGTGTTTCAATTTCTTACTTGTCATATTATTTGTGCCCTATCTAGTTTTTTAAATGGAATGTGTGATTATTTCATTACCTTTCTATATATATTTATTCATTAAAAGTTCCACTATAATTACCCTTACTTATTATTTGAGCTCACCATTAGTAGTCTTCTCTCCCCTAGTTAGGAAGAAGAGAACATTAATAACGCTTTCAAGGATGCAGTTTAATTCAGTTTTGTTTAGCTGGTTTTTTCCAAATGTATTTTGGGAATCATGTATGTAATCTGGCTATCCATGAATGATAAATTGAATGGTCCTTCTGGATTTATGTCTTTATAATTATTACAATGTAATATAATAATGCACCGGCTCCGAGCATGTAAGGTTGGGGCATTAAAAGTATATTGTGTTATCCATTCTAAAAGAAATTGTGAATTTTTTTTCAATAATTATTCTATGAAAGGACTTAATTTTGTATTAATTAAATATGATCAAGTAATTTTACATACTTTGTGTTAATTAATAATATACTGTAATAATTACCCTATTAATCATCATGAGATTACAATGGTGGTTTCTGATATTAAATTTTAATGGAATCATTTATATAAGGTAAAATGAGATATTTATACACACTATAAATGATTAATTTGTAAATTCTCTCAATAAGAATAAGAAAAGATGATAAAATATTGTTGGATATTCGAAAAGGATTATTATTTCAATTTTAAACTATCATATAGGAAAATAAAACATGGTTGTTGATGCATTGAGATGAAAAGATATTGTATTATTAACTATTCTATGTTTGGAAGATGATCCTCCTAGTAAATGATAGGATAAATTTTGTGATATAAATTTTTTTGGTAGAAACTCTTATCTCTATTGGATAAATTGTCTGTACTATCATCCTTTAAAAAATGAATTTCAATGGATCAAATGGATGATCATGGTTTAATAGAAAGAGAATAGTTCATTAACAATGGAATACTTCTCATGTTTAATACTGATAAAGAATGCATCATTTGATTTTAAATTATTTTATAAGAACATAGTGATTGCTTGTTAATGATGAAATTATTTACTGAATCATATATATGTCTACATTCCAATAATAATGGGAGTAATATTATGCATAGATACCCTTAGTTATACTATTATTGGGATGGTATTTAGAAATATATTTCTAAATTTACCATAAATGTTTTGACATGTTATTGGGTGAAATATGATAGACCACTAAATGAGGGGATGCATTTAGCCCTTCCATGTTCTTGAATAGAAATTGGAGATTATATCTATATATCTCATTGTAGGACTACCAATGAAATCTCCAGGTAATAACATGTGTTAGAATGTTGTTGAATTATTTCCAGAATAAATGAGTTTTTATCATATTAAAATAAAATAAATTTGGATCATATTTATAGACATTATCATAAAGATATACTAGATTGAATTGATTCCCTATATCTATTATATTTAATTGTGATCCCATATTTACTAATAATTTATTTGAAGGGAATTGATATTCATTGTGTATTGAATTTAATTTCAACAAATCCCATCATCCATAATCGTATGTGCAGTCAAAACAAACAATTTGTACATTTAAGGATGTGATATAATCGTTGTTTTTGGATGACAATGGATATTGGGATCAACACAGTTCATTATTAGAATTATCTAATAACAAAAATATTCATTCTAATATACAAATTGAATATTTTGAGGAATTATATCGAATGTAGGATCCAAAACCACCATGTTCAGATAAATTAGGGGAAAGATAGATGTTGAAAATAAATCTGGTTGAATAAATGATATTGAATGTAAATATGATTTAATAGATCCTCAGGATATCATAGAATTGGGATAAGAGTTATGCAGATCCCAAAATAAAATATATCCCCTTTGGGGTATATTATCTTGTTATTTCTCAAAGTAACTATATGAAAAAGTATTATGTATCTTTTTGAATGGAAATGTTAATTCCATGCTTCCTAAGACTATAGTACATTCTTCAGAAAGTTAGTTTATCTTCTTTCTAGGTACCCTTGCCTAAATTATTGTACTATGTAGAAGATATGGATCATGATTCTTTTCAACAAAAATTTGTACCAAATCCTTTTCATGTTTTGAGCCCTAATGTTGTATGTTTAAAAGATAATATTATATATGAAGAAAATTTTAATTTAGAATTTTGATCATAGATAGTAGGTATTGTAAAATAAGGTGATTCATTATGTGATTGTATTATGAGATAATAACATGTTTTGGAAAGCAATAAGGGAATCACAAAATGCAATGAGGGAAAATTACCCTCATTTTTTAAGTAATGAAATACATTTCAAGGATGCAATTTTGTAAGGGTTGAAGAATTTGAAAACAAAAGAAATAAAATAGAGAAATAAAACATATGATTTATAAGTATCTATATTGTGGATTTATATTATTTATATTATTAAAAATAAATTTATTAAAATTTTCAGTTGTAAGGGGAATTGTTTTATTTAACAAAATTATTGTTCCATGGATTACATTAATCTTTATTAATGATTAAATTATTTATTTTAGAATTTAATTTTATAATATTTACTAATTTTTTAATCAATTTAATGAATATATCATGGATGAAATTTTTTATATTTAAATATGAAATATAGTGTTTGAAGTAAATACTAAAATGTAGTTTTTTTTAAAATTGTCATTTATTTTCGGTATAAAATATTATTTAAAAGACCCATTATGTTATTTATTTCCTTTAATGTAACATATGATCCATTTTACTAAGTATTATCTAAATAAATCTATATAATTCAATAATAAATTTGATTTTGTTATATGATCACTTTTATGCTAAAAAATAATTTTCCAAGAGTTGTTTTCTGGTTCATTTTCTTAACTTATATTTGATTTAATTTTGATCAATTATACTAAATAATTCATTAAATAATTATTCAATATTTATAATCAGGAGGGTCAGATTTACTATTATTTCAAATTTTATTTTTTGCCATTCTGAACAGTACATATTGTTCATTTAAAGGGTAAAATAGGAAAATAAAGTTACAAACTACGTGAAACGGAATAAAATATATATTAATTATTATTAGATGATCTAATTTCAAAAATTATATCATCACAATCTAATTTTATTACATTATGTACCACTATTTTAATAATAAAAAGTTATACTATTTTGAATCGTTGACTTATTAGATGTTTTCCACACCCCGGTTATAAGAGGGAACATCCAATCATCACTACCTCACTCCTTTTATCACTTTAGTAAAGGAATTACCTACCAAAGTCTCTCCAAACATCCTTTCTAACATCTTATTACACATAGATTTACCAAATTAATGATCTTCAAATGATTACGGTGCAATACAATAGATTTCTTCTATTGAATTGGTATAACTATTTAATGAGTTATTTCATGTTAATTTCTTCTTCAATGTCCTTCAAATATTTATTAACCATGATATAATAGTAAAATCTGCATATTTCATATAAATAAATGTTACTTAGGAAAATTGGTTAACCATTTTCAATCTTATTTTTAATTCACTGGGATATGAAAACATCTCTCATGCATACATATGGACTGCCACAACGATGATGTAATGTTTTTAATTTTTCATCACTATAATATAATTAATACTAAGATGAAGTAAAAAATATTATATATATGATATCTATTTCATAATAATTATTATATAATGTTAATATAATACATAGATTCATACTCTTTCATCTATAGGAAAATTATAATGTTGTTAATATGTATGTGTTGACGTCCAAAACCATGAATCAATGTGACTTTTTTTTCATTTCCATCATATAATGTTCGATATAAGGATATAAATATTGAATACATTTGACATGTATAAAATATTTAGGATTATACGAAATTAAGATAATATATTATATATTTATCTTCAACATGTTAGAATAATTTAAAGATCATTCATGTATACAAACAGACTATTTTCTACATGAAATGATGTGTCTTAATTTTCCTTAATACCATACATAGTGAGTTATAATTTATTTTTAATGTAAAATTATTATAATTAAATATAATTAATATTATGGAAATAATTTAGTGATATATAATTTGACCATGGTCAACACAAAAAATTTATTTTGAGTTTATAAACAGAAGGTCCTCAAAACATTCGACAAAATCTAACCATAATATTAATTAAATAAAACATTGTAAAAAATTGAATAAATAGAATAAAAATATAGTAATTATGTTTAAAATGGTTCTAAGGAAAGTATAAAACAAATTTAATTTTTTTACTTAGGAGGGAAAATATAAAAATGTAGTTATTCGGGTGTAGAGGTATGTTATTTTTCTTTTAAAATGATGATTTAAATATTTTGACCTCCATGTCCATCATTTTTTAAAATTTTGTAGAATGCTATTATTTTTGTAATAAAAAATTTAATAAGTTCATCTTAAAATATATATTAATTTGATTAAATTTTTTTAAAATTTGGTTATTTTCAATTGAATTTATATGGATTATTTAATTTTTTTTATAAAAGTACATAAGAATGTTTTTTAATATCTACACTTTGACATACATTTCCCAAGATCGTTCCATTAATTCATTATAAATATTACTCAAAAAGTATACATGTATTTTAAAATAATATATTACTCCCTTTATTCTATGAAATTTTTAATTTTATTATTTTTATAAGAAGAAGTATATTTATCATTACTATTATTCGAAAATGGACAGCTTTTTTATTATAGGATCAACTGATTTTTTCATAGGTTTTATGATGGAAAAATTCACAATTACACAGTTTTTTTCGTAATATGGTACATTAAATTTATAGATGATGATATGATAGCCCTACATATCTTATGATAATGGGTTAGCCCAATATATATCTTAAATGCTTTGGGTTAATATTTTATCTTCCAAAAAGAAAATTGAAGGACATAATAGGGAAGTATACTCATAAAACATTTACTAGGATATATTTATTCTAAAACATTTTAGAAATAAGAAAACATGGTTTATCAATATGTTTTTCTAAGATACCTATTTCATTCCTTCGATAAATAATTTTTATGGTAATATTTTGATTTTATTCTGTAAGGAATGTTCAATGGTGATAAGTTTAATATGTCAAGATATTTATACATGAGTTCCTACATCAAATAAGATCATATTAGGTTTTTTCCTCTTATATATATTAGGTTTCTTAATATTTCATTAAAGAAATATTTTTCATCACTTTTGGAAAAATTTATATATATATATTTTTTATTATGGAAAAGGTAAACTTCCTAATGTTTTTTCATGTTTTTACTAAAATAATGAGGTGGTTTAATTTATTTTTCTATACCCTAATTATGTTTTTCTCATTCGAAATTTAAATTTTTTTCATATTATCTAAATATGGGTTAAAATTTTTTACGGTAAATATTTATGCTATAGTGACTTATAAAAAATTATGAAAAAATCTCTTGATAGAAATAGTGA
Organism: Viscum album; assembly: GCA_963277665.1. NCBI lineage: Eukaryota > Viridiplantae > Streptophyta > Magnoliopsida > Santalales > Viscaceae > Viscum > Viscum album. Next base: position 380,648,790 of record OY728142.1, read on the forward strand.
TAAAAATATAAAACATTAGGTTTTTTGAAATAATGTATTATAAGAATATAATAAGGTGAACCCAATTTAATAAATAAATTATTTTTAAGTTTATTATGTTATGAATAATCATGATAATTATTTAAGGATAATATTTCATCCTAGAAGTCATTTAATAATTTCATGAATTTTCAGAGCTGGAACAATAAAAATGAAAATAGCCATGAACATAATTATATTCCATCTAAGAATTAATCTTTAAAATATTTTCCGCTTGAGTTTCATTTTAAATCATTTGATTTTATTTTGTGATTATAAATTCAAAAAATATTAAAAGGAATATATCTTATATCATTGGAATATATCACAAGACTTCATGACTTGGATTGTAAGGCATTGTCGGTAATAATAAGTCATCATGTAATTTCTCAAAAACAAATTTGGAATCAACTTTAATTATTTTAACTAATTAAATTAATTCATAATATTCTATTATTAGTCTTAAGTATTTTAATGCTAAGGGTAGAACATAAATACTTATGAAAATTTCAATGTGTCTTCTAGTTGAGAAACACGTGCTTCTAGATTTAAATTTGTTCAGCATAAAATTAATTGAAAGAATCTAATTATATCGTTATGTATCCTAAAGATAATGATGATAAGACTACCCATAATTAAATATTCATCAAATTCGTAATAAAATATTTGAGTATAGTGAGAATCATTTTTTATTATGGAAGTATATATTCAACAGTTTTTCAACAATAATAAAAGAATTGTTTATTCAATAATATATATACATATCCAAGTCTACATTGAGTAAATATTATTTTCTTGAGTGAGTTTTGTAATAATATTTTATGTCAATAATGATATCAAAATAAATGGTATGGAAGTCAATGAATCATGCCCATACAGAAAAAATTTAAACTATTCGATATTTCCTAAATATAAAAATTTGAAAATAAATTAATTTATATACATTATTTTATGTCATCAATCATTTATGAAGAACATTGGTTGATAACAAATATAACAATCGATGATTTCGTGATTTTTATGTCAAGTCAAACCGATTTATTTACTATTTTCATGATAATATATCATGTTGTAAGAGAGAGTTACATTCCATTAAAGTTTTTTATGATCATTCTAATTCAATAAGATTTGACAAGGGGAATTAATGGAATATTTTTATACAGGAATAAAAAGTCATGTATACATAAGAATAGAATATTATTTTAAATATTTTTCCTTCAAAATTATGTTTATTAAATGATAGAATTTATATAATATCATTTGAGTCGAAAATTATAATGCATGAAATATTGTGATAACAAAACATAGTTTGCTATAATACATACTATAGAAGTAATTAAAAAATTATTAATTTATTCCATTAAAATATAATGAAAATTAAGGTACACATTCAATGTATCTAATCATGCACATTATAAATTTATGTTTTTAATAAATAAAGTATTGAATATGAAAATTGTGATATTGTAGTGTTTGTCTAATCATGTATGGGGTATGATAATTTGAGGTATTAATAACTATAAAGGAAGATAAAGATAAATAATTTAAAACCTATTTCGAATATTTGAGATAGGAAATTAAACCTATAATACATAATGGATCTCAAAAAATAAAAGATTAAGATAATATGGGAGCATTACCCTTTAATAGAAACAAAATAAGAATTCTTATTGGAAAACAAGTTCATTGGAGGATTTAGTTTGAAGAGGATAGATAATATTTCTAAAGAACTAAATGATAGGAATTTATAGAGACCAAGGTACAAATTTGGAGTGGTTAAATAACTTAGAGTGTTCAATGAAACTATTTAGTCGAGGAATAATATCATCATTGTGGGTAAAAAAATATCACAAAAATAATTATAATTTAATTTAATAGGAGTAATTAAGAGATGAGTATGAACTACAGTGACACAAGTATAATGATACTATGGGATGTAGTACAACTTCACTTGTTTCATATGGTGAAATCGAAACCTATGTAATGTTGTGTTCTTGGATTCAATACGATCCCTCGGTTACTCCAAATTAATATTGGTTATTTATTTTTATTGTAGAATCTCTTAATTGGAAATCCCAAGCACGACAAGGGGTGTGATTCTCAAAAGGGTCAAACCTTATAAAAACATATATGTTATTTACTCCTTAAATTAATTTTTTCTGTGTGTATTGTATGATAAACTTTAGGATATAATTTTTTCATTACTATCGATAGAATTCTAAGTCCAAATGTTGTTGAAAGGATTAATTAATAAATTTGAATTAGTAAAAAAAGACCCCAAACGATTCAACTCAAGGTGTTTCTGGATGATCTACTAGAACATCTATAGAGTATTAAATCAATAATGAAGGTAAAATAATATATAAATTTAAAAGTAAATGTCTTACCTCATGCTATAATTATTAATGGATAATATCACATATGTGTCAAGTGTCATTGGTGATTCAAAAACATTTCTCACACATGGAGAGACTTATTTATTCTAAATCCCTTTCTATTATAACTCTAAAAATACGGGGTTTATTTAGGATCATGATAGAAAAAGATAAAATAAATTAAAATTAGAGAAACCCAACGTTTTACAGTATTTAATTAAGAAACTCAACACTAAGGGAAATCAATAGAACTATTGAAACTAAATCAAATTATAGTTCACATTAGTTAAATCCAACATCATAGATGAAACTGTATTTTCAATTACCCTATCCAAGGATTCAAATTTAGAGGGTTGAATTATTCTCTTAAACATGTCCAAAAGGGCTAGAAATAAAATAATATATTTAATATAATATTTTTTATTCCTATGATATTAAAATTGAATATCCATATTTGTTATCAACCTTGATAAAGTTAATATAAATTGTAATGACCCGTAAATTTCAAGGAATTTTTTTTCTTATTTTTCTTTGGAATTTTACAAGAACGTAGCTTCTGACGGCACCTGATTCCGAGGCCCGGTGTGCTCGGAATCATTTTATGAAGTTTGGCTTAGGTACGTTCAGTGAACGGACGAGTGGGTTTTTCTAACATTTGAACCGGTGCCCAGAATCGAATTCTAAAGGCTCCAATGGAATCGCAGCGCCGGTAATTGCTAAGAAATGCCTCTTCTAGATTTTCGTTTTCTTGGGTGTGGTTTTTAATTTTTGGGTTAAAATTTATGAAATAAAATAATGTTGTGCGACAATTTATTTTAATTTCACTTTAAGCCTCTTGAAAGCCACTTAAAGCTGCTTAAGCGGAGTTGTTACGGATAGAGTGCTATCCAAAATATCCTACCCACTTGGTAGGATATTTGTGGGGTGGGGCCCGCACGATCCCACCGTTTCTTTTCCGCTAAGTAACACACCCGCGAAAACCCGTCATTATGAAAGTCAACTGATGCCTTTTGTTAAATTTCTTAATGCACCAATTAATTGGGCGGTTTTCTTCGTGGATTAAATGGGAAGTTTCTTTCATTGATATAATTCTACGAATTAATGGGTCGTTACTTACCTCTTTTTCGTTGTTGGCGTAATAATAAAATAAGACCAACGCACGACTTCTAGAAAAAGGTTCGTTGAGAGGATTTGACAGAAACCAAGAGTTCTTCATCCTCCTTTGCGAAGAACGTGAAGAAAGCGAAGAACACCAGCCCCTGACGAAGAACGTCGAACCCGCGGAAATCGATGACGAGACGCAGTGTGCCGACGTTTCCTCTCCCACGACATTCTTCTACGGTGTTCCTTCCTCAGCGACGAAATCTTTGATCATCTGTTTGAGGTAAGAGATCTCAGTTTTCTTTTTAAACTTCTTTGTGGTTTATAACAACACACAGATTTAATTATTTATAATTAAATCTGTTATTTCTTGGACCTCGGAGTTCGTCGACGCAACGCCAGATACCGTGAGAACGTGATGATCCCCTCCTTCCGCGGCGATCAAGTTCTGTGAAGAACGCGCGTGTGGCGACTAGACAAGGTAGGGATTTTATTTTGGAAATACCCTTTTTATATTCCCGTGGATGTTCCTTTTAAAAGTGAAGAACCCGGACAATAAAAACAATTTTAATTCATTAAAATTATTTTGGTTATGTTTTCATGTGTTGAATGATTCTCCCGTTGTTTTTATCTAACGCGGAGGGTGTGGGCCAAACGAACACGGCCCGACAACCCTCCGCTGTTCTTCGTGGTGGTGTGGATTTGGCGGGCGACGGTAAAACATGAAACAAGGGAGATTTGTTGATTCCACAGTGAATAACGGGTCCCGGGAGGAGCAGCGGCATAGAAGGGAAGGAAAACGGACCACCGGAGCAACTCCGGTGGCCCGCAGAGGCTACCGGTGGTGCGGGTCGCCCGCGCGGCGGCGCCGGCGGCGGCCGACGGACCCACGGCCGCGTGGGTCCAGCTCGCCCACACGGGACGTGGAAGAAGCCACGTCCGCTTGTCCAACGCGGCCCTTCGAGGTCCGCGGCTTCCTTAACCTGTGGGGGTGGCGCCTCGCGGCTGCCGTGTTTGGCCGCTCGGTCGAGCCGAGCCCGGCCGGTTTGACCGGCTGGGCCGCTCCCTGGCCCGACCGGACCTGGTCCAGTCGGGTCGGACCGGGTCAGGTCGACCCGGTTCAGCCGACCTAGGGGTGGTCGGGCCGGGTCGGCCCGGGCCCGGAACCCCCATCTTCTGACCGTTTTAAGTATTTTGCCCATAACATGAGCTACGGGCATCTGAACGACGCGCCGTCAGCGGAAACACAATCCTTGGATCGAGGCGGTCGTTTCGGTATATCGCACGGAAGGTTTCAGAATACCTTGGGTTCGGCCGGGTTGGTTCGTATACGAAACCAACCGGGCCCTCGGAGCAGAAATGCTCATATCTTGAGCTACGAACGTCCGATTGACGTGTCGTAGGCTTTGGTGGATTCCTCTAATTGAGACGGATCTTTTGGCTCAATCCGCATGTGGTTTGGATGCAGGTGGTGTACGGTCAGGTTGGTTTTTCCTTAAAAACCAACCGGGCCCCTCAGACGAAAAGTCCAATAACTCTCAGACCGGGTGTCCGATTAATGCGTCTTCTGCGACGTTGAGTTCCTATTGATGATACGGAACTTTTGGATACATCAACATCGGACCCTGTGTCAGTTGATGTATCATCCTCTCGGCTTGTGGAGCGGACCCTCCCGAACGAGCATGTTGTGTGCAAAAACCCTAGAGCTGGCTGCGACTGCTACTGTGACTGCGACGACGACTGTGCAGAGATCCTCAGTGGATTCGACTGCGACGATGATGAAAATGGTACGGGAATCCTCCATGTTTTAGGTAGTGATCACTACGGTACATCTTGGGGTACATCAACTCCGGACTACTTGTCATTTGATTCTTTGACCTCTTAGCTCGTGGAGTGGACCCTCCCGGAACGAGTATGTTGTGTGCGGAAACCCTAGATCCGGTTGGGACTTGATGACTGCTGATCGAACGACTTGGCATGTTACGGATAGCACGACAGAGGTGCGCTTGGTTGTAGCGGCACAGGGGAGCGCTTGGTTGTAGCGGAAGACCCACGACAGAGGTTCTCTTGGTTGTAGCGGCACTGGGGAGCGCTTGGTTGTAGCGGAAGACCCATGACAGAGGGGCGCTTGGTTGTAGCGGCACATGGGAGCGCTTGGTTATAGCGGCAGACCCACGACAGAGGTGCACTTGGTTGTAGCGTCACAGGGGAGTGTTTGGTTGTAACGGCAGACCCACGACAGAGGAGCGCTTGGTTGTAGTGGCACAAGGGAGCGCTTGGTTGTAGTGGCAGACCCACGACAGAGGTGTTCTTGGTTGTAGCGGCATAGGGGAGTGCTTGGTTGTAGCGGCAGACCCACGATGGAGGAGCGCATGGTTGTAGAGGCATGGGGGAGCGCATGGTTGTAGCAGCATGCCCACAATACCCAATAGGTGGAGTACTACAGCGGTCCAAGGTAAGAGGGAAGCACTTGGCCATAGCGGCATAACCACTGTACTTGATGGAGAAGGAGTTCCCCAATAGCTTTGGGTTCAACTTCACGATCGTTCCTGTGTGGGTCATTGTGAGGGTTAATACCTACAGATCCTTTATGGGTCCGACGGCTTAGATGAATCAGTGGCTACATCTGATCATCTCTAACGCCGTACGAAGAGGTACCTGTTTGAGCTGAATCCTATGTTACTTTCCTTTGTGGATTGTGTTGAACTATCCTCTGTGGATTGACTGTTTACTCTCGTTTGTGGATTTTGTTGAACTATCCTATGTGGATTGACTGTTTACTCTCCTTTTTGGATTGCGTTGTGCTATCCTATGTGGATTTACGTTTTTCATTCCTATGTGGACTGGGTTGTTCTTGGGCTGAGACGTTGGAGCCATACAGGATTTGATGACTTAGGTATATGTATGGACATATACCTATGAATGGTCGGTTGTTACTTCATGATTTCATCTTTCCTTGTGGTTTATCCTTTGTGGATTTTGGGAGACCTTCGGGGGTCTCAGGGTCCCTACTGAGTAGCTTATACTCACCCCTGCACGGGCTATGCCCGCACTTCGTTGTGTTGGATTGCAGACGACGGATAGCGCTGATCGTGGTGGAGGCTTGCGGAGCAGGACGGTACCTGGAGGAGGACCACTGGGCGGGACGTACTCGTGGCGGATGGCGGGACCGAGGAGCTGTGGAGTCTATCTGTACCCACCCTTCAGGGGGGACTTCCAGACGATGGCTCGATGCGGTGGCTTTTCCTTTCAGTTTTGATTTTTCCCTTTCAGTTGTACTTTACAGTTGGGCTTGTATTTCTGGCCCCTTTTACTTTCAGCACAACTTGTTACAGTTTTTACATAGTGTTTACTTTTCATCTTGCTTACTCTGTTGTGCTTGTTTACTTTTCAAAGGAAATGCCTTCCCTTTTTGTTGGGATTTACGTCTTGGTGGTAGTCGCCAGCCCCTGGCCTATGGAAGGCGGGCTTGGGGTAGTCACGGCACGGGCCCCGAGGACGGGTCGTGAAAAATTGGTATCAAAGTTGGTCGGATCTACCGCAGACTCTGATCATTCTTCTATGTGAAGCAATAGTGTTTAGCGTATTGAGTGTGGTTATCAGTCCAGGGAGTCCAATGTTGGTGTGGCGGCCGACGTATCCGTACACCAGGACCCTGACTTCTGATTTCCGACTTAATGCACGAAAACATTGATTTCATGTGTGTTTCAATGTTTTCTTTGTGATTACTTTGTATCAGCTCACCAGGTATACTGTTCTGACTGTGGCGCACCTGTTTCCTTTTCAGGATGGCCCCACGATGGCAGCTAGCTGGGGTTCTGAGTGTTGTGCGTGGCGAGAGCCCACCGAGCGACGAGGACTCGGTACAGGTCCCTTTGATAGCTGAGTCACCGGCGGTACCTATACCCGCAGAGCCACCGATGCTACCAGCCCCAACCGCTGACGATGCACGTTTCCTTAGTGCACTAAATGAGTTCCAGCGCCAGCGACCGCCCAGTTTCCGCGGGGAGACGGACCCTCAGGCCGCCTAGGACTGGCTGGAGGCAGTTGTACGGGTTATCAGATTAGTGAGGACACCAGCAAAACTCATGGTGATCCTCGTAGCGAGCCTCATGCACGCGGTAGTCGGAAGATGGTGGGGCTTGTTGCTCTAGGTGCACGACGAGACACCTCTCCTCTGGACGGACTTTGAGAGCATCTTCCGCTCCGAGTTCGTCCCAGCCACCCTCCGTGCGGTGCGCATCCAAGAGATGTTATAGCTACGGCAGGGCAGCATGATAGTGGCCCAGTACTCGGCGAGATTTACTGATCTCTCGCGCTACTCCACGGATATGGTACGAGACCCTTTCTTTCGGGCCCGAACCTTCGAGCAGGGACTGAGGCACGAGATTAGGGCTTCGATGATCTCCCTCAACATTCCGACTCAGGCAGGAGTGTTGGAGCGAGCCCTCTTAGTGGAGAGTTTCCTTGCTGAGCAGCCTCCAGCAGCAGGACCCGCCACATGCCGGCATGCGGCAGAATCTTTTGTAGCGGGTAGTAGATAGATGACGCAGGGGTCGAAGAGGACTAGACCTACAGGTGGTCGACAAAATGACTCTAGATCATTTGTGCGAGGAACTCAGGGTGGACAATGACTTTCCATGAGAGGGCAGCGTTACTCCTGCGGCGGGATTGGTCACATGGCTCGTGACTGTCCGACCCGCCATACGGATGACCAGCGGGCGGACGAAGGACCCCCCAGGCAGAGGCAAAGGTTCGATCAGGGTGGGCCGCAAGGAGCAGTCGGCCATGGCAGGGGAGCTAGCCATGCGGCTGGAGGTGGACGACGCTTCGGGGTGTTGCCACCACCACCACCAGGAGGTCCACCCCAATGGTAGGGAGTTGGTGGACATGCGAGATCTCAGCTTCAGAGAGCTGAGGCCTTCGATCATGGAGCTCCGAAAGCAGATGGACTGGAACAGAACTAGTGGATACGTCTGTTGTACTTCTAGTTCCGTGTTGCTATGGTGTAGTGTATTTGTATTATGTGTTGCAATAATAAATGACGCATACCTTGGTGATGTTTTATTTCTTGTCCTCTTTTGGGTTGTTACTAAGAGGTTCCCGTTTAGACTATTGACTTGACCCTCACTTGTGAGACATCTACTAGAGGAGACCCAGTTACCACACACTGATGCCGATAGTGTGACTCAACCCTTGAAGGCGAGAATAACAGTTTGATCTCTTGGTAGTAGAGTCGAGGCCTTACGACGTCATCCTTGGTATGGATTAGTACCATCCATGTCGGGATTGACTGTATTAGGAAAAGGAAGTGGTTCATCCAGGGGATGAGACCAGATTTCTCTTATCGGCAAAGAATAAATCTTAGTAGTTCTTGTGGGACCGGAGTTGGTCTAGGACATGACAGAGAAGGTCCAGGTCATCCAGGAGCAGATGAGGATAGCTCAGAGCAGATGGAAGTCTTTTATTGACAGGAGGCGGAGGCCACTACAGTTCAAGGATGGAGACCATGTCTTCTTGCAGCTCTCACCTCGACGGGGTTATGGAAATTTGGCGAGGTGACTTATCGCCTGGCTCTACCACCTCAGTTGCACCGGGTGCACGATGTTTTCCATGTATCTCAGCAGAGGAGATACGTGCACAACCCGACACAAATCTTTGACCAGGGAGAGATGGTCTTGATGATTGGGCGGATTTTGCGGCGGTCCCAATGGAGATCGAGGATCGACAGGAGCAGGTCCTACGTAGACGATCGATACCTCTAGTGCGCTTCAGTTGGTAGCTAGGGAACCTCCAGGAGAGCACTTGGGAGCGGGAGGCTCAAATGCGTGCTCAGTACCTCTCTTGTATCCCTAAGTTTGTAGTGAAGCTTTACGGGGACGTAAAGCCCTGTGATGGGAGTAATGTAAAGACCTGTAAATTTCAAGGAAATTTTTTTCTTAATTTTCTTTGGAATTTTACAAGAACGCAGCTTCTGATGGCACCTGATTCCGAGGCCTTGTGTTCCCGGAATCATTTTCCAAAGTTTGGCTCGGGTACGTTCAGTGAACGGACGAGTGGATTTTGCTAACTTTTGAACTGGTTCTCGGAATTTAATTCTGAAGGCACCGATGGAATCGCAGCGCTGGTAATTGCTTAGAAAAGTCCTTTCCAGAGTTGCGTTTGCTCGGGTGTGGTTTTTAATTTTTGGGTTTAAAGTTATGAAATAAAATAAATTTCTACGACAATTTTATTTTAATTTCACTTTAAGCCTCTTGAGATCCACTTAAAGTTGCTTAAGTGGAGTTGTTACGGATAAAGTGATATCCAAAATATCCTACCCACTTGGTAGGATATTTGTGGGGTGGGTCCTGCACGAGCCCACCGTTTCTTTTCCGTTAAATAACACACCTGTGAAAACCCATCATTATGAAAGTCAACTGATGCGTTTTCTTAAATTTCATAATGCACCAATTAATTGGGCGGTTTTCTTTGTTGATTCAATGGGCGGTTTCTTTCGTTGATTTAATTCTACGAATTAATGGGTCGTTACTTACCTCTTTTTCGTTGTTGGCGTAATAATAAAATAAGACCAACGCACGACTTCTTTAAAGAGGTTCGTTGAGAGGATTTGACAGAAACCAAGATTCCTTCACCCTCCTTCGTGAAGAATGCGAAGAACGTGAAGAACGCTGGCCCCCGACAAAGAACGCCAAACCCGCGGAAATCGACGATGCGACGCCGTGTGCCGACGTTTCCTCTCCCGCGACAGTCTTCTGCGGCGTTCCTTCCTCCGCGATGAAATCTTTGATCATCTGTTTGAGGTAAGAGATCTTGGTTTTTGTTTTAAACTTCTTTTTGGTTTATAACAACACACAGATTTAATTATTTATAATTAAATTTGTTATCTCTTGACCTCGGAGTTCGTCGATGCAACGCCGGATACCGCGACGACGCGACGATCCCCTCCTTCCGCGGCGATCACGTTCCGCGAAGAACACGCGTGCGGCGACTAGACAAGGTAGGGATTTTATTTTGGAAATACCCTTTTTATATTCCTGTGGTCGTTTCTTTTAATAGTGAAGAACCCGGACAATAAGAAAAATTTTAATTCATTAAAATTTTTTGGTTATGTTTTCATGTGTTGAATAATTCTCCCGTTGTTTTTATCTAACGCGGAGGGTGTGGGCCAAATGAACACGGCCTGACAACCCTCCACCATTCTTCGTGGTGGTGCGGATTTGGCGGGCGATGGGAAAATGTGACGCAATGGTGATTTATTGATTCCGCAGTGAAGAACGGGTCCCGGGAGGAGAAGCGGCACAGACAGGAAGGAAAACGGACCACTAGAGCAACTCCGGTGGCCCGCGGAGGCTACCGGCGGCGCGGATCGCCGGTGCGGCAGTGCCGGCGGTGGCCAGCGGACCCGTGTCCACGCGGGTCCGGCTCGCTCACACGGGATGCGGCAGAAGCCGCGTCCGATTGTCCAGTGTGGCCCTTCGATGGTCGCGGCTTTATCAACTTGCGGGGGCGGCGCCCCGCGGCTGCCGCGCTCGGCCGCTCGGTCGAGCCGAGCCAGGCCGGTCCGACAGGCGGGGCCGTGCCCCGGCCGGACAGGACCGGGTCCAGCCGGGTCGGGTCGACCTGGTTCGGGTCGACCCGGTTCGGCCGACCCAGGGGGGTCGGGCCGGGTCGGCCCGGGCCCAGACCCCCCGTCTTCGAACCGTTTTCGGTATTTTGCCCGTAACATGAGCTACGGGCCTCCGAACGATGCGCCGTCAGTGGCAACACGATCCTTGGATCGAGGCGGTCGTTTCGGTATATCGCACTCAAGGTTTTGGAATACCTTGGGTTCGTCCGGGTTGGTTCGTATACGAAACCAACTGGGCCCTCGGAGCGGAAACGCTCATATCTTGAGCTATGGACGTCCGATTGACGTGCCGTCGGCTTTGGTGGATTCCTCTAAGTGAGACGGATCTTTTGGCTCACACCGCCCGAGGTTTGGATGTAGGTGGAGTACGGTCGGGTTGGTTTTTCCTAAAAACCCAACCGAGCCCCTATGACGAAAAGGCCAATAACTCTCAGACCGGGCGTCCGATTGATGCGCCGTCTGCAACGTTGAGTTCATGTTGAAGATACAGAACTTTTGGATACATCAACTTCGGACCTCGTGTTAGTTGATGTATCTGCCTCTCGGCTCGTGGACCGGACCCTCCCGAACAAGCATGCTGTGTGCGGAAACCCTAGAGCTGGTTGCGACTGCTACTGTTACTGCGATGACGACTGTGCAGAGATCCTCAGTGGATTCGACTGTGACGATGATGAAAATGGTACGGGAATCCTCCGTGTTTTCGTCAATGATCACTATGGTACATCTTGGGGTACATCAACTCTGGACTACTTGTCAGTTGATGCTTTGACCTCTTAGCCCGTGGAGTGGACCCTCCCGGAACGAGTATGCTGTGTGCGAAAACCCTAGAGCCGGTTTGGACTTGACGACTACTGATCGAATGACTCGGTGTGTTATGGATAGCACGATAGAGATGCGCTTGGTTGTAGTAGCACAGGAGATCGCTTGGTTGTAGCGGTAGACCCACGACAGAGGTGCGCTTGGTTGTAGCGGCACAGGGGAGCGATTGGTTGTAGAGGCAGACCCACGAGAGAGGTGCGCTTGGTTTTAGCGGCACAGGGGAGCGCATGGTTGTAGCGGCAGACCCACGACAGAGGTGGGCTTGGTTGTAGCGGCACAACGAAGGGCTTGGTTGTAGCGGCAGACCGACGACAGAGGTGGGCATGGTTGTAGCGGCACAGGGGAGCGCTTGGTTGTAGCGGAAGTCCCACGACAGTGGTGAACTTGGTTGTAGCGGCATAGGGGAGCGCTTGGTTGTTGTGGCAGACCCACGACGGAGGAGCGCTTGGTTGTAGCGGCACGAGGGACAGCTTAGTTGTAGTAGCAGGCCCACATTACCCGATAGGTGGAGTACTATAGCGGTCCAAGGTAAGAGGGAAGCGCTTGGTCATAGCAGCATAACCACTTTACTTGATGGAGAAGGAGTTCCCCAATAGCTTTGGTTTCAACTTCATGATCGTTCCTGTGTGGGTCATTGCGAGGGTTAATACCTACAGATCCTTTGTGGGTCTGATGGATTAGATGAATCAGTGGCTGCATCTGATCATATCTAACGTTGTACGAAGAGGTACCTGTGTGAGTTGAATCTTGTGTTACTCTCCTTTGTGGATTGTGTTGAACTATCCTGTGTGGATTGATTTTTTACTGTCCTTTGTGGATTGTGTTGAACTATCCTATGTGGATTTACTATTTACTCCCCTTTGTGGATTGCATTGTGCTATCTTGTGTGGATTTACGTTTTGCTTTCCTGTGTGGACTGGGTTGTGATTGGGCTCAAACGTTGGATCCGAACAGGAATTGATGACTTAGGTATATGAATGGGAATATACCTAAGCGGGGTCGGTTGCTACTTCGTGATTGCATCTTTCCTTTTGGTTTAGCCTTTGTGGATTTCGGGAGACCTTCGGGGGTCTCGGGGTCCCAACTGAATAGCATATACTCACCCCTGCACGGGCTATGCCCGCACTTCGTTGTGTTGGATTGCAGACGACGGACATCACTGATCGTGGTGGAGGCTTGCGGAGCAGGATGGTACATGGAGGTGGACAACTAGGCGGGACGTACTCGGGGCGGACGGCTGGATCGAGGAGCTGTGGAGGCTATCTGTACCCACCCTTCAGGTGGGACTTCCAGACAATGGCTCGACGCTGCGGCTTTTCCTTTCAGTTGTTGTTTTTCCCTTTTAGTTGTACATTACAGTTGGGCTTGTATTTCTGGCCCCTTTTACTTTCAGCACAGCTTGTTACAGTTTTTACATAGTGTTTACTTTTCCTCTTGCTTACTCAGTGGTTCTTGTTTACTTTTCAAAGTCAATGCCTTCCCTTTTTGTTGGGATTTACGCCTTGGTGCTAGTCTCCAGCTCCTGGCCTATGGAAGGCGGGCTTGGGGTAGTCACAGCATGGGCCCCGAGGACGGGTCTTGACATAAATGATTTAAATATTTATATAATAAAAGTTAGCATCACTATATGCTCACCGTGATCATGGAATTTCAACCTAAAATGAAAAATCAACTCAAAAATGGCAGGTTACTCAGACCATGTCTGGAATTCATACTCCCAAAAGTTGGAAGATAATCCTGTTACTAACGAACATGAACCAATGGAATTGATCAACCATGAAGTGTTCACTCCTATCAATCCTCAATCACCAGTGTTTACTCCAAGAATATTTTTTAATCATTTATTTTTGTCATATAATTTTTTATTACAAGTGATGGTTCATGAATTTATCTCATCATCAGGGATACTTTGAATATTTCATACAACCAGTCCAACTATGGGGTAAACAACCTCCCCCACTATGAGAAATATATATAAAGGTAGATAAAATTTTGGAATATCTTTCCTCACATACTAAATATCAACAAGCCATACATAAAGTGACATTAAGGAACACATAATCTCCATCCTCAAAATATGAAGGCATATTTAATCTATCAATATAAGTCTTTTTAAGGTTCGCTGTCACCCTCTTTCACTATTAGATTACCCGCACATTCTATTTCTTATCCATTCAAAACCCATCTGTGGTGAATCTCCAACCTCAATCTTGTACATGTGTGACCTACAGGGTTATCCATACTTGTCCTAAAATCTTTTTATATGAATGGTTGGTGATTATTATTTTTATATGAGATATCCAATACTAGAATGTTATGCTTCATGATCAAGGAAAAATTTAACATGAAATATACTAGTATACCCTCGAGAACCATGTATGTTTCCTCGGTTTTGGTATTAGTATCAGTGTGGAATATTGTACTAAACTAAAACCATGTATTGAATTCCACTTGAATTATACTCAATAATCATGTCATAAATCATGTCTATAAATATAAAAAAATCATTAAGGTTATCCCATGAAGCCATAGGATAACCCCCATATACAAGAATCCCATAATCATCACCTAACACTACTCCAAAATATCATAAAATTGGGGATACTTGGTCAACCGATCAATTATCACCAAAATAACATCATGAGACCTCACCAACTATGGGATCACTATTATTAAATTCATATCTATACCATCCCATGTCAACTATGAAAAGTCTATGTGTTAGTATAAACTATTTTCGACATGGTTCTCTCTTTTAAAATATAAAAAGGTCAGTTACCTCTAGATGAAAATCCCTAAACTATTATTTTTTCATTCCCACCAAAACAATAACTTGAATTCATGGTGAATCTTCATCACACAAGGATGTATCAACATGTTTATGTATGGATCTCCCTTGTAACCTCTTTACATAGTGTGAATGGTACAATAATAAATCCATGTAAGTTGAGGGAATGACCCTCCCCTTATAAATATTCAACATTTACATCGCTAAAGGATATTCAATCATGAAAACCCTTTAATCGGTGTCCCCAACTGGACCTCCTTCTTGCACTAAATATGAGGAAATAAATCCACCACCGATTAATGATAAGTCACATCTGCCTCATCTATTGTGGATATTTTTATTTAGAAAACTTCTATGATACCTCATGTAATTGTAGATAATATAAATTGATACTAAGATAATAAGCCACCACAATTTTATTCACATTACTATATATGATCTTTAAGTAATAATAATACAATAACTCCAACTGAAACATCTATCTTGCATTAATATATCGTGGATTAAAGAAGTTAAAGACACACTTCTAGCCTCTATATTGTACGATCATATTTCCAATAAGGTTATACCTCTATGTTTTCATGGTTAATTCTACAACTTTAATCTCTTGATTGTGGTCCATGTAGTTGTTACAATGAGGTCTCAACTTTTTATACACATAATAAATCACTTCCTACCACCACATCAACATGAAATAAGTCCCAGTTCAAGGGGAAATTGTAGAACACCACAAACATGAATCCCTCCAAAATAAACCTTATAATATGTTCACATTTCGACCTCTACTCTATATCCTAAAAAATTATTTGGAATCATACCAAATAAATTTTCAGATTCTCCCTTTTGTTAAGGGAATTAACGGTGAATAAATCAATGATATTTCATCCAAGGATTTTATAGTATTACTATATAGTCGTATAAATATATTCTCCTTGAACATGCAATTGAGTTTTTTTTAAGATACAACTACTATGATATTTTTTTCCATAACAACTTTTCACTCTAATATTATATAGTAGTGGATGTGGAGTTCTCAAATAAAAAACTACAAGATTGATAAATTTACCAATAACATGTGATCTAGAAGTATGTCTAAAAAAATAATTTGATTCTTTGAATTCCCTTTCTATGATAAAAAATATATGAGGATCCCATCTATGATGATAACAGAAAAATTTATGATAAAGGCTTAATGATCTTCATTAACATTCTCATTAACACATACAGGGTGTTCATCATGTTGAAGGGAATCAAAATAATCTTGTAATGGTTATAGAAAAATTGGAATTCAATATTTTAAATGACCTCCTCATAAACATGACACTAGTGATATCCAAATATAAAATTGATCTTCAAGAACCACCTCACCCTATGTAGCGAGTTAAACAGTTCATCAATACTCTTCCGAAGGTACATGTTCCTAGTTGTCACCGGATTTGGGAAATGTAGGTCAACATAAATCCTTCATATTCTATTATCCTTAATGGTTAAAAACACCAAAATACCTAGAGGTAAGTATTTTTTTTAAAAAAAAATCTATATTGATTATAACTACCATTCAACACCAAAATATTATATGATATGATTTGATAAGATATAAAAAAGAGTGTCCATGGGTGTTAAATCAATAAATATGTTGACCACATGATGAGTTGTTAACTCTAGAATATCCTTAAAAAGATCATCCATGTATTCAAATAAATTTATATGAATTTAGTCATATGAGGAATGTTCATCACATACAACCATGCTCTCTTACTGTAGGCTGATCAACTAAAAATTCCCATGCATAAGACTAACTCATATTGTTTTAATGTTCCATTTACCCATAAAGAATAACATTTATTCATATTATTAGAAGAACATAACTCTTTTATAATAGAATTCAAACATTTCATGATCTAAGGATCAATAGTCCACACCACCGTTGGTGTAATAAGGATTGGCCACAACCATGATGTGGTCCTACGAAATTCAGTCTCAACAAAGACTAATATTTTTAGTTTTGGAAGATGTGATTGAGTACATAATCACATCATGTAAAATTAAATAGTCATATCGGTTATGATAGCTCATCTACCAGAATATATTTATCCTATAATATAGATATAACATCAATGTGATTTATCACAAAAGTATTTATGAGTATGGGTACCAGTGTAGAGTACATAGATATTATTCCTCAGATCATATCAAGCAATTCCTAGTAAAAATTCCTCTTCTTCCAAATATTTTTACAATCCCTAATTTAATCCCTCAGATCTCAGTATAGTATTTTTTGTATTTGTAGAAATAGAAGTTTATTGTAGCATGATCCTCTTATAACTCGACCATTCTTCCCCACTAGATCCTCCACTGTAGTCACCTATCTAAGGACCACCATGTATGCATCATTGAGGTATTTGTTCATGTCACTTCCTTTGATGTGGAGGGATTCAAATATATGAATTCCATTTGTTTAAAGAGGGGTTTGGTGGTCATGTTCCACATTACCTTATTACTCATAGGCCTATTAATAATTATCTCATAGCTCACTGGATCCCCTATGAATCTTATGAGCTAATGATCCATTGGTCCAGTTTTATGCATGCATATGCCTCATCTTTTGTTACATGGATGCATGTTATTAGTCATCAAAAAATGAAAAGTATACTCTTGGAAAACAACCACATGAAAAATATAATTGGTTTCTCTCTACCAAGATTATCTTTTTTTACTTATTATCTATCTAGGACATTTACATATATAGAAATTCTATAGGGAAAAACTTGTTATCAGATATCTATATTGATACAATACTCAAACAAAAAAACATATAAGCATCCATTATCAATTGAGTTGGGTGTCTACCACATTATATTAGTGAATCTAAAATCATACTTTTGAATAGACATGCTAACATTAAATAAATTATTTGGGTCCAAGATAAATACACATATCAATGTAATGATGTATAAATCATCTCATAAAATACACTTCTACAGTCTCAGTCTAGTACTTCGACACCTAAGGGTTAGGATCACCTAGGATCCTATGTCATCTATATCACTAGAACTCATGAAACACATCCAGATTATGAATGTTCTCAACATGTCCCCTAATTCAATTATCTATATTGTATAAGGATGAGTATTTGTCTACAACATGAAAAACAAGGTTTGTTTTAGCATGATAAGGGGAGTAACTACTCCCAATAGTCCCAGTGGAAACACTTCTATATAATTTCACTATATAAATGCCTCATATCTCATATAGTCAATGGTAGGAGGGTCGATCCCTAGAATAATAATGTCATAACTCGGCCTAGGGACCAAAGATGGTTATCATCATAAAATAATCCAGTAACATATACCACACTCATTAGATAATATCTTGGGGTATTAATCATGAAGAAAATTGAAAAAAATACCACACTAAAATATGATGCTAAAACATTGATTACTTCGTTGGAAATATTGTCTGAGTGAATGAATATGACAAGATGGTGATCAGAATTCTGTTGTATTAATATGTCATCCATTTAAAATAAATGGGTTTCCCCTACCTAAGAGATAAAATCAACACCACATAACATTGTTTTTCTGAATTCCCAAACATATCCTCACAAGGAACCACAATATGAACTTTTTTATTATATATAATATTTATAAAATATCATTCTATCATAAATCGAATCCCCAAGATCCCACTAGAGAAGACATTATTTTGGTGTTCCACCCCAATACCACCATTATAGGATAAGGGATAATAATTAGCACCTAGTAAGCATATCATCAATATTGGGTGATTTATAAAATTCTATTGTACACAAGACACATACGGACATAATGTATAATAATGTATGATAGATAAAATAAACTAATTAAGATATATAAAAAATGAATCAATCTATATGATAAATAAAGAAAAAAACCATTTCATACTAAAATAAAAATAATAAATATGCACACCACATAATACCACTAGTGAAAACAATGAGAGAAACTAAGATGTATATGCACCCTTAAGTAAATAACTCCATGCATAAATATCACTTGATAAAATAACCTCCATGTATAAATAGGATACACAAAACCCATTTCAACTAATGTCATATCTGAACTATATATCATTTACATAACACGTGACACATATGGAAAGACATGAACACATTGGGGTGAGTAAATTCCTACCATATAAGACACACCAAAACCCAAAAAATAATTATAAGGTAAACTATAATCATAGATTTACATGTCCAAAATGAAATAGCACCCCTGAAAATCCTATATAAGATTTAATGGAGAGAAACTGAAACATAAATAAGAATCCATCTCCTCATATACCTACAATAGATTAATAAGAAATCATCCTAAATAATCTGATATACCCATATCATCCCACCCATGATACCACTCTAAATGTATAGTGGGGGACTCATGCCTCTTCAAAGGATACATATTAGTAAAATGGGAAACCAACCACAATGAAGATACCAACCATAATATCATCTCTAATATTTGGTTGTGGGATAAAAAATTTATAGAAAATGGAATATTCACTATATGTGTGGTAGTAACTAACTGTGTCTGTGGTATACGTGACACACTCTTGTAAAAAACCTTCCACTAGGGGGAATTGACTTCAATAGTGTAATGATATTCATTCATATAACCTTTCATCCCCCTAGCAGTTCTAAATACCAAAGGTACCACTAACACCTAAAAAACCATAGATGAACAAACAGATTACTCCACCATGATTTACGTTGAAAACCCCTCCAGAAATGATACAAAGTTTTTTGAAAATGACATATAATAAAAATGATAAATAAAATAAAATATAGTAAAAAAATATCTAAGTTGTGGGATTTGATCATTCCACATGGGGTGTTTTATGTTTGGTGTGTGAATCAGAAATATAACAACACCAACACATGCATCAGGATTCATAGGCCTGTGTAATTCATGCATGTCTTGAAATGCTACCCATGCTAGGCATAGAGAATCAAAACTGATGATCATGTTTGGCCTACTATCCGGGTATGCTTCAAGCTAGTAGCTAACAGTAAAGCATCGAAATTTGGATTATTATGGAATTTTAATTTTTCATGTCATACTAGTACATCACCAATATATATGTCAATATGTTATGTGTCTTGGATGCAATGATATCCTAGAACATAGACCAAATTGACCCACCACCATGCTGTTATGAAATGATATTCCCCTCTACTCCTTATTTTCCTAAATTGTTAAATATTAGGATCTATCATAAGTCATTTCCCAAGAAACCATAAAATCATATTTCATTTCTATGAACTATATATGTACACCATGAAAGTGTATTTAACCATTAATTATGATTCTTTTACCATATCTCTACTAGTAACCTTAAAACACAGGGAAAATATAGGACTAAAATTTCCAACCATGGAATTTGGAAACAGTTGATTAAGAAATGAAGAATATGGATTAAAAATTCTAAAATTAGGGATCGAAAAATTATTGATCGTGTTTAATAAATTAAATATATCATGAATCCAAAATATTAAAAGTTCAACTTAAAATAATGACCCCAACCATATATTTAGGTAATTCATTGGCATAAATCGACACCACTTTACCAATTCCACTATATTGTTTATCCTTATCATCTCATGGATAACATAATTATAATAGTATTTTTTATATATTTATTTTCTTGAAATTATGAAATAAATTAATTCTGCTTATATTATGACTCATATGAGATTTTTTTTCATTTCAGATGGCATATATTTACTTGGAAATATTTTTTATCCATGAATAACATCTGAAAAGGATAATATAAGTATTGTAGGATATACTATCTATATCACTATGATAATTATGTTTTAATATTTAATATTTCGATTATAAATTCTATAAGGTGTATATATATGTGTTATTTATAGAAAAAAATATGCTCTACTTTTAATGATCATTTATCTCCTTGTTAACATTTTTTCTATAATTTTCTATAATATAACAAATTAGTTAAGTTACATGGGATTGAACATAAAAACTAAATGCATTGGGGGTCATCATCTCCAATTGATTATTATTTTAAAATCTCTATACAATCTTATAAAATTAGTACATGTTCTTGTAATCTATCCTAATAATAATAAATGTATCATTTACATTGATTCTAGCCCTAAAAAGGGGAACACATATAATAATATGAATTGATCAACTAAGATATTCATATGAATACTATAATTAGTGTTAATTATCTTCTTCCCATGATATAGGTGATTTTATACATGTTTCATGATGTTTTCAGGCTCTTGGTCACTCTATAGTTTATATACCTAAAGTCTCACACTAAATAAATTAACATCACCCAAGATGAATTTAAGAGATTAAATTTATCTGCTCATAAAAGAGATAAATATTTATATGTTTACTAGAAAATATCTAATAGTATGAACTGTTTAGTCATAAATCATTGTGATATGGTATATTGGCTTGTCGCCAGCATGTTTTTCATTCACATGATTACCACTAATATAGGTATAGGATAATTAACTCATTAATTTAAAATTTTGGAACCACTTTTTTGTACCGATTAATCTTAGGGTTCACAATTTTGTATCTTTCTATGATATGTTTCCCATGAATATTCAGCCTCTAAGATCAAGGTCACCTATATTTTCACCTATTAACATGTTGATTTAATGGAGTATTATTAGTGATTTAGGGGTTTCTGCATTCATCATCATCAGATTTTTTTGTAGTCTCATCACTAATAAAGGGATGGGTTCACTAGATAATCATTGATATAAATTAGGTAATTTTTGGTTCATCTAAAATAGTTTTATGTTTTTCTATTCCTTCACAAATACATTAGTTTCATTCAACATAAAAATTATTATTTAGATTTAGGAACTTTATATGGTCATAATTATATAATTTAATTATTACTTCATGGGTGTTTTATTCTATATCAAAAGTCATTATAGATGCAATTATTTTAAATTTAAAAGGGAGTTTAATTTCTTCTAAAAAATATCAAATATTATTCTATTAATTTAACTTCATGATGGAGGGATTATGGATATACAATTTATTGTTATTCTAGGTTTTCAAAATGTTTTAAAATAGGTGGGAGGTGGGGTTTGGTTGGTTTTGGGCCTTAGAAAGGGTTTTCTATTGTATCTCAATTAGGGGAATCAAAACATAATGTGTTCATTTTTAAATTTTAATTCCATAGTAAAATTCATTTTATCCCATTAATATCATGTTATGATGAAAAAAATAAACATTATACTCTTGTGCACCTATTACAAGGGACCTTACATTCAAAGTCATAAAATTAAGAATGATGAGTATTTTGGTTAATAATCATAAAACATGGACCTTTGGTGTCTTTAATCATCCTTTCAAAATATTCGAACCATTTGAAAAAATATTCCCAATGATATTTTAATTTTAGATTTTAACTATGGGAAAAATCATATTTTATACCAACATATGGTCCTGGTGAACGTGTATGGTCTTACACATGGTTGGAGGCCCTCAAAGATCAATTCATTAAGAAGAAATGGTAATTGAATTAATGGGTTATATGATAATGGTATTCCATTTTTAAAAACAACCTACCATGTGTAATGATATATATGAAATTATGAATATAACCAAGAAAGGTTGGAACTAGTGGGATAAAATGTAGTTATATTCCAAGGAGGCAACCATCTCAACATACTGGCCTCATGTGTAAGAAGTTGAACCAAGAAATGTAAGTAAATTATTCCCATGTAACATGATTGGATCTTATATATGTATGGACTAACTTTTATTAGAGATCAAGTGAATATTTATGGATGGTAACTGGCCAAATGAGAGTGGAACAGAACATGGGTAGGGATTTGATAAGGGAATCCATGGTTTCATGGCCCAGAAATAAAATCATAGAATATTAGCTAACCTCATAAATGGAGTCCCAACATATTAATCTTTCTATGGGTAATGTAAAGGGATGAGTGATATCTCATTAATGGGTTGTATCTCATTGATAATGTATTCATACATGAATGTGTGAAGATTTTATACCATTTTACTGAAGTTGTATATTAAACTCTAGGGATACACTATATATTTTATATTTATGAATATATTGATTGTGGATTCAAAAGGATTTTTACATAATTTTATGAGATGTTTTTTTGGAACCTGGAAGTGGTGTTTTTAATTTGTTCTGAGGAATTTCCATGCTTATGGACTCACAAAATTTCAGGTGGAGTATAAGACCCTTGATCCATAAATATTTTTGATCCTCTGGCATAAGAACCTAAATTTATGATCAAGTATATGTGATCATATGTGACAATATTGAACCCACACATGAAAATTCTTTTCATGAGGTTCCATTATTTTTGGTAGTCTATGAATCAATAGTAGATGGGGTCATATTATAGAGTTTTTGTCTTCAATGATCTGAAAAAATTATTAGGTGAGTGTAAGTGGTATGTTCAGCTCAAACATAACATACCTATCATAGATGAATGGATAATAATAATAATCCAATCCCTTTATTTTTATACTTCATGGTTATTTTTTGGAATTTTATCCTTGTACAATGGATTTATGACACGTGATCTGAAATAGATCACACATGCTATTGTGAAAATCATGGATGTGAGGGTAATATGCGGATAAAACATTTTCTGTGTGTATTATTAATCATGGTGGTTTTAGATACATTGGTTGTAGAAAATATATTCCATTTAAAAAAAATTTAATGGTAAGAATTAATATGTTATACTTTAAGGACTGTGATTATTTAGTGTGAGATTATATCAGTGGTGTCATGACATTTAGGCTTCCCATATCATTCTTGACATATCATTTCTATGATATTAAAATTATATAGTGCAAATTTTTTGGAACAAGCTTATCAATTCCCACTAACATGGATCAAAACATCATCATAAGTTTTTCTCTTTTATCAATTTCTTTTGAATATTCAATCTAATAACAAAATATATCATCCATATATATTTTTAGTTGAAAAAAATGATATGACATAACCTATGTAATGAATTATTTATCATATTTACATGTTCTATATCTACATCACATTTATTCTTTTTAATATTATAATGGAAACCTAATTTTTATTCATCAAATTTATATGAATGTATTTATAGTTGATATCATTAAAATACATGAAATAAAAGAATTTTCTATTAATTTAAACTTGAAATGGTTTAATTAAAACATTAGAAACTAATTTTAGAAGTTTCTTTTCTCCAATACATTTAATACCAATACATGTCTTAGTTTTAATCCATTATTACTGATAATTTAAAAAAAATATCAATACTTTTGTTTAAAAATTTATAAATATAATTATTCATATTCGTTTTTAATTTGAATTAATTCTTTATTTGAACAACTGTTATATTTACACAATTAAATATATATGTAGTAATTTCTATGATATTTATCACTAATTACTAACATTCGATATCAATGATTGAGGTATATATATATACGGCAACTTAATTGTGGTATATTGTAACAACATTATATCTATAAAAGTAATTAAATCCCATTAGGTCTATATTTTATATTGAGTCTATTCTTATAGTAATACATATTTTATAATAATATCATTCCTATACAAGAATCATTCAATAATGAAATATGAGAAATTTATATTTTATCAATGATTTTGGAATCATTATCTATTAGAATCATAAATATCAACATCGTTTGTTAATGTCTTTTTTACCTTCATTGGTTCTAGTATTTGGAAACAAATTTTTGTGTTACAAATTATATTTAATACCCATGAATTTAAAATCAAAATATTACATGGAACGATGAAAATGCATGGTGTGGAATATTTTACATATTACGTATACATTATTATAATTTATTTTATAGTTCATATCAATTCCATGTGTAAATAAAATAGATTTTTGTATCATGGACTCCCTCCCAATATAGGATTTCATATAATGAAACTGCGTAGTAGATTTGACTTTGTTATTTGTGTGGAATGATTCACATTTATCGTCTCCTTTTAAGTAAAATAATAAAAAATTTATTTGTATTTATCTTATAATAAACATTGAAAATGCTTTCCAATATATATTGAATTGATATTTCCATATTGACCTTATTATGTTTTGAATTAAAATTGATGAATTAGATTATAATGATGAAACAATGAAACATATAAATATAACATTATTAAAATTTAAACCAAAATATATCAATTGATCTATGTAACAAATAATATTATGTAGAAGAGGATCATTCGAGATTATATCTTACAATATACACAAATACAATATATTTATAATATTATTTCTTAATTTTATTAGTTAATACTATTAAAAATATTATAAGTTTTCCATCATGGTGAAACCATTTGTGTCCTCAAATTAGATTAGAAACTCACCAGACATTGATGAAAAAAATAAGATTTAATCATTGATACATTATTCATCAGCCTCTTATTAGAATAATTATCACATAACCTTTATTCCTATGTTGTCTCATAAAGTTGAGCATACTCTAGTATAAAATATTTCCCCATATGTTATATTATAATGAATCTGTTCATATACCACTTTTGAAAATATTTACTACAACGGATATATTGAATGTCTACAATTTATGACTATGAATATATTTTATTACTTTTTATTTTATACAAAATAAAATTCCATATTTTATAAATATTTTCTTTCCATATATTTATTAATACCTTATTTATTTATAATCCTTCCATTTATCTTACAATTTTATTAAAATATAAATATAAATCAAACATTATATTCAAAGTATTTACTCAGATAAATATTTTAGTATAAAATAATAATTAAATATAACTTAATATTCCATTATATCCTTATACCACAACATATATAGTTCAGTGAATTATTTTGGTTATCCAACTATGTTAAGTCACAAATTCTTTATCAATTTATCGAATTCCCAACATATAAAAATATGATGATTGAATTAAATAATTACTTGAAAATAAAATTAATCCTGAATATTCAAGGAAAATTCATTGATAATAATTTTATTTGAATCATCCCACAACACATATTTTAAACATCCAATAGAAGGAGACAGCATTAACAGTTAATAATTATTCATACTATGGTTTCATACTAAAACAAGTGATGGGAGCCATTAATTTATTAATTTTACATTACGGTATATTTATTTTTATTTACATAGAAAAGTACATAAAATATTATTTGTCATAGTTGTTAATTATATTATGTAAACTATTTTATAAAAATCAATCATTCATAAAAAAAGTCATTCACTATTCATTTTTTCATTTTTATATAGGCATGATTTTTAATTAGAATATGTCATTATGTTCCATATTTATATTCATATAAAAAATAATTAATCTCATAGGATAAAATTATATAATTAATGATGTTATCTAGAATAATAATCTATTTTTATATCTATCAAGAAGTTGATGAACCAACTGTAACCCTAGGTGAAATCCTTGTGTCATCCCTTCTCTTGAGATACAATGGTCAATATGTAACATTGGACAGGCTTTCGTGAAATGTCAAATTGATTATGTTTCCAAAGTTGATTTATATTCTAGGGAAGACCCTAGGTTGTCTCTCAAGGAGTGTTGGTGTGATTCCAGTGTGCATTATTAATAAGAAGTTCTAAAATAGGTGTGGCCTTGAAAATAGTTTTAGAATGAAATTATATAATTGAAAGTTTAAAAGTTGCGAAACCTAATGGATTTTGAAAATAATGAGAAAAAATGGTTCATTGTGAGTTCGCTACACAATTTCAAGTTCATCAATTGTGGAGATTAATTTGGATTTGGAGTAATTCTTTGGTTGATGTTAAATGGAATCCCGATTAATTCCTATGCCTTGATTTCATTGATTGAAGAACCAAACCTGGACATAACAATCATATTTTTAAGGTACAAAACATATTCATGGAATAAGAGATTCCAAATCAGAATTAAAACTCATTAATATGGGTCTGAAAATTATTCTTGTGTTACCCAATCGGAATAATAGAAGTCAAGCACTGAAAACCGCATGCCGATCTGTTTGAAATTAAGAGTATCTCATTTGTACACATAAAAAAACGAATTCAAATATGAATGTTTTAAGTTAAAGGGAATTAAATGTTTTAACACCCAAATTAATCCAAACCAGTATCTAATATATGTGTTGGAATTCCTTTGACATGTGGGTAGCTCCCTCACAATGACTCCCACCGTTTAGCTCGACATCAGGTGGAGGAGGAAGCTTGGGCGGAACTCCTTCTTCTTTATTGATCCCACTATGAGGATAAGGAATCCATAACATATAGAATTAAAATAGGACTCATATAGAACTAAAATTAGAATAATATAACTCCAAGGACAATATACAAAATTTGGATCCCAAGGTTCTCTTTTATAGGAAAAATGGAAGTGGTTTTGGGCACTCAGATTATGATAAACCACTTGTCCCATTTTTTTCAGCCACTAAATAGCCTTATCACAATTTAGATACAACTAAAATGTTGTATCACCACTTATTGAATATATAAATATAATTTTTTTCACCATATTTACAACTAAAACTTAAGATATTGAAAAAATATAGAACATCACTTTTGACTTTTTGCAGATTTGATTATTTGGAACGAGCTATCCGGATTTGCATTATATATGAAGAATGAAGCTTTGGTGACTTCATATTAATTTTATCCCATTAAATTTTTTAAAATCCCACAAAATATAATCCCATTTGGATGAATTTTATAATATTAATATGAGGATCTGTCCATTGGTGTATATGGATCCTGTGCAGTTTGGCCCATTTTTCATGGACATTGTCCTAAGGCCTCCAAATCATATCCACCTTCAATGAGATTATCTAAAAAAGTATCATTTCCCTTTTTTATAGTAATAAATAAAAAAATAACTGAATCAAATATGATTTTTAATTTTTTATTATTTTTATAATTTTCAATAATCTAGTTTAGAACATCGGTTTAATGGTGAAAAATGAAACAATGAATCTCAGTGGGAGCACGCCCCCACACATAAAAATTTTCACTCATATGAAATGTTAAATTATCAATAATTATGCATGTAGATATTTTAAACTTCATAAATATTTAACATTAAATTAAAATTTAATTACATATATAAATTGTATCTATGAAATAATTGTAATGAGGAGTTATTCTCAGTGATCAAACATAAAGATGATTCAAAAATTGTATCAAAATGAAATTCTAGGGGTTGAATGATAAAAATTTTAGAAAATAGTTCCAATGATAACCATTTCACTAATTCTCCATGTGAGTTTGTGAAAAGCATTCCATACTATTTTTTCCACATTCTATCGAGTAAATATAACTTATTTTAAATTTTTTTACTTATATGATACTTACCACTGAACCATTCCTATATCATTTTCATCCAAGACCCACTCAATTAAGAATTCATAGTAGAAAAACCATAGGCTCTTGACCAATATATCACCATATTTTTCACATTTCTTCTATCCCCTCATATATAATTTTTTTTCAAAATTTTCACTTGGAACAAATCTCACACTCTTCTCCCAACCCATGTTAAATCGCATCACAACACCAATTGTAATAGTTATAACAATATTAAAGGTAATGGAAGGGTGGTTTTTGACCTGGCAAATATAAAACCTTTTTAGGGAGTACAACAGTTGGATAACATGTACAATTTAATAGGACAATCTACTATAGTAATGAAATAGATTGGATAAGGAACGAACGTATGGAAAATGATTTATCAACGTAATGAAAAATCAACATAACATATATTTAAATTTTATTACATATAAATTTTCACAATTTATGGTTGGTTGTAAAGTTTTATATAGAAATTAAGTGACACAATCTTCCATTAATCTATTCCAAAAAAGGGCACAATTCTTCTCAAAGATTTCAAAATAATAAAACCTCCTATTTCATCATCAAATAACCAAATATCAAAACAAATTTACACCACAGTATTGAATTTTTTAAAAATGAAAATTTCCTCATTTTTTTAAAAGGTAAAGAAAAGTGTAATATGGAAATTACAAATTCATTTTCAATTACATTAATGATTAAATGGGCATAATTTTCAATGATAAAGTGGGCATAAAAACTAAAATTACTGCACAAAGGTGAGGGGTGGAGTAACAATACAATTAATCAAGCTAAAAAGAAAAAAAGAAAAAACTAAATAGAAATTCCTAACTAACAAAAGAATATACCCATCCCTCCCACACCTAGACTATGTAGTTTCTTTACTATAATAAATAAGAATCTAGGAAGGATGGATAAAACCTGGTTGGTGTCATTGGTATGTTTCTTTCTGAACAATGAGTTTCCCCATCATGGACTCTGAAATGGATTCATGGTAGTGCTTCAGCTGCTTCCCATTGACAGTATAAGTTTTCTTATATTCTACATTTTGATTATGAACAAAACCAAATGGAGATTCATTAGTAATAGTGTATGGTCCAAACCATCTATAACAAATTTTATATTGATTCCAATTCATCATTGAATTGAAGAGGAGAAAATTTTTCCAAATGTGGAACTGATGATGAAGGATGAGACGGTTGTGGGCATCCTTGGTTCACTCTTTATAAATCATAGAGTTCTCATATGTATCCATGTGTATTTCCTATATCTCATAAATTTGTAAGTTCCTTTCATCATCTGCACCAGAAATATTAGAATTTCATTGTTTGATGGCTCAGTTGGCCTGATGCTCAATCTCAAAAGGGAAGTGAAAACTATTTCCAAAAACATGCTTATAAGGTGACAATACAATTGGAATTTTAAAATTAGTATGGTAAGACCATAATGAATATTTAGGTATAAGATTCCAATATTTTTTATTGGGGTGAACCGTTTTTTCAAGAATTTGTTTTACCTCTCTATTTCACACCTCGACTTGATTATTGGTCTATGGGTGCTATACAATATACACTAGATGATTGGCCTCATACCGATGCATTAGTGATTTTATTGACTGTTAAATGAAATGATAACCATGGTCACTGATGATGATTTTAGGATAGCTAACCCCACAAGTGATTTTGGTTCTAAAAAATTCAACAACTTCCTTCAAATCGTCAGTCCTTGTAACTTGTGATTCTTCCCGTTTTTACACATAATCAACTTCACGAAGAATTTACTGGTTCCCAAATAAATTGGGGATTGTTCCCATAACTTCAATTCCCCGATTGTTAAAATTTCATGTATGAGCAATGGTTGTTGAGTAATATCATTTCATTTAGATACATTCCCCATTAATTTAAAGTGAGAACAAGATTTATTGAATTCATGGGAATCCTGAAATAATGTGGGACAAAAGAGGCTAGAATCAAGGACCTTGCGAGTTGTCAACTGGGGACCAATGTGGCCCCCACAATCAAGAGTGTGGTAGAACCTAAGGAAAGAATGAAACTCACTATCAGGTACAAAATGTCTGAGGATGTGATCACCACATGTACACCAAAGGTAGGGGTCATCCCAAATATACCAACGAGACTCATGTTTTAAATTTTCAACCTAGTTTTTATTGAAATCAGTTGGAATAAAATATTCTACCAAATAATATAAAATTTTAGCAAACCATGGAATAACATCTTGCACTCGGTGCAATTTCTCATTAGAAAACATTTCATTTATGGGAATACTAGGTGATTATTCAAAGTATGAGGATTGGTGAATCAAAATTATATGGTCAACCACCACATTCTCTACTCCTTTTTTATCTCCAATTTCTAAATTGAGTTCATGAAGGAGGATCATCCAATGAAAGTGACTTGGTCTGGCCTCTAGTTTCTAAAGGAGATACCAGAGAGATGCATGGTCTGAGAAAACAATGGAATCTAAACCCAAAAGGTATAAACATAATTTTTCTAAAAAAACACAATGGAAAGAAATTCTTTTTCATTTGTGGTTTAGTTTTCTTGGGAAGGGTCCAATGTACGTGAGGAAGAGGCAATGACATGTGGAGATCGATCGACCCTTTATGTCAAGACTACCCCAACAGTAGAGTTAGAGGTTTCACACATGATAAAAAATGTTAAATTCCACCAAGGGGGTTGGATTACTGGGGATAATGTGAGACTCCATTTTAACATATGAAAAGCTTACTCATATTAATTATAAAAGAATTCATTTTCTTTTTGGAGTAACAGGGAGAGTAGGAGTGCAATATTATTAAATGCATGAATGAAATGATGGTAAAATCCAATGTGACCTAGAATATACCACACATACCATATATTTTTAGGGAATGGTCAGGAATAAATGACATCCACATTTGATTTATCTACATGGATACCCTCCCCAGAAATGACATGATCCAAAACAATTCCATTTTTCACCATTAAATGTAATTTATCATAATTTAATATAATATTATTTTCTATAAAGCGATGTAGGACTGAAGAAAGACTACTCAAACATTCATTAAAAGGATAGCTATACATAGTGAAATATTCCAAGAAAACATTCATGCAATTCTCTATGTAATTCAACTAAATACTAACCATGCATCACTGGAAAGTACTTGGAGCATTGCACATACCAAATGGAATCTTTTTATATGAAAATGTGCAAATGCGGCAAGTGAAGGTTTTCTTTTACTAATCCTCAGGCTAAATATGGATTTTAAAATATCAAAAATACCCATCCAAAAAATAGTAATGTGAATTTCCTACTAGACTCTTAAGTATTTGTTCCATTAACCACAATGGAAAATGGTTCTTCCTAGAGTATTTGTTTAGGCGGCATTATTCTATCCAGAAACCCCAACTATTCTACACCAGAGTTGGAACCAATTCATTATTTTTATTTTGGATTACTTTAAGACCAGTTGTTTAGGAACAACTTGAATTGGATCAACCCATTGGTTATCTGATATGGTGTAAATGATTTTAGTAGCCATTATTTTTGTTGCCTCCTTTTTCAAATCATCTAGGAGGTTTGGGTTCAGTCGACGTTGTCCCAGCCTCACTAGTATAGCCTCATCATTTAAAAAAATAATATGTGTGAAAATTAATGGGCTAATACCTGGAATGTCAACATGTTCCCATACCAAATCTTTTTTACAATCTTTCAAAATTACAGACAGTTGAAATTCATGCTTATGAGGGAGTGAACTATTTATGATGACATGCAACTTGTTTCCATTCTAAAGAAATGAATATTTTAAATTTTGAGGAAGTGGGTTTAGTTCCAGTTAAGAGGGATTTTTGATTTATGTGAGTGTCTGTGAAAGTGATAGTTTTTTGATCTTATATAACTACTCAATATTATCATCCTCATATGTAGAATGAGCTTTTACAAGCTCAATAGTATCATCGATGGTAATTGGATCCTCAGTGTTCAAGAAATTATTAATTAGTAAACATGCATGACACATTTATAGAAAAATATAATAGTACATGCATGATTCAAAAACATACATTTAAATTAATGATGAAAACTTAGAAAAGGGATCAAGGGAATGAAATGATGTTTTTTCAAGGAAAGAGAGTACATCTATATAGTTAAGAGAGAGAAAGGAATGTTCTTCTTAGTGGTTCTTCGTGGCATTGAAGATGATGAAATAGACTATGTCACGATAAAATTCAATAGATAATGTACCACTATAGACATTAATTATGGTTTTTGTAGTTTTAAATAATGGTCTCCCTAATATAATCACAACATGTCCATTCTTCCTGTCATCTTCTATTTAAATCACATTAAAATCAGTAGGAAAAATTAAATTTTCAACCCTCAAAAGAACATCCTCTTACACACCAGAATGGTGTACAGTACTCTGGTTGACTGGTTGAACACCAATTATTGTGAGATTCAATCCCCTGACCTTCAATGATGAGTAAATGGAGTGAGGAATCACATTTATATAAGCACCTAAATCAATAATATCATTAGAAAAATAATACATCCTATGGTGCACAGAATTGAGAATGTTTCCAGATTATTGAAATTTGTGGGAAGTGATGACTCTATCAATTCTGAAACATTCCACCCCAAGATCACCTTATCATAACCTTGAAGTCGCCATCAATGTGTACCCATCCCCTTTAGAAACATGGCGTATTGTGGAATATGATTCATGACATCAATCAAGGGGATGTTACCCTGCACTTTTTTTATAGTTTCTAAAATTTCTTTATAAGGTTCAGTGTCCATTTGTTTTCTAGAATGGTTGTTTCGTTGGGGAAATGGAAGCGGAATAGTCGGTCTAGGTGACTCATCAATAGACACACACTTTCCTTTTGAATGGATTCACTTAGGATAAGGATCCACCTCATTTGGAGAATTTCTAATGGATGGGATGTCAGTTTTCTTTAGGATGGGATGACTCTAGTGGAGGGGTTTTTTGGATTTTCAATTTTTCCACTCTGAAGGGTGATGGAACTAACATTTCCATTATCTCTAGGGTTAAATATTGGTTGAGAAGGTAGTTTACCTGACTCATGGCTCTGGATTTCCCCCACTGATTTGGAAAGTTGGCCTAATTGGGTTTTTACATCTAAAATGGTACCTTGGGTGGTTTTTTTTGGAATTAGAGATTTCTTGTAGCCATTTCATTCATCATGTATTCTATGATAGGCTCAGGTTTTATAGGAGTTAATTAGGAAGGCCATTGTTGTGGTTGGGGATTTCTGGGTGGTGGTGGTGAATGACTACTCTGCCCAAGTTGGTTCTATTATTTTTGAGGTTGGTTTGAATACCCTCGTTCCTTATAGGCTAGGTTTTCTTTCCACCCATGGTTGGATGGATAGTAAGGGTCTTTCCTGAAGGGTTGGTGTTAGGGATGTCCTATAAATATTGCCTTAGAACACTCAGAAGTTTCTCCTAATTAGTGGAATTAGTCAATGTAGTGGGTTTAAAAAGATCATATACCACAATGGATGGGAGGAGGATAATAAGATTTTCCTTAGGAAAGAGCTAGTTTTTGAAGAAGGGTACTGACCTCTTCAAACGTCATGTCCACCTTCATCTTGAATTCATCCATTTTTACCTCATGGACACCACGAATGGGTTCAATAGACCTTGAACTTAATTTTTTAGTGTTCTGTGCCATGTTCTCAATTGGGGTTCTTGAATAAAATTGGGGTGTTATAAACTAGCACACCACCTGTTGTAGCATCAGACATATTTTGATTAATATTAATTAAACCTTCATAAAAATACAAAATTAATTATTGATCACTTATTTAGTGGTTTGTGAAGCTTGAAAATAACCTTTTAAATAATTCAAAATATTAATGTAATGTTTCCCATGTGATTTCTTTATACCACATAATTCATTTTTATAGTTGTATTTTGAGAGGATGGAAGGTATTTTTTTATGAAAATGTGTTTCATGTCCGCCCAAACTCTGATTTTTGAATTAACATAGTAAAGAAAAAATTTTGTAGTTTTTTCCAATGAAAATGGGAATGCTTTGATATTTACTTGTTCTTCCTCCACATTTTCAATTTTCAATGTAGAACACATTGTAAGGAATTCTTTTAAGTGCATATGTGGATCTTCTCCAACGAGTCCTTGGAATCTATGAAATAAATTAATTACACCGTATTTTAGATCAATATTGGGTTCCTCACCTTTCATTTGAATATAGGTGGGATGGATATTCACATCATGTGAGGTTAGTTATTTTAATGTTCAGTTATTTTCAGCCATATTCTGCATGCTTACTTCAGTTAATATATTGGTTCTTGAAGAAGAAGATGAATGATCAAGAAGGGTGTCTTTGTTTTGGGTGTCATCCTTCAAAGGGTTCTCTCATGCATCTCGGTGTCACTGATATAAGATCATCTTCAGGATGGGTTAAAAAGGTTTTAGGTCTCCTTGAGTTGAACATGTCATGAAAAAAATCTAGAAAGGAAATAAATTATATTACAAAAAGGTGGGTATAGGTATAATATAAAGAAAAAAATAAATCACAAAAAATTACAAAAAATCATATAAACAACACACACTAAAAACCAAAGCGCACCCAAGAAATGGCCACAAAATTTGATGTAATGTCATGACACGTCAAATTGATTTTTTTATAATGTTTATTTATTTTATAGGGAATACCCTAGGTCATCTCTTAAAGAGATTTTTTGGGTTTAGAGTGTGTGTTTTTAATAAGAAGTTCTAAAATAGGAGCCGGTTTTGAAAATAATTTTTGAATGAAATTACATAATTGAATGTTTAAATATAGAGAAAACAATTAAATTTTGAAAAATATGAGATAAAAGGTTTCATTTTGAGTTCCCTAAACACTTTCAAGTTCATCATTCTTGGAGATTAATTTATTTTTGGAGTAATTCATTGGTTGAAATTAATTAGAATTCTGATTAATTCATAAGCCTTTATTACATTGAGTGAAGATCCAAACCATAACATAAAAAACGTATTATTATGGTACAAAACATATTCATGGAATAAGATCTTCAAAATCAGATTTAAATCTTAATTAATTGGGTAAAAAAGAAACGTTCGTTACCCAATCAGATAACCCATGTCACGCACTCAAAACCTCCCAACGATCAGTTAGAAATTAAGAGAATCTCATTAGTATGCATAAAAAAGAAATAAAATATGAATGAAACTCATTCACATGGAAATAAATGTTTTAACACCACAATTACTCCAATACAGTAGCTAATATATTCATTGGAACTCCCTTTACTTGTGTGTGTATCTCTAACACAACAAACACCCACCGTTTAGTTCAACATCGGGTGGAGGAGGAAACTCAGGTGGAATTCCTTCTTCAATCATGATCACACAAGAAGGATAGAGGCCAAAAAAACTTCTAAGATGATGATAAGACTCCTATAGAACTCCAAATTGGAATAAATTAACTCCTTTTCCGAACTAAAAAATGGGGATACCAAGGTGCTCTTTTATAGCTAAAATGGTAGTTCATTTTGAGCACCCTCATTTCGAGAAACCACTTGTATCATGGTATTCAGCCTATTGAAAATATTATCTCGATTTAGAGAAAACATAAATGTTATATCCCAAACTCATGAATATATCCACATAATGTTTGGCACTACTTTGACAACATAATCTTGAGATATTTATAGATTACATAACACAACTTTTGACTTCGTGCATATTTGATGCTTTGGACATATCAGTTCGGATGGGCATCGTAGAGGCCGAATGAGGCTTTGGTTCCTACATATGAAATGTATCCCATAAAATTTGGTACCCAACCACAAAATATCATCCCATTTGGATGAACATTTTAGCATAAATATGTGGTTGATTCCACTGGTGTGCATGAGTCCTGTGCAGTTTGGCCCATTTTTATTGGACATCATCATGAGCCATCCAAATCACCTCCCCCTTAAATGTGATTATCAAAACAAGTATCATTGCAAATTTTAATAGTATAAATAAAAAATATATAATCACATATTTTGTGAAATTTTTAATTAGTCTTATAATATTCAATAAGAAAATAGATTAGCATATTATTGTAAAGGTTAAAATGAAATAGTGAATCACAGGGCGATCAAACACCCAATAAAATTTAGTAATAAAAAATATATTTTACAAAAAAAATTATTTCAAATAAATGACATATATTTATAATAACCATTATAAACAAGTTTTTATAATTGAAAATAATCAATAATAAAAGTACAATATAGATTTATCCTGGCATGTATTCTATAAACAAGCCTTACAGTTATAACAAGTAGAGGAAAAACTAAAACAATACATGAAATTTTCATATTTAAACAACCAAAAATGATATTTTTTAATTATTGGATTGATATGAATGAATTTATAAGTGTTTATAGTGAATATTGTGGTTATATAACCATTAAGAATTATGATTTTTGGTGATACATCATTTTTAAAATGATCATTATGATTTGTGTATATTATGGCTAATGATATGATATAATTGGTAAAAAATAGATATACCATGAACTGAACATGTATTAACATCACTTGTGATGTAAATTTTTTACATTTAAGAATGTTTGAAGCATCATAACAATTTTTACTCTCAAAGGCGTAATCCAAACATCAACAAATGATCTCCGAGCAGAATTTTTGGTCTTATCCATTTTAGTTCATACTGTAGGGAGGTAATGGGGAACTAGATGGAGTAGGGGAGAAACTTAGATAATGGAAGAATAAAATTTTAAATAATTTATTACATGGAAATAAACTCACAACACTTGTAAATACCAACCCTCTTCCCATTTTCCCCTAAAATAAAATTAGTATTATCACTTTTTGCATCTTGTAATGAGTATCTACCGAAAACCATTCTTCAATATTAAATAGTTTGGATGGATCAATGTCTCACCTCAAGGATATGAATCTAAAGATATGTAAGATTCCTTTCTCTATATCATTTTCAATTCATATTGACATATTCAAGGTATTATCCTTTTATTTACCATGATAATTTTCCAATATTTTGGTTCATATCATTGTTACTACTATCCTTAAGATATCCTATGAATATGGGAACCTATTTTACCCATTGTATACTCCAATCATAAGTCACTGTAATGAGTAAATTCTTATAAAAGTCTCAGAATTCTATATTAAACCATGAAAAAAATATTACTGTATTAAATGTATTTTTTACAATTAAAAAATTATTTGTAGTATGGGAATTGTTTTATGAATTTATGAAAGTGATGGATCTATGGGATCTTTCATTCAGTACCAAGAAGAATAAACATTATTTTTACAGAATTTCACCAATGTCACCAAATATTATCATCCAATAGATTTCTCATTAAGAATATCTTGTATCCATAATTCATATAAAATATGTTTATTTATATAATTATATTTTAAGAGGATATTTATCCTCAATTTCAATGGTTATATACCCTTGAAAATACATGTAATCTAATTTTCAAACTTATTTTTAATCAAAATATTAAAATGTACTCAATGTTTATGAATCCATATTCTTAATATACAAAGGATAACTATTTTTCAGTTTTAAATAATTAAATATACCTTAAAATATTCATGATAATTATTCAATATATCCTTATGAATTCGTTGAATGGTAAACATTCATAACATTCTCATATGATCATTTCTTCTATATGCATAGATCTTACAAGTTGAGATTCATAGAGAAATTAAACACTATATTTCTAAGTTGTTTATTCTTTAATATTATTACATATAGTTTTATATATATTGGAATTCATTGGAATTTAATTTGATGCATGTGACCAAGAATTATATATCTCTTTAGTGCACTTGTATGGCTCATAAGACAAATAAGATAGTGTAATAGGAGCAACACTGAACTTTCTATGAGATAGCTTGTCATATGGAAACAAGGATAAGTTTATAATGTTTAAAATTATGCATTATCATCATTTCTTTCTTTATTAATATGTGATTATTATTTTTCATCTATCCATGGATTATGTAATTTTTACGTATTCATTTATATAATATGATATGTTTATGTATTCTCGTTGTATTAGTTGTTCAATTATTATTTCATTCTAGATTATGATTTAGGTTTTCCCTTACCGATTATTATAGAACACCATTTTCATGTATTCCCTTATTTATTAGGTAATGAATAGGGATATTATGTATGATTAGATTTATGTATAACATTAAGTAATATTAATTTATATTCCAATGATGTAATATGTGATGTTATAATGTAATGATTATTCATCTAGTCTCTTAATGACTAATAAAACATGATATTGGGTATGTAATATTATGTATTCTTATTACAATGTAATAAATTACCCATTTAATTTCTGTGAATTTGGTCTGGGGTGTTTCACATGGTATCAAAACAAAGTTTAAAACAAACCTTAACAAATCAATATAGATAAATGTTGGTATATAATAGAAATTTTTTCAATAAAAATTTCTAGATTTATATTGCTTGAACTAGTTTTAAATGCCTTATATATATATAGAATATAGGGTAAAATTTTTTTAATTGTGATATATATGTCTTGCTTCAAAAAATATTAGTTTAAAATGTTTATAACTAATATATTCCATTTTTTACATAATGGTTCTTTCTAGAAGGAATGTGATTCAAGACAACAATTAAAAAAAATTATAGAGTGCCAAGATACTCTTGATGATGGTGTTAATGTGGGTTCTGAAATTTTTAAAATATTCTAGTGAAATTAATTATGATCCCATATAGGAGATCAAATCCCAAAGGACTGAATAGTTTATAAGTCTTGGAAAACTAGAGGCATGCTTGAATCTCATATTATATTAGAAAACATAATATAAAACATTGAATATTATTTTAAAATAGAATTATTACATCTATAATATCCCTTTTTATCGATCCTGATACACTTATTGGTATCCCAGGGAAAAGAAACAAAATAAATTGTGATATTAGATACTATATAAGGGGTTAAATATAGTGGAAGTTAACCAGGAAGAAATAAGTAATCAATAATATAGTAGGAATAACATGATGAATAAATAGTGAAATATAACATTTCATACGAGATTGAGACATATCAATGGATATAAAAACTACTTAAATAATAACATGGAAATAAATAGATGATTTTATAATTATGGAATGCCAAATTTCAGTAATCTTATACTTCCATCAAATTATTATACCAAAAAATCTATATAATTGGGTAAGGACTTAGCCAAATTCACTTCCTTTTTTATCATGATACCTACAGATACATCGAGGGAATATATTATTTGGGTTCCCATCCTTCACTTAATAATTTCAATGCATTCAACATATTAATAAATAATAATACATAATAAACATTCTATAAAATATCAATAAATATATATATTGGAGGAATATTAATAATGAATGCTAATACATTCACTAATCAAACTGGAGATAATGCATCTAGAGAAATATGGTGGATTTTATCAGTATATTATATCCCCATTAAGACATTATATTCAAAAATAGATATTAAAATATATGTAAATATTTTAAAAAGAAATTTTTTTTTTCTACAAAATTTTCCATTTTACATTGAAATAACAAACATAAAATCCAAAAAATTACTAGATATAAAGGAATAAAGATTCATTGAGTGTAATTTTTTAAAATTTTATGGGAATTTTCCAGGAAATGGATATTCGTGATGTTGGAAAAGTTCATTCATGATGTGTTCCTCAATACAATGATTCTGTTCAACATTTCACAAAAAGCAAAAAGTACATATTTCATAAAATAAAAAAATATTTATTTTTAAACAAATTTTAAAAACAAAAAAATATATAATTTTTTTAATAAATCAATAGATAATTTAGAAAGAATTATTTTAATCATTTTTTTAAAATAGATACATGGATGTGAACGATTTAAGACATAGTAGAAAAAACCCAATTTTCATTAAGAACATTATTGTGATAACTTGAGAACATAAATATTAGAAAATTATATAAAATTATTTAATTTATTGCGATAACTATAAGAGAATAAATTTTTTTTATGATATAATGATCAAGTAATACCCCTAGTCAAGACATAAATGTATGTAGTCATGAATAATGATGAGATTGTAACATAAACAATTACTAAAGCTATGAATTCCTTCATTAGTGTTTGAACCTCTTATATAATAAATATAAATTTGTTATTCATATAATATAGATCTATAATAATATAAATAAATAAATAAATAATTTTATTTTATCATTTTTTTCAAAAAAATATTTACCAATACTATATTAAAATCATTATTCCATGTGAATACTATTTTTTTTACATTATTTTTTTGTTAGGTAGTTTTAGTCAATTTACATTGATAGTGGATCCACCATATATTGAAGAATAATAATGATCAAAATATCATATATATTCAATATATATATAAATAATAATAATATTTAAATGTGCTAATTCAAAAATTAATTATACCAATTTTTGAGATAGAAGATCATACAAATGTATGAACGTTGTTTTCACATTTTGATGAACCGGATAATAGGATTGAGAAAAGAAATTAACCATTAGATAAGAATTATTATATCATTTATTTATTAAATAAGTCATTATTACCATCCATGTAAAGAACAAATGAAAAACAATTCACATCCGTTAGTGGAGTCGTTTGTCCACACATAAAAAAATGAGCAACACTATCCCTTATCGTTTAATAGAAAAGAGGGTAAATAAAATTAAATTTATATTCATAATAAATTTTCACTGTACTTTATGGTACAAAAAATATTATTTTATGGTAAATACCATATTTTTAGAATTTTTAAATAAATAAATAAAAAATTGATCAGTTAAAGAGATTACTTATTATTTGAAAGAAATCATGTAGATTATCTCTTATAGAACTCATGTTTGGACTTTTGGGCAGACCAACACCACAATAACATGGTTTTGGATTTTGGGGATGTATTTTTACTAGTTTTGGTTGAGATATATTCATTAAGATAGTGTAATTAAAATAAAGGATGTGTTTCCATTATAAGGGAGGGAAAGGATGCACCTGTAATTATAAAAATGATTAAAATATAATTTAATCTTCTACATTAGAAAATATTCCAAATGGGAAGAGATTAAAAGAAATATAGTATGAGGTCCAAATAGAATAATAATGTGAAATTTATAAGGTTTTTAGTTATTTTTAACCATTTTTAATTTTTAAACACCATGGTTAACATATTTTAATATCAATTATAGTAATGAGTTAATTTTAAAGGGACATAATCTTTATTATAAGTTTAAAATTATATAATAAAATACAACGGTATGATATTTTACCCCATTTTTCTTCATACTGGGCCTCTTCCATAATTTTTTATATTTTAAAATAATTTAATAAAATATTATAATCATAAAGTACTATTAATTTCACTTTTTTTACTATCCAAATAATTTGACTTTAAAAACCATATAAAAGAATAGTAATCATAATATAAACCATTAATGAAACTATCTTTTGTTATTTTTATCTATAAATATCATGAATATCAATATTACATTAATTTTATTTTTTTCATATTTTTAAAACCATTTACAATTTTTTCAGTAAATTGAATAAATAAAATATTAGTGTTGCTTAATAATTAAATGTAATTATTTAATTTTTAAAATTTATACATAAATTGATATTATAAAAATGATGACTAATATTTAAAAGAACGGTTTATAAATAAAATTAACATCATTTTTTTATTTTCTGAAAATATTATATATATAAAATTCAAATGTAACATTTTTTATTTATTCAATCTATTGTTTCA
Organism: Viscum album; assembly: GCA_963277665.1. NCBI lineage: Eukaryota > Viridiplantae > Streptophyta > Magnoliopsida > Santalales > Viscaceae > Viscum > Viscum album. The sequence goes on from OY728142.1 coordinate 380,690,772, forward strand.
TATAACTGTAATAATCAATGAAAAATGGAACCAATTGTTCATATATTTTAAAATTTTATATAAATTGATGAACTAAACAGAAAAAATAAGAGGATAAGATTTTTTTTGTTTCTTCTGAGACCATATTTCATGGTTTTAACCATTTTTTCCCATTCTACCCTTAGCGAGGAGAGGAACATTTACAATGTTTACTATTAAAATTTTATAAAAATAAATGACAAATATTTACCAAATTTGAACAACCAGATTCTTAATTATTTTATTCATTTTTAGGATTCAATCACTCAAATTCTGATCAATTACTTTTTTATAAATTCTTATAATTAAATGATTTTTTAGAAAAATGTGTTTTAGGAAAATAAATTAACCTGTATCAAAATCATACACTACTAGAATTTTTGGTAATTACGATGGCCTATTTGGGACAGGATCTCGTCGCAAATGGGCTTTAGCGACGGGGGCCCGTCGCAAATAGCCCAATGTAGAAAACGCTGTCGCAAATACAATTATTTGTGATGGGCCCATCACATCAAATCGTATTGTGAAGGGAAACATCACCGTCAAAAATAATCCTCCGATTATATGTATTATATATACATAAATGTTTTCACGACGAGCCTGTCACAAAAACTATTTTCGATGGGCCCTTGTACCATCGTAATATATATATATATATAACGTTCTGTGATGGGCTCATCGCAATAAATTATTTGCGACGGTCAAGTAGTCCTGTTGCAAAAAAAGTTTTAAAAATATTTAGTTATACAATTTGCAATAGGACCCTGTTTCAAGTTGTCCCGTCGCAAATTATAAAATATTTTTTTTAAAAAACATTTAATAAAACTATGATTAATGAAAAATAATATTACTATTATTAAAACTATAAAAAAATAAAAAATATTAAAATTCTAAATATTCACAAAAAAATATAAAAAAATATTAAAATATTAAAAATTAAATTATGTAATATTTGCACCGATATAAAAGATAGAAAATGTAAATAATTCATATTATAATGTTAAATTCAAATGTTTGTAACATAAAAAAATCATTGGGGAGTCGTCTTCTGGAGGAGGTGGAGGAGCTGAAGGAGCTGGTGGAGGAATCTCCATCGCTAAACTATGAGTCAGACAGCATATGTACTCTATCTGCTCGTGATGCTGATGCGGCCATCGATGTGTCTCCTCCTAATGCTGTTGATGCTGCTGCTGCCATCAACGCATCTTCTCCTCATAATTCTGTTCTTGTTGCTGATATCGCCGACACATCTCTTCTTGTTGCTTCTGCAAAGTCTCTATAAGCCCCGCCTGAGCTTGCAACTACTCTTGATACTGTGAGCCAGAAGATGATTCCTCTCTACGATATCCTCTCGAGCTGGACGCCAACATCGCAATTGTACCATAATAAGTACTAGGAGTCAAATAAGAATCAATACTAACAACTCTGCCCTTCTCAAACCCATACTGAGTCGCCTGCATCCATGTTGCCTCATCGAAATGGTGAGCATTGGTCTACTCAGTCGTCTCATCCTGACCATCAGCCTCTGTCTGAGAGGTCGCAGCCTCATATTACTCCATCAATTCCAATTTAAAATTAAAATTGTGAAAATATAATATGCAGTCAATTGTCAAACTGGAAAAATAATACTAACCACAATTTGGCGTTGGCGATCATCTCTAATCTCTCCAGTGGTTGGACCATTGTACATCCTCCGATAAACGTCAAACTCCGTAATATCAGGATTCTCAACTGCCTATAGAAATATAATATTAATTGTTTATATTTAATGTTATATAAAATATTTTAAAAATATACCTACCAAATTCTCTATATGCGAACTAAATATATGGCTACAAGCTCGATGCGTCACCTCCTGTCTCCCCCAGTTCTATCGTCCCACTAAAGATCTCCTCTGAAATCTACCACCCAACCAGCATAAACATAATACATCCCAAACATGAGATGAAATGTAATATGGTCAGTGGGATCTACACGACTCATCAAATTCTGTAACCCCGGCTTTCTTAATGGTTGTTCATCTCAAATTGTGCAAAAACTGATAGAAACGGTCATGCATAGAAACCTACCATGCAGTGTGGCTAGCGTCACGCATGCTATCATTAATAGAATACCCTAAAACCTACAAATAATTTATAATATCAAGTTATCAATAAAATAAATTTAAAACTAAATTTTTTTATTTACATACCAGCCAATGATGGAACATGTCGCGTTGCACATCAATGGGAATATGTTCCCATGTGATCCAAGGCTGAGAAAAATAATTGCACAGGATAGCGCTCCCCTGTCCAATAGCTACATGAGAAAAACTGTGAAAATGAATAAATAATCAAAGAATTAGTAAATATATAAATAGATTAATGAAAATAATGAGAGTAGAAAAAAGAAATTTCCTCTTGAGGGATATTGAGATTCAAAATAACGAGACCAGAAAAAAGCATTTTCCTCTTGCAAATAAGCTTCATCAATTGAGCCTTCAACTGATGCATTGTTATGTATTTTTTTCTTCAATTTATTCATGCATATCATGAATGGGTGCATCCATAAAAACTGTACTGGACCTCTGCATTTAGCTTCATGTGGAAAATGTAATATCAGATGTTCCATTGAATCAAAGAATGTCGGTGGAATTATTTTTTCCAGTTTACATATAATTACAGCAACATCTACATCCAGTTTTCTTAGGGAATCACAGTCAATTGTCACTATAGAAATGTCTCAAAAAAATATGATATGTCTATTATCGAATCCAAAATATAGATTTCAAAAAACCTTTGAATCCAATCGGCATAAGTCATTCCATTATAACATGAACATCATGACTTTTTAATCCAGTAATATAACAATTCTTAACACATCTTCCCAAATTGGAAGCAAATCCATCTAGAAGTATCAAATCTATAATCAACTGAAAAAATAATAAACAAATATCTATGAATAGTGTATAATCTGTTTTTGGCTTCATTAACCTCTGTGATCTGACATTTTCAAATTGTTGAAGTTATGGTCACCTGCAAATTTGAGCAATATTTAATCATGCCTTTACAATATCTTTGGTATTACCTGGTGTATCCAAAACTGTATGAAATAAATTATCAAAACAGATCTTCTCAATATTCATAACATCCAACATGTGGCAGACCAACAAATCAGACCAATACGGAAGATCCCAAAAAATGCTCCGTTTTATCCAATTATGTTCTTTCCAAAAGCCATGAATTTTCCGTGGGATCACTGTTGGTCCAAATGTGATGGGGTTAATGAAAATACAAATAATTTTAACTCTGTACCTGAGATCATCTTTGGTGGTTCGTCCCTTTCAATTGTACATTTTTTGAAATGAGATTTGTTCTTCTGAAAAGGATGATCAGTTGGAAGAAATCTATGATGACAATCAAAATACTAAGGATTTTTTCCGTTGACGAGCATAAAGCCTTTGTTTTCATTCATATAGCAAGTTCATGACTTCGAACCATGTGTAATCCAACCAAGTAACATGTCATATGCTGGAAAGTCACTAATCGTCCACATCAATGTTGCTTTTAATATGAAATTTTGTTTCGCAGCAACATCATATGTTGTAACACCATCACTACACAATGCATTTAACTCACCAATCAATGGTTTCAAATAAACATAAATATTATTTTTAGGATGTATTGAGATTAATAGAGTCAAAAAGATATAATGATCCTTCATCAAAATCCATGGAGGAAAATTGTACGGAGTTATAAAGACATACCAATATGAATACTGACTACCATAAGAACCAAATTGATAGAAACTGTTAGTAGAAAGGCCCAATTGCACGTTTCGGGCATCTATAGCAACAGACGGATGGCGACGGTCAAAATTTTTCCATGAATCACCATTAGATGGATGATTTAAGCTTTTATCAGTTGAAATATTGGTTATGGTCCATGACATCATTGATGTTGTGTTCTGAGACATAAATAAATGTTGCAACCTGGGTATAAGGGGGAAGTATCTCAACTGTTTTACTGGAGTCAATCTAGACTTCTCTGGCTGAGCTTCTGTATACCTCGATTGTCCACATGTGGGACAACTATCCAATGACTCATTTTCACCAGAATATAAGATGAAATCATTTGGACATGCATGAATCATCTGATAACTTAGGCCCAGATTACGAATCAACCTCTTGCTCTCATAGTAATTTGCAAGAAACACATTTCCATTAGGTAACAGTGTTTTAACCAATAAAAATATCTGATCAAAATAGTTGTTTGACACTGAATTATATGATTTAATAGCCATAAATTTAGCAACCGCTTCTAATTTTCATATCATGCTACCAGGATATAATACATCCTCAACAAACCTCAACAACTCATAAAATTCGGATGGTGCAAACTCAGAAGTTCAATCAATGCCATCATGAGTTTCAGTTTGTTGCATAGATGGACCTACAACATCATGTACTAAATTTTGAAACCATGATGGATCTGGAATCAAGTTATTAAGATCTTCTCTAGAACTGCATTCATCGTGTTGATACAAAAAAAACTAATCTGGTTAAAAAACAAACCGCAAGAGATGTCCCCTAACTATGTCAAATGTGTCAAATGTTCTTAGAGTAGATCTTTTACAAGGACACTTAATTTTTCCATCAGAAACATATTCTGTTTTTGATGTTCCAAATGCTATGAAAGCATTTACACCCTCAATATACACCGGATTTAATCCTGAACCATTTTTATTTCTATGCTGATTCATCCAAGATCGATCATCTAATAATGATGGATGTCGACTTCCTTGTTCCATATTTTTCTACATAAAATATTGGATCATCACTGTTTTTGAATAATTTGAAATTATAAAAACACTATCTGAAAAAAGAAGATAAATAATTACAACTACTTAATAATTACCATTCATTAAGGGCGACACAATTTCCTATTGATTGACGGCTACACTTTATTCCAACATCTCATTTAATTGCATCTTTCTTACCATTATTATTTCTATTTTTTCCTAATTATTCCTAATTTTTGCTGATTATTGCAAATTATTACTAATTATTGCTAATTATTACAAATTGTTACAAATTAGTACTAATTATTACTAATTATTTAAATTTATTACTAATTATTACAATTTATTACTAATTATTACAATTTATTACAATTTATTATTATTTATTACTAATTTAGCAATACTTAGCAATACTAATCAAAATAAAAACTGCTTGAATAATGAATTGAAATTTGGTAATCATCATTGTGGAGATAATTACTAAATATCCCTTCATTATCCAAGCAGATTTTGTTTACTAATTATTACTAATAAAAAAATATATTATCAATATTTAAGAAAAAACAATATTAATATTATTAAATTAATAAAAAATTATAAAATATTAAAACTATCAATATTCGCAACAAATGTTTCTCTATTCTTAACATGTTCAAATCTCAAAGGGTCGTCAATTGTCAAGTCATGTGTAATAAAAAGTTTGTGTCAGCCATGTCTAATGTAAACTCTATAATTGTACTTTCATGGTTGATCACCTCATAAGACGTGTTGCAATAAGATGACCAAACCAATGACGTTCTCGTCTCTAAGAATCATCTCACATGACACTTTACATAGATCATTCTTCCTTAAAAATTTGAGGGGATATCAGTATCTTTCCCTTAAATTTTCATGGAGGAATGGTCATTGTAAAGGTTCATGTGAGATAATTCTAATAGATTAGAAGGGCATGAATTTGGTTGTCCTATTAAAATAGTACTTGCAAGGTGATCAACCATGCAAGGACAATTATAGAGTCTACATTGGACAAGGTTGACACAAACTTTCTATTACGCATGACCTGAAAATTAGTGACCCTTTTAGATTTTAACATGTTAAGAATAGAGCAAAGCCTGTTGCAAATACTGATAATTTTAATATTTTATAAATTTTTTATTATTTTAATAAAATTAATACTGTTTTTTCATAAATATTGATACTATATTTTTATATTACTAATTATTTCTAATTATTGATAATTATTGCTACTTATTTCTAGTTATTGCTAATTATGTCTAATTATTGCTAATTAATACTATTTATTACTAATTATATCTATTTATTGATAATTATTAGTATTTATTGCTAATTATTTTTATTTATTGCTAATTATTTCTATTTATTGCTAATTATATCTATTTATTTTTAATTATTACTAATTATTGCTAATTATTGCTAATTATTGATAATTATAATGAATTATTACTAATTTTTACTAATTATTGCTAATTATTACTAAATATTTCTATTTATTCCTAATTGTTTCTATTTGTTCTTAATTTTATCAATTTCTTCATAATAATTTCTATTTCTTCCAAATTCTTGTAAATTGTTAATAATTATTTCTAATTGTTCGTAATTATTGCTAATTATTAATAATTATTGCTAATTATTGCTATTTCTTGTAAATTATTGCTATTTATTGCTAATTATTGCTAATTGTTTCTAATTGTTCTAATTGTAGCTAATTGTATCTAATTGTAGCTAATTGTAGCTAGTTGTAGCTAATTGTAGCTAATTGTAGCTAATTGTAGCTAATTATCGCTAATTATAGCTAATTATTACTAATTATTACTAATTATCTCTAATTATTACTAATTATTAATAATTTTTACTAATTATTACTAATTATTACTAATTATTACTAATTATATCTAATTATTACTAATTATACCGAATTTTTACTAATTATTACTAATTATATGAAATTATTACTAATTATATCTCATTATTACTAATTATATCTAATTATTACTAATTAAATCTAATTATTACTAACTATATCTAATTATTACTAATCATATCTAATTATTACTAATTATATCTTATTATTACTAATTATATCTAATTATTACTAATTCTATCTAATTAATAATAATTATATCTAATTATTTGTAATTATATCTAATTATTACTAATTATATCTAATTCTTACAAATTATATCTATTTATTACGAATTATATCTAATTATTACCAATTATATCTAATTATTAGAAATTATATCTAATTATTACTAAATATATCAAATTATTATTAAATATATCTAATTATTACTAATTATATCAATTTATTACTAATTATATCTATTTATTTCTAATTATATCTATTTATTGCTAATTATATCTATTTATTGCTAATTATATCTATTTATTCATAATTATATCGAATTATATCTAATCAATATTAATTAGGACTACTTATTTATAATTTTCACTAACAATATCAATTTCATAGTAAAAATAAATATAAATAAAAATCAATTGAAATCTAATTAAATTACAACTAATAAACAACAATTAAAATTAACATAAAAAATAAAAAAATATAAAAAAATAAAATAAAAATACCTTAAACTTTGGTATTATGAAGATATTGACGCACTCTGATTGCTCTCATATAAAAAATTTCAACTAAAAGATAATTTTTCGTTGAAACTGAAGAATGAAAAGAAGGAGAGAGCAAGATATGAATGATTTGGGAAAAAGGATGGGTGTATATATAGTTTAGATTAGTTGCGATGGTGGTATTGCTAATTATTATTGCTATTTATTACTAATTATTTCTATTTATTACTAATTATTACTATTTATTACTAATTATTACTAATTATTGATAATTATTTCTATTTATTCCTATTTATTTCTTTTTATTCCTAGTTATATCTATTTCTTCTTAATTATTGTTATTTCTTCCTAATTATTGCTAATGGTTCCTAATTATTTCTAATTGATCCTAATTATGGATAATTATTGCTAATTGTTGATATTTCTTGCTAATTGTGACAATTTCTTGCTAACTGTTGCTATTTCTTGTTAATTGTTATCTCACCACCCGTCCTCGGGGCCCGTGTCGTGACTACCCCAAGCCCGCCTTCCATAGGCCAGGGCTGGCGACTAGCACCAAAGGCGTAAATCCCGATAACTGGGAAGGCATTGCCTTTATAAAAGTAAAGTAAACACCACATAGTACAAGCAGAAGCAAAACACTAAGTACAAAATAATGTGATGAAAAGTAAATGGGCCAGAATACAAACCCAACTGAAAGTACAACTACAACTGAACGAACGTACAACTAAAAAGAATACAGCTGGAAGAAAGGAAGCAGCTCCTCGGTCATCGTCCTCAGATCCTACCTTAAGGGTAGGTACAGATAACGCAGCTCCTGGGTCGTCCACTATAGATCCTACATGAAGGGTAGGTACAGATAGCCTCCACAACGCTCTCGCCCTTCAACTTCCTCCGAGTGTAGTCTCGCCGTGAAGTCCACCTCCGGATACCGTCCAGTCCAGGAGCACTCGACATCCTTCAGCACTGCCTGTCATCTGCAACCAACACAACGAGGTGCGGGCATAGCCCATGAAGGGGTGAGTATAACGATACTCAGTAGGGACCTCGAGACCCTCAAGGTCTCTCTAAAACCAACAAGGCTAACCACAAAGAAGATCGCAACAGATAACATCTACTTAGGTATATGCCCATATATACGCCTAAGTTATCATCTAACCCATCTCAATCATGAAGAAACAAAAAGATTATGAAATCAAGGGATAACCACCACTCAGGTATATGCCCATATATATATCTAAGTTATCAAGTGACCCATCTCAATCATCAGGAAAACACAAAGGTCATAGTCTCAGCTCAAACCCGGATTTTTATTATCGAAACCGTTACTGCTGAAGATCCCCATCTCTAGAGTGTATAGTGGTCCTGTCACGACTCCGAGGTACTGCTCGCTAACCTAAGACTGCTGAGGTACTCCTCTTTTCGAGTACCGTGGGCCAGCCACCCAAACACAGTAGTGCTTCCCACCGGGGTATGCCACCCAAACACATTAGTGCACCCCTCCGGGGTATTCCATCCAAACACAGTAGTGCACACCCCCTAATAGCCTACAGAGGTACTCTCCGGACGTGTACCGCGGGTCTTCACTGTTGACTTTCATTAAATAAACGCACGAGTAGACTTTCATTAATTGGGGGTGCGGGTGCGTTACCTAAACAAAGGTGGAGGTTTCATGGAAGCTGAAAAGGTGGGGCTCGTGTGGGCCCCACCCCACAAATAGCCTACCTCATGGATTAGTTAGGATGTGGGTCCCACTCAACCAATTTTTCTTAGGTTAACACTTCCTTGAATAAAAATAAAATCTGTTGCACAGTATTTTATTTTATTCATTAGTTAACCCGATTAAGTAAAACTCCACTTGAACAAACGTTACTCCAGAAAGGGTCTTCTTAAGCAAAAACTGGTGCTACGAGTTCATCGGTGCCCTTATATTTCAACTCCGAGCACCGATTCAAAAGTTAGAAAAACCCGCTCGTTTGCTCACTGAACATACCCGAGCTAAACTTCATAAAATGATTTCGGGAACACCGGGCCTCAGAATCAGCTGCCATCAGAAAATGCGTTCATGTAAAATTCCAAAGAAAATTATGAAAAAAAATTCCTTGAAATTTCCGGGACATTACATTACTCCCACCTCAAGGCTTTACGTCCTCGTAATGCTTTAACACAAACTAGGGTCACAAAAGCGGTACTGAGCGCGCATCTGAACCTTCCACTCCCACATGCTCAACTGGAGGTTCCCGTACTTCCAGTGAAAGAGCACACTAGGAATCGACCGTCCTTATAGGATCCTCTCCTGTCGATCCTCGATCCCCACTGGAACCTCCATGAAAGTCACCCCATTTCCATCGTCTAGCTCCTCATGGTCGATGATATGCGAAGGGTCGAGCTCATATCTCCCCAGTTGAGATACATGCAATTCGTCGTGCACCTGGTGCAACTGAGGTGGATGGTTCAAGTGGTAAACCACCACGCCTACCCAGCTGAGGACCTAAGAAGGTCCACCGAACCTCGGAGATAACTTTCCGACTCGGCCACATCTCCGTAAACCTTGTCGAGGTGAGACCTGTATAAGGATGTGATCGTCATCCTCAAACTCTAGAGGTCTCCAATTCCTGTTAGAACTAAAACACAAAACAACTGATGCCACGAGGGTAAGGTTGACCGACTCAAGAGTGATTGGTCGCACCCTCCTGTGCATGAGTTTATCCTGTGCTGCCTGGGGTTTCCTTTTCACCGACCAAGGAAAACCAATCCCAACGTCGTAGTTAAACCACAACCTTTTTGCCTAATACCGTCAACTTTTGTATGAACTGTGATTGCCCAGTCCATACTCAAACCAACGTCATGAGTCCTCGACGCTGCCACCAAGAGATTTCAACCAAAACTCTCACCTCGAGGGTATGACCACACCATCGGTGTAGGTGTGATTATCAAGTCTTCTCCCAAGGTATCTCCAGACGTGTGGGTAAAGTCTACGACTTGCCGGAAACTCTAGGTCTGGGACAAGATTTGTGAAAGGAAGGAATGATTCATATTGATGTCTGTTACTACGGCAGCTAGTAGTGGATACAGACTGTCCCTTGAAGCATTTTTTAGAGATATTGTGTCACACTCCTTGACCGCATGCAGCCGTACTCTCCCTCTGCCCTCCAGCTCCCTGAGCATGGCGGGGATAACTAAGGCGGGTGGTTGTAGAATATTAAAAAGTACACCACCTCATGCTGCTCTCCTGGCTCATCCTCCACGTCTGCTGCTTCGCAGACTCATCTCTCCTTAAAACTTCTTCTTCTTGAAACATTTAACACGCATGAGTCTCTTAGACTAGTGCTGGATTCCCATTCCTTACTGCACTATGCAGTCTTCATCTGCTCCTGGATGATCTGCACCTTCTTTGCCTATGATCTGAAAGAGCTGCTAAAATTTCTCCTTTTCTGAAAAGATAAACTCGGTCTCATACCCAGGATGAACCACACCCAATTCCTAATACAGTCAATCCTGACATGAATGATGTATTCATTCCATGGATGATGTCCTAAGGCCTTGACGTTACTACCAAGAGATCCAACTGTCACTCTCGCTTACAAGGGTCGAGTCACACTATCGGCATCAGTGTGAGGTCATTGGTTCTCCTCCAGTAGAAATCTTCAAAGTGATGGTCAAGTCAACAGTCTTAACCGGGACCAATCAGTATCAACCAAACGAAAGGAAATAAAATCAAACATAACAATGATAAGTGTATTTCTATTATTGCAGCTCATAGTACAAAGACACGAATACAACAACAATTTGGAACTAGAAGTACAAGGGACGTATCCACTAGTTCCGCTCCTATCCACCTAATCCCGAAGCTCTACTGCCTTGTCCACTATCCGGCTGTTGCTCAAGCACCTGCCGCTGCTTCTGCCTCGGTGGCTCCTCAGACGCCTGCAGATCGACTATGCAGGGGTCGGACAGTCATGTGCCAGGTGACCCTTCCTGCCGCATTCATAACACTTCCTGCTCCTTGTACGACTGGATCTGGTCCACTTGGACGTATGCATCATCTGTCTACTACCCACATATGACTCGGCTACTGATTGAGAATCTTGTGGCAATGTCATCAGCTCATGTACTCGCTCGGGGTGTAGAGCTACTGGCACAAACTCCACCCTGAAGAAGGTCTCGAAGTCTTCCCATGTGAAGGTCATCCTGTCAAAATACTGGAACAGGTGGCTCCACCACATGCTTGATGCTGCCTTAAGAGGGCTGGAAGAAAAGATCACCATGAAGTCTGTTGGTGTCCCCACTAGCCTTAGGACTCTCACCATAACCTCCATCCAATCCTCAGCCGCCTGTGGGTCCGTCTCTCCCCAGAACCAGGGTGGCCTCTGGCACTGGAACTCATGCAGCGTTCTCAAGTGGCGTGCATCGCCTACTGCTGGGGCTGGTGGCATCAGTGGCCCAATATATGGTAGTACCACTGGTGCCTCCGCTGGTGCCTCTACTGCAAGAGGGCCCTGTACCGAAGCCTCATCGCTCGGCAGGCTGTCAGTACGCACATCCCTCTGGGATCTAACTGGTCGTCTGGGAAAAGGCATCCTAAAAGAAACAACGTGACACGGTCAAACGTTTATACATGGTGAGCTGACCTGGTTTGAATTGTTTTAAGGGAAAACCTTTGAAAACACACACGCAATCAGTGTTTTCGTGCCCAAAGTCAGAAATCGGTTTTCAAGGTCCTGATGTATGGATACGTCATCCGCCAGCACCAACACTGGACTCCCTGAACTGACGACCACACTTGGTACCCTTAACACTATTTCTTTACATAGAAAAAGATCAGAGTCCTGATTTCTGTGGTAGAACCGAACTCCTATGATACCAATTTGTCATGACCCGTCCTCGAGGCCCGTTCCATGACTACCCCAAGCCCGCCTTCCAAAGGTCAAGGGCAGATGACTAGCACCAAAGGTGTAAATCCCGATAACTGGGAAGGAATTGACTTTATAAAAGTAAAGTAAACACCACAAAGTACAAACGGAAGCAAAACACTATGTACAAAATAAAGTGATGAAAAGTAAATGGTCCAGAATAAAAACCCAAATGAAAGTACAAATACAACTGAATGAAAGTACAACAAAAAAGACAACAGCTGGAAGAAAGGAAGCAGCTCCTCGGTCATCCTCCTCGGAACCTACCTGAAAGGTAGGTACAGATAGCACAGCTCCTAAATCGTCCACTATGGATCATACCTGAAGGGTTGGTACAGATAGCCTCCACAATTCTCTTGCCCTTCAACTTCCTCCAAGTGTCATATCGACGTGAAGTCCACCTGCGGATATCGCCCAGTCGTCGAACACTCGGCCTCCGTCAGCACTACCTGTCGTCTGCAACTAGCACAATGAGGTGTGGGCATAGCCCATGCAGGGGTGACTATAACGATACTGAGTAGGGAACCCGAGAACCTCAAGGTCTCTCTAAAACCAACAAGGATAACCACAAAGAAGTTCTCAACAGATAACCTCTACTTAGGTATATTCCCATACATACACCTATGTTATCAAGTAACCCATCTCAATCATGAGGAAACACAACGATTATGAAATCAACGGATATCCACTTCCCAGGTATATTCCCATTCATATACCTAAGTTATCAAGTGACCCATCTCAATCATAATGTAAACACAAAGGTCATAGTCTCAGATCAAACCTGTATTTTCATTTTCGAAACCCTAACTACTGAAGTGCCCCGTCTCTAGAGTGTACAGTGGTCCTGTCATGAATCCAAGGTACTGCTCACTAACCTAAGACTGCTGAGGTACTCCTCCTGTCGTGTACCACGGGCCAACCACCCAAACACAGTAGTGCTTCCCGCCGGGGTATGCCACCCAAACACAGTAGTGAACACCCCCTAATAGCATGTATAGTTACTCTTCGGACGAGTACTACGGGTCTGCAATGTCACACAATAGTGCTCCGTCCTCCATGGGTCTGCACCCAAACAAAGTAGTGCTCCGTCCACTGTGCTAGTCGACTCACTCTAACTCAAGTCGGTCAAGCAGTCGTCAGGTCTCATCCGGCTACACGGTCTCCGTACATCGAACGCTCGTCTCCGGGAGGGTCTGATCCATGAGATACAGGTCGATACTCCAAGTATCTAAAAGTCCCACGAAGAAGTATCTCAAAGGACCGCCTCATCATAGGGGTCTCAATGCAACAGACGACGCGTCAATCAGACGCCCGATCTGTGAGTTATTATCTTTTTCGTCCCCGGGGCCCGGTTGGTTTCGTCTGTGAACCAACCCGGCCGTATCAAATATATACCCCGAACTCTCATAGGGTATACTCATAGGGACCATTTCTCCACGATATCACTAATTCCGCTGACGGTTCGTCAAACGAACGTCTGGTCTGAAAGTTATTAGCTTTTCCGTTCTAGGGGCCCATTTGGATTTCGGGTATAATCCAACTTGGAAACTATCCAACTGTATCCAAACCAAAGGCAAAGTATTCCATATCTTTCGTCACATCAGGAGGAATCCAACAAAGTTTATGGCACATCAATCAGACGTCCGGAGCTCGTGATATAAGTGTTTCCGCTCCGAGTGCCCGGTTGGTTTAGTATCTGAACCAACACGACCGAATCCAAAGTTCTCCGAAACCTTGAGTGTAATATACCAAAACGACCATTTCGATCAAAGGATCGCATTTCAACTGACAGTGTGTCAATCGGAGGTCCGTAACCCATGTTATGGGTGTTAGAACGGAAACAATCCGAAATGGGGGGTCTGGGACCTGCCCGACCCTACCCCCCTGGGTCGGCCCAAACCGGTTTGACCCGACCCTGGTCCGGGTCCAGCCCATCAGGGCGCGGCCCGACCGCATGGCCGTCCACGGCTCGGCCAGCGTGGCTGAGCGGATGCTGCGGAGCAGGGGGGGTTGTGCGGCCCCATCGTCGTTGATTGATATCAGCGGCGGTTTGTGCCGCCGCCATTCCTCCAGGATCCCACGCGGTGGCAGGATCGCCTGTGCCGCGCTAGCGCGGCAAGCCGCCGCAGTTTGATTCCTCCGGCGGCGCCGGGCCGGCGTCCCACGCCTCTAGGGTTTCGGCGGACCCCTGATGTTGCTCCAGTGGTCCGTTTTCTAGACCATCTGTGCCAGCCTACATTTCGGGTCTCGAACATTACTGTGGAAGCTTCAAAATTACCTTGCAGCCCTGTTTGGCATCACCCATCAATCCACGTACAACGATCAATAATCAAACCACGGCCTCTTCGTGGTTTTCTAGCGCGGCGCAATAGCACTGCGACTTGTTCGACTTCAAAGGCGCATCACGATGACACCGTGCTTCTTCGCCCTTTCCCATAGTTTCCGCGCGGTGCAACCGCACCGCGCCGCCTTTCACATGACACAACAAAATCAAACAAACCAGGGGGGCGAGGGTCAGTCGTGTTCGTGCGGTCCAACCTCCTCCCATTATTACCATAACAGGCGACCAAATTGAAACCAAGAAAGGTGAAATATGAGATCATGATCAACAATAAATAAACCCCTCCATCGACCCACATGAACGAACGATCCACGGATCAACCTGGAAATGGTTGGTCCGCGCTCGTCGTTCTTTTCTCAAAGATAAAGAGAATACCAAAGAGAATCCCCTACAACCTCTTAAATAAAAATAATCATACCAATATTTCCAACCCACAAAATATAACTTTCTCAGATCAACATAATGATGATTTGATCTGGTGTATTTGTTTTAGAAGGAACAACTAAGGGAATAAAACCATTAACATTTCACAAATTAATTCCCTACCTCGAGCGCAGTTGAACCGAGGCTCATCGCGAAATTGCACGTCGCGGAAGAGGGCATCACAGAAGGGGGGATCATCACATCGCAGAGAAAAGATTCATCAGCATCATGTCGTAGATATCCTAGGATCCAGAGTTCTTGTCGACCTTCATTGGAGGTCGGCGTTCTTCATGTTCTTCACGTTCTCCGATGAAGAACGAAGAACTTCAAGACTCTCCTTTTTCTCCCATAAACTCAACACAACAAGCTCCAACCAAAAATAAAATAAGACATGTTATATTTTATTAACACAGAAACCAACGTCGTTGAAATTAAAAAATTGAATCAACCAATTAATTGAATTTAATAGCAACGTTTAAACCACCCAATTAATAGAGGCGTTTAATATTTAAATAAACGCACGAGTTCACTTTCATTAATTGGGGGGTGTGGGTGCGTAACCTAAACAAAGGTGGGGGTTTCGTGGAAGTTGAAAAGGTGGGGCTTGTGTGGGCCCCACCCCACAAATATCCTACGAAGTGGATTAGTTATGATGTGGGTCCCACTCAACCACTTTATCTTAGGTTAACACTCCCTTGAATAAAAATAAAATCTGTTGCACAGTATTTTATTTTATTCATTAGTTAACCCAATTAAGTAAAAATCCACCCGAACAAACGCAACTCCAGAAACGGTCTTCATAAGAAAAAACTGGCGCTTCAAGATCATCGGTCCCCTCGGATTTCACTTCCGAGCACCGATTCAAAAGTTAGATAAACTCGCTCGTTTGTTCACTGAACGTACCCAAGCTAAACTTCAGAAAATGATTTCGGGCAGACTGGGCCTTGGAATCAGGTGCCGTCAGAAACTGCGTTCTTGTAAAATTCCAAACGAAATTATGAAAAAGATTTTCATGAAATTTCTGGGTCGTTACATGTTGCTAATTGTTGCTAATTATGGTTAATTGTTGCTAATTGTAGCTAATTGTTTCTAATTGTAGCTAATTGTGGAAAATTGTAGCTAATTTTAGCTAATTTTAGCTAGTTGTAGCTAAATGTAGCTAATTTTAGCTAATTGTGGCTAATTGTAGCTAATTGTAGCTAATTGTAGCTACTTGTCGCTAATTGTGGCTAATTCTAGCTAATTATTGCTAATTATTTCTAATTATAACTAATTATATCTAATTATTACTAAATATTACTAATTATTCATAAATATTTCTAATTATTAGTAATTATTACTAATTATTCCTAATTATTACTAATTATTACTAATTATTACTAAATTTTACTAAATTTTACTAATTTTTACTAATTTTTACTAATTATATCTAATTATAACAAATTATATCCAATTATTACTAATTATTACTAATTATATCTAATTATTACTAATTATATATAATTATTACGAATTATATCTAATTATTACTAATTATATCCAATTATGACTAATTATATCTAATTATTACAATTTATATCTAATTATTACTAATTATATCTAATTATTACTAATTATATCTAATCATTATGAATTATATCTAATTATTACAATTTATATCTAATTATTACTAATTATATCTAATTATTACTAATTATATATAATTATTACTAATTATATCTAATTATTACTAATTATTACTAATTATATCAAATTATTAATAATTATTTCAAATTATTACTAATTATATCTATTTATTGCTAATTATATATATTTATTGCTAATTATATATATTTATTCCTATTTATATCTATTTATTTCTAATTATATATATTTATTCCTAATTGTATCTAATTATATCTAATCAATATTAACTATGACTAATTATTTATAATTATCACTAACAATATCAATTTGATAGTAAAAATAAATTTAAATAAAAATCAATTGAAATCCAATTAAATTACAACTAATAAACAACAACTAAAATTAACATAAAAATTAAAATAAATATAAAAAAATATAATATAAATACCTTAAACTTTGATATTCTGAATATATTGACGCCCTCTGATTGCTCTCGTATAAAAAAATTCAACTAAAAGAAAATATTTCTTTGAAAATGAAGAATGAAAAGAAGGAGAGAGCAAGATTTGAATAATTTGGGAAAAACGGATGGGGTATATATATATTAGATTAGTTTCGACGGGGTTATTAGCGACAAGTTTCCCGTTACAAATGGTCATATTTGCGATGGGGTCTGTCGCAAATTCCCTCGCTCGCATTAATTACAGTCGGCGGTTAAAAGGTTATTTGCGATAGGTCCCGTCGCAAATAGTTCCTGCCAAAAGTCTTTTTGCGATGGGATGACCTCTCGTCACAGAAAGTTATTAACCACCACCGGGTATTTGTGACGAGAACTTGTCGCAAATATGCCTACGCACAAGGCACGCAGTTTGGAATGCAAGCCGCGTAGTTTGGTGCGCAAGTCGCACCAAACTATTTGCGACGGGAGACAAAAACTCATCGCAAATAATTGTTTATTTTCAACGGTGAAATTTTCTCATCGCAAATAGCTTCCTGGATGGGTTATTTGCGATAGGAAGAAATGCCGTCGCGAATAGTGATTTTTCCCATAGTGATAATTATTACTTCTTTAAGTGGAATTAATTATTATATTATAAATAAAATGGATCATATTTAAATTTTTGATCAACTACAAAATATAATTGGACTTCAAAATTAATTGTAGAAATGATTGTATTAGAAAAAAAGATATTTTCCACTATTCAATGAAAAACAAAACTATCATAAAAATATAGAAATTTCACCCAATAAATATAGTTATATTATGATTTTAAATGTGAAGATTATTTTTTCAACTAAAGTTGATTAAATTTTAAAAAATTAATTATTTTATTTTTTCAATAAAATAAATAAAGAGCATTTTTTTGTGTAAAATGTATTTTTCAAGCATATAATGACTTTTCTAAAAATTTAGTATTTATATATAACAACATTCTTTATATAGAACATTTATATGTAACATTAACAATATGGTAACTCAACTTCATTAATAAAATTTAATAGATGTTTTATATTGAAATAATTTATTGTCGTTCATTTAGACATGGGTTTCTGTGTATCACAAGCTATCAAGGAAATTTAACATTTATGATGAGAAGTATATCCAAAAATAAGAATATGGTATGTATATACCCCATAATATTAATTTCACCCTCAAAATTCGATCATGCCAATAAAAAACTGAAGATAATTTTGATTCGTCACATCCTTAGATTCTTATGTTCCTTCCCTAAGTTTATTACCTGTCCTAGATGATTGAGCACATCTATGATCTTATTTCGTATCACCTTCCCTATAAAATCACAAATCATCACTAGTTTCCCATATAAGGGAGATCATGCACCAGTAATATGACCTTTGATTTTAAAAACTAAAAATGATCAGAAATATATATCCTTAAGAGATATACACAGAGCAAATTGTGAACTTGGGTGAGATTTGGTGGAACCACCATGTGATAATCTACCACCCTAATACTATAATAAATATCAAAGAGTCTAATATATATATATAGGTCTCTTCTTTCCCTTATTTCAGAATCTAAATATCTCCTCCTATAGAAATACTCATATAAATATCTTTTCACAATCTTCACACTCTAGATCTCATCAATTATTGTTATTATAACATCTTTATTGACTCTTAGATACCATATTCTGTTGTTGAATGGATGTATCATTCCCTTTCATTACCTTTCATAGATCGGGATAAAATATAATTCTTTCTATAACTTCAATAAGGCATGTTGTAGTTATAAACTTCATTCTATATGGAGATTTATAAGGATCCATCTTAAGAATTTATTTAAAGATATTTTATTAAGAAAATTCAACCAAATGAAGGTTTTGATACCAAAAACCATTAAGATCCATAGGGAATTATATCTACATATATTCTATAGTTATATTATCTTCAAATAACCATCTTTATGAGTTTGATAATTCATGCTGAAACTCATCTCTAAATCAAAAACATGATTAATAATTCTCTATAATTTCATGTTAAACATCATACCCTAACCAAGTATAGTAATATGGAACTCCATAGAACCTTTCCCACAATTTAATGTATATTATATCCAGTTTATCAAGAGAGAAATAATTTCTGGTAATAATTATTGGTGTAGACATTATAAGGAAATCAAATACAACCTATGTGGTATTTTTATATTTTAATTTTTTGTGGAGTCTGTGGACAAAATCCATTGTGATGTTTTCCCATTTCCATTATAGTATGGGTAATGGTTATAACATAATCTTATACTTCAGTCTCTTATACATAACTTTTTGACATACTGAGAATAGAGAAACATAATTTATAATACCCCTTTTCATATTATCCCATCATAAATACCCTTTCATTTATCTACACAAATTCATACTTCATGGATGAATAGGTAATGATGAATTATGTGGTTCATCGAAATAATCGTTCTTAATGTCTAATATTTATGGGAAACATAACTAGTTCTAGAACCATTTCATTCCTGAGTGATCATGGTTAAAATCATTAACGTTCCTCATTATCATCTATAATTCCACATCATCATTTTATATATTCTAAATCCTATAATAGACAGATGGTTATAAATTATTGTAAAAATATATTATCAATCTAATTTCCTCAAGATATATTAGATCAATACACTAAAAACAAAAACGTATTGGACCGATTTTGATCATCATTATAGAAATACTTTCATGGTCTTTTTTACACATAGCATAAACCTCTTGGTTTGCCTTACCATGGATGTAATTTATTGAGAAATTATAATCATTTATCAACTCCAACCATATATTCTAGTTCATATTAAACCATTTAAATGTAAATATATACTTCAACCATGTATTATAAGTATATATGTCACACATTCCACCATATAGATAATTCATCAATATCAGTAATATAATAAATATCACTTCTAACTCAATATCATAAATTTTTCATTTTTCTATTGAGATTTTAATTAGTGACTGTAATATGTTATCGAAATTTCATTATTTTTGAAAATACATCCATATCCCTTCTTCGATACATCACTATTGATGATAAATCATCTCCACCATAGGAATGTGTATGAATAAAAACATTGATCAACTTTATATTTAGTTATTTTAATTATCCACACCTTCATCTATATATAAAAACATAACCCTCAACCAATTATACTTTTTGAGATTATTAGATAGTCCTCATAAATATATTCAAAAGAATTAGAAGTATCCATCTTACACATAAAATATACATTTATTGGATAACATCAATGACTTAGTGATTTTTTAATAACATCCACTTTTGAAGGATCAATCAATTTACCCATCATTCAGATTATATTACCCAA
Source organism: Viscum album (assembly GCA_963277665.1). NCBI lineage: Eukaryota > Viridiplantae > Streptophyta > Magnoliopsida > Santalales > Viscaceae > Viscum > Viscum album. The sequence goes on from OY728142.1 coordinate 380,711,317, forward strand.
GAATGAATCTTTGAAAATCCAAATTTAAAACCTAGTAAATTGATCATACAACTACTTCTTCCTCTGGTTATTTAACCCAATTCTAAAATATTCTTCATAATATTCCTTACACATTTTTTATACATGAAAATCATTTATGATGACTACAAAAAATGGATCAAGGTACTCTCGAAATTCTCTATTCATTAAATCTATTTAGTTAATAAGGGAATTAGTATGTCCAAATGGAATTATTATAAATTCATTATAACCATACCTCATAGCAAAGTATTTATTATATATATCACCCTTCTTGATCCTTATATGATGAAATCTAGATAGAATATCAATCATGGAAAAATATACAACTCCCTGGAATTGATCAAACAAATCATCTATATATTTTAGATGGTAGTTTTTATTAATAGTTATCTTGTTATATTCTTAATAATTAATTTCATGACACATTGACCCCTCTTTCTTCGTAAAATATAGAATATGTTCCCCCTATGGTGAAGTAGAAGGATAAATGAATCCCTTGTTTTTAAAATTTTGGAGTTTCTTCTTCAATTCCTACAACTTAATCAGGTCCATTCTATTTTTATTCTTTAAAATAGTATTATAACATAGTAAAATTTATAATCAAAAAGTAACTTCACAATCTAAGGGAAGACTAGGAAATTCCCTAGAAAATTCATGTACATATTTCATAAAAATGGTAACATTTTCATTGTTTAATTTCTCCATATCCATTTGAGATAAATATAACTCATGAATATTAATAAACCCAATATGATAGAGATAACTTCAATTTGGAGTTATATTTAATGTAACATACCTTCCTTGAAAACTGATATGAAATCTATACTCATAGAGGAAATCAATACGATAAATAAAATCAAATTCAACTAGTGGAAGAATAAAAAGATTCGATGGAAGAACATTCACACAAACAAATTATAGGATATGAGAGGTAGAATTGGGACACAGTACCCCTTCTATTTTGTGTTTTAATAGAAAAATAATCTTCAAATCGATGATCGTAGTAATTAAATTTAATAGAAATTAAATAATAAGAATATGTTAAATAAGTTTCTTCAATATTAGAGAATGGTTATCACAATCTCAACCTCATGGTTCTTTCTTGAATTTGTTACAATGACCTCAGTGGTAAGTATAACCAATTGAGTGATCAATTAGAGGAATTGATGTTGAAAAATAAGATATTAATGTCATTCATAATGATTTGTAATTGAAATGTTAATTTACCAATGATTGAACCATGAGAATTTCAAACCGGTTGTTCAATAATGGTACACTAATTTGGCACTATAATGATGGTTGAGACACATTGAACCCACTATTTTAAATATTTTTATGCCAAGAAGTATTTTTTCTAAAACCACATCCACTATTAGCATCCATAATGGGATGCATTTCTTGGAAAAAAACATAATAATTACATTACTAAAACTTTTTTTTTCTTATACATATACTTACCCACCAAGTTAGTCATAGGGTTGTGTTCTTTAATCTATGATTTCATTAATCATGTTCACATGATTTGTCCTAGAAATAGTATAATACTAACAGTAACACCCTGAGATTTATTGAGAATTATTATTTTTAATTTCATTGATTTCTTTTTTTGTACGCTTCACCAAGATTAGCTTGTGCTATAAGAAACACTGTATAAGCTTGCAGTATACACAACACTATTCTTGGCTTCTGATGCACACAATTTCATGTTGATTCCAATAAAACTTATTTTACACAACACCATGTTCATATTTGGATCAATTTATAACTAAAATATATTTTGAGTTTGTTATATGCAACACCAAATGAAGCTTTCCCTACACGCAACCCTGACTTGGCTTGCATTACACGCAAGAGAAACCTTCTTCAATAGTGTGTGTTGTACGCAATACCGAGTTCCTCTAAACACTGATATATTTTTATAATATTATTACAAACTAGCTGTTATGAATAATATTAACCTAATTTTGAATTTTATAACATTATAATTCATCTAACCCATTTTCTGGAATGAGGTATGAGAACAAAATCAATTTAAAAGTGGTATTTTTTAAAAAATGAATTTTTGCCGCCTTTTGATGGCGCACCAATTTTAAATCCAGTTTTTGTCAAGTTTATAAGTAAAATTTTACAAAATAAACTTCTAATTTTGAATCCAGATATAAAAGTTTACATTGGATAATGTTTTGATATTTTTCTGACAACGCTCTTATCTTGATGAATAGTAAAAACACACTACATTTACTTAAAAAAACTTTTTTCATCAAGATAATTGAAATGGTTAATTACAATATTAAATTGTTTTAAAGTATAAATATAATATATTTATATCATTTAATATAATTTATGTCATTAGAATTAATTTTACATTGAATTTATAGGTAAAAACATTTCAATCTTTCACAAAGTTTTAGCTTTTAGAACTCGTTTTCTTAACAATGGAATTAATTTTAAATTAATTACCCAAACTTCTGTGTTTTGAATTTTGAAAAAAGGGATTCCATATTTGGATTCAGTGGGTCTAAATTATGTTAATTGGTTAATTTTTTTTATATTATGAATAGTAACTATGGTAATTGTTATTTACTACAGTTAAAGGTAAATTTGGTAATTAAGGGTAAAAATAAGACTATAAAATTACCCTATGACCTACCAAAATATGATTGGATGAATAAAATTCGACCCATATCACTTAACTATTGGAATATATTCATTTCCTGTACTTTTGACCAAGAAAATAATATAATTATTGTTAAAACCAATGAAAGTGACAACATGTCACTCTCTTATATCTTATAAGTGTAATTATTTTAATTTAGTGATAAAACTCATAAAACATCAAATATAAATAGTCTCCAGAAAACTAATAAAATTATCTACATCAAAAGAATTTATTTTAAATTTTTATAGATTAAATAATTATAATTAATTATGACATAATAGTAATGTAGAAATTATTTTATTGATTGAAATATCAAATAAATAGTTTCAAAAATATAAAAATAAATACTATATGAACTTATTAATGTTCTCCACAAATTTTGTAGATGAATATGATATTATATAAGTCTATTAAATATTTTTGGTTCAAATATATCATTTTTGTGGATTTTATTTAAATTCCAATAAATGAAAAGTGTCAAAATTGACACTATTGTTATTTTATAAAAATAACACATTATAAAAGTGTTTAAAAATCACAAAAAAATATTTAAAAATTATAAATTGAAATTTATATGGTCTAAAATGTCATAAAGTATCCAATTATGGACAATTCAAAACAAAAAAGTAATTCTTTATATCAATATAAAATTTATAATTTTATTACCACAAATAAAATTAAATAGATTAAATAATGATAAATCACGTTTATATGGTTTAAAATAAATTACCAACATGTCTAAATCGTATTGGTTGATGAGATTACAACCCTATATAATCTAATATTTGTATTTGAGTCATTTTTGGAGGTTTTTAAATGGGGTTTGAGTTTATTATAAATTAATATTTTAGAGGTTTCAAAAAGTGCCTCTCTCCTCTCTTATAAAAGGGAACCTCCTCCCTATCCTCCTCACACCACTTTGATCATTCATGCTCAAAAAAAACTAGCCCATTTCTCTTCTACACTTCCCTAGAAACATACTAGAGGTCCTGGTCTTCTTCAAATACCAATATTAGTGCCCTATGTGGAGGTTTAAAATAGGCGTGTCAAAGAAGAGGATTCTCAGACACCTACAGAAGAAATTGGACATAAGGTAAGGGAAAGTCTCGCAATCTCAGTTATTATCTGAGATTGTTTATACATCTGTATTTACTAGTGAATATTTATCATTAACATCCATGTTTCCTCAATATGAAATATTATTTCTATCCTCCTACAATTGTTTAAATTCAATTTTACCTGTTAGTGATTTTTTAGTAAAAGATATGAAAGTATTCTTTTGTCATTTTCTGTACAACGTGCTTTTTGACTTTTCTGGCCAAAGTACGAGAATAATATTTTTTTAACTTATACGTCATGAACAGATTTTTATGGTTTCATAACACCTTTTCTTCATGAATCTTACTCTACAATATTTCATGATTATTTTCAACAAAATACTTTTCTTTTAAAATTTCATGGAATTTTGAGTGAAGAAAATGATTTTGAAGAAGAGATGATATTTTCATCCAAAATTAATTTCATGTGTTTTATAGAAACTATTTTCCTTATATGATGAAATTATTTAGTATGTTTATTTTTCAAGTATAATATCTCTATTATTTACATGGTTTTATTTTTCTTATGATGAAATATTATCCATTTGTTTTATATGGATTATGTCATGATGGGATGATGCTTATGAAACCCATTTTATTCATTGGGTTATGATGAATGATTTATGATTTTTTTGTGGAACACATAAGAATGATTTCAATATGTGATGGGTGGGACCTATATTTATCTCCAAGGCATTGGGTAAAGATTTATATCTCATGAGATAGACACGACTGGAACATCAAGTGAATCTGGTTATGTAATACAGGCCTGGAACGGCAAGTAAAACCGATTTAGAAATAGACTTTGTCCAATATGATGGTCTTGGAAGGAATGTCATGGCTACTATGGAAATAATATCATGTGATTAATGGTTTACCATAATTACATGTTTTATTCACATTATATTTTATCACGGTTAATGATCCTTTATGATATATTTCTTATGCACTACAATGATTTATGTCATTACTCATGATTTTGATGTTTTATGTTCATGTTCCTATGTCCAAATTTTTAGGGATTTTTTTATGTTCTCCATGTTTACCCTTACTTAGCATTCGAGCTCACCCTTTTTATGATTTATTTTCCCCAGGATATAAAGTAAGGTTTTGGTAAGAAAACGAAAGGGGAAGATCTTTATGGGAGATGTTGAACATATTTCACCAGGATTAGAAGATTATGTTCTACGGTTCCAATGTCACTAAACTAATAAAGTCTTTGGGCATATGTTTTTGTCATGTATTAAGTATTACGCATCAGTAATGTAATGTCTATGTATGTCAAGATTTGGGTCTCTACAGTTGATATCACAACGAAGGTTTAGTTAACCTTTGGAAAATAGGATACAAAAACTTTAGTGAAATAGCTAGATATATTTTGAAGGTATATCTAGGGATGTCCCTAAGGTTAAGAATACATATATTTCATAGTCCTAGAATTACAGTAACTATCTTAGAAATAAACCTAAGATGTTATATATTGAATGTACTCCCACTTTATTATTTTGTTTTCCAAGCATGATTTTTTCCTCTCACACAATTCTATTTGGGTTTTAGACGATGGTTGAAACTCAAAAGAACCGTGTTGATCAATGTATTGGAAAATGCAATGATTGTCCTCATGAACAACCTATTGTTGTGGGATATGGAGTGAAAATGCTTATTGATATAATGAAATAAGCTATGAATCATTCTGGACATCCAAATGAGCAAAGAAGAGAACAATATTCTATTGAGTCCTTCATGAGGCAATGTCCACTTTGTTTTAATGGGTCTTCTGATCCACTTATTGATGAGAAATGGAGCAGTACCATTGAGAAGATATTTTGCATACATTGATTCTCATAACATGAAAAATTCATTTTAGTTTTTTACCATTTAAAATGTGAGGCAGACCAATGGTGGACTCTAATTAAGAATACAAGGCCCCAAGATGAAATTGAACCCATGGAATGGTATGAGTTCAAGAAGACATTTTTTAATAAGTAATTCCCTCGTATTCTTCGAACAAAGATGAAAAATTAGTTCCTTGAGATTAATCCAAAGGATGATAAATCTGTTGGTATATACGAATCGAATTTTACAAGGATTTCAAGGTATGAATCTGGCTTTATCATCCAACCTAAAAGTAAAGTCGATCGATTATTTAGTGGCTTTAAACCAAGTCTTCTAAAGGAATTAGCTATAATAGACTTTAGTAGCTATGATGAAATTGTGTGTTGGGATATCAAGGTAGAACTGGAAGATGGTGATACATAGCCATCTCATGGTTTTGACAAAAAAAGAAAGATGGTGTTCAAGGAACAATCTCAGAACAATGGTGAAATGAAGGTGAATGTTTATTTATTCTCAAAGTGTGGAACTAAGCACAGTGGAGATTGTATAAAAGGTACTAGAAAATGTTTGAAGTGAGTAAAATAAGATCATCAAGAAGCTGAGTGCTAATGTAATGGGAAAAAGTTTCTAATGACGTGAATAGAGAAAAGACTACATAGAATGCTCCACCCACACTTAAATTCTTCAAGTGCAAGGAAATAGAACATTATGCTAATCAATGACCTAATCCAAGGGTTCATGATGATCGACATGAGAAACCTCTTAAGGAAAAGGGAAAAGTGAAGTCACATGTGATCACTATTTGTGATGTTGAGTTTGACAATGATGTTGTGGAATGATTAAGTGTTTTTGTAATGGGATTTCAAAATAGTATCATGGAATCTCATTTATAGTATCATGGAATTTTAGAATATCTATGTATTGGTTTTCAATAATTTTATGGTACCAGTAACCATGAAAAGTTATTGAAATATTTTTGGAAAGAAGATGATACGAGCATAATGAAGGGATAATGAGAAAATAATTTGTTTGATAGTATTAATGAGCTCATATAAAGACAAAGTGATATAATGGTTTGAGTATATAGAAATTTTGGGATTTTGGTATGTGGAATGAGTTGACTTTTGACAGAATTCATGTTTCCACAAATATTCTATAGTAATTCATGTTTCAAATGAATACATGATTAAGGTATTCAAATTTTTGTAATGTGACCAACAAGATATATCTTATGATATATGGGGGATAAATGATGTTATTCACATTCTTGGTTGATGAAATTTCTAGTAATCATTTTCATTATACTGTGATCTTGGATAGAAGTATTTTGGATAAGTCTAAAGATTTGAAATAGATTATGTTGGACATAAGGTAATATTGTTAAAGGATAGAACTTTTTTTAAAAATATTTCTAGAATTTTATAACAGTGTAGTTTTCGAAAAAGTACAACCTCTAGGACGGGCGACAATGCGTCGCGTTGGACAGGGTTGTGGGAATTGAACCCACAACTGAGCTGTGATAGGCCTTTATCACCTACCACTGGCCTACAGAAAGTCTCTGGTTAGTAGAAACTAGTTTTATTTTATTAAGAGGTGTGGTAGATGAAGTATAAGTCCATTTTTGGAAATATATATGATTAATCTCACCATAAGATGGAATTTTGTATTTAACTTTTGATAACCTTATGTTTCAGACTGATGGAATGGCCTATAATTCTATCGCATGATTTTCTAACAGTTCACAGAAGACAAATTCATCTTTATTTCTTTAAGAGATGAAGTGGAAATTGTTCAAGGCACAAACAACAATGAGACTGTACCAAAATCAAGTAAGTATTTATTTTAATTCAAAAATTATACATAATTAGGAAAATGATCTTGAAAACAAAAAATGTTATCCTAGTGCCCTCATATATGATGAATATGATGGTACCTTATATCATCACAAATTTATGGCTTTGTGATTGTTGGGTTTCTCATATCCCTATTCTCTACCACTCTTCATCCAAACATGATGGTTAGATTTCTCTTCCATATCCACATTTTCACCTATATTCTCATATGTGGAAACCTAGTGATGAGTTAATTTGGGTATCCATTTTTTTTAATGTTCCTTTTTAAAATGATGTTTAATATTCCTTTTTACAGTGTGGGTTTCTATGAAAGAAACATTCAAGTAGAAAACCATTTATAACCCCGACGAATTTTGAAGGAAAAATTCATTTTAAGGGGGGATGAATGTAACAGCCTGAGATTTTATTGAATTATTAATTTTGATTTCTTTGATGTATTTTTTTGTATTCTTCACCAATATTATCTTGCGTTATACGCAACACCGTATTAGCTTGCAGTATACGCAACACTATTCTTGTCTTTTGATGCACACAATTTCAATTTCTTTCCAATAAAATTATCTTTACCCATCAATAAGAATAGATTTTGATCAATGTACAATTGAACTATATTTTTAGTATGTTATATGAAACACCAAAAGAATTTTTTCCTACATGCAACCCTGACTTGGCTTACATTTCACACAAGAGCAGCCTTCCTCAATAGTGGGTGTTGTACGTAATACCGAGTTTCACTAAACAATGATATATTGTTATAATATTATTATTAACTATCCAATATGAATAGTATAAACCACATTTTGAATTTTATAACATTATAATTCATCTTACACATTTTTCTGAATGAGGTATGAGAACAAAATAAATTTAAAAGAATTATTTTTCAAAAAATATAGTTTTGCCACCTTTTGATGGAGCACCCATTTTAAATCTAATTTTTGTGAAGTTTATAATTTAAATTTACAAAATAAACTTCTTATTTTGAATAAGGATATAAAAATTTACATTGTATAATGTTTTGATATTTTTCTTAAAACGTTCTTATTTTGATGAATAGTAAAAACACTCTAAATTTTACCTAAAAACTACTTTTTTTCATCGAGATAATTGAAATGGTTAAATTATAATATTAAATTGTTTTAAAGTATAAATAGAATATATTTATACCATTTAATATAATTTATGTCATTAGAATTCATTTTACATTGAATTTATAGGTTAAAACATATCAATCTTTGACAATGTTTTAACTTTTAAAAACTCTTTTCTTAACAACGAGATTTTTTTTAATTAATTACTACAAATTATGTGTTTTGAATTTTTAAAATTGGGTTCCATATTTCGATTCAGTGAGTATAAATTATGTTAATAGTTTAATTTTATTTTGTTGATATTATGAATAGTAACTATGGTAATTTTTATTTATAACAGTTAAAGGTAAATCAGGTAATTACGGGAAAAAATAAGTTTATTAAATTACCCTATGACCTGCCAAAATTCTATTCGATTAATAAAAGTCGACCCATATCACATGAGGGTCGTAATAGATTCATTTCATCGACTTTTGACCAAGAAAATGACATAATTATTATTAAAACCAAAGTAAGTGACAATGTGTCACTCTCTTATATCTTATAAGTGTAATAATTTTAATTTAGTGATAAGACTCATAAAAATTCAAATAAAAATAGTCTCAAAAAAGATAATAAAATTATCTACATCATGAAAATTTATTTATAAATTATAGGTATTAAATAATTATCATTAAAGATGACACATTAGTGATATAGAAATTATTTTATATATTGAAATATCAAATAAATGGTTTTAAAAATATTAAAATAAATACTATATGAACTAATTAATGTTCTCCACAAATTTTTAAGTTTATATGACATGTTAGGAGTCTATTAAATATTTTTGTTTGAATATATCCTATTTGTGGATTTTATTTAAATTCAAATAAATGAATAGTGTCGAAATTGACACTACTGTTATTTTATAAAAATAACATATTATAAAATTGTTTAAATATCGAAAAATATTTAAAAATTATAAATTCAAATTTATATGGTCTAAAATGTCATAAAGTATCCAATTATGGAAAATTAACACCACATAAATAATCATTTATAACAATTTATAATTTATAATATTATTACCACAAATAAAATTAAATAGATTAAATAATTATAATCAAGCTGATATGATTTAAAATAAATTACCAACATGTCTAAATCTTATTGGTTGATGAGATTACAACCCTATATCATCTAATATTTTTATTTGAGTCATTTTTTTAGATTTTTAAGTGGGGTTTGTGTCTATTATAAATTAATATTTTAGAGGTTTCCAAAAGTGCCCCTCTCCTCTCTTATAAAAGGGCACCCCCTCCCACTCCTCCTCACCCCACTTTTTGCCTTCAAGATGGGAAAAACCCTACCCATTTCTCTTATACACTTCCCTTGAAACATACCAGAGGTCCTTGTCTTCTTCAGAGACCAACTTTAGTGCCATAAGGGGAGGTTTAGAAGAGGCGCGTCGAAGAAGAGGAATCCCGAACACATACAGAAGTAATTGGACATAAAGTAAGTGAAAATCTCGCAATCTCAATTTTTATCTAAGATTGTTTATACTTTAGTATTACTGGGGAAATATTTATCATTCAGATCCATGTTTCCTCAATATGGAATATTATTTCTATCCTTATAAAATTTTTTAAATCCAATTTTACCTATTAGGGAATTTTTAGTAAAATATATGAAAGGAATCTTTTGTCATTTTCTGTATGAGGTACTTTTTTACTTTTCTAGCCAAAGTACTAGAAGAATGTTTTTTTTAAATTATATGACATGAACATATTTTTATGGTTTCATAACGCATTTTCTTCGTGAAGCATACTCTACAATAATTTATGAGTAATTTCAACAAAATCTTCTTCTTTTAAAATTTCAAAGAATTTTGAGAAAGGAAAATGATTTTGAAGAATAAAGGATATTTTCCTCAAGAATTAATTTAAAGTGTTTTATAAAAACTATTTTATAACTAAGATGAAATTATTTATATGTTTATGTTTAATTTAGAATGTCTCTATTATTTAAATGGTTTTATTTTTCTTTTGATGAAATGTTATCCATTTGTTTTATAAGGATTATGCAATAATGGGATGATGCTTATGAAACCCATTATAATCATTGGGTTGTGATGAATGATTTATTATTGTTTTGTGGAACATGTATGAATGATTTCAATTTGAGATGGGTGGGACCTATATCTCCCTATAATGCATTGGGTAAAGATTTATATCTTAGGAGATAGACATCGATAGAATGTAAAGTGAATATGGTTCAACAATATAGGGCAAGAACGACAAGTATACACGGTTCAGTAATGGAATTTTTCCACTATGATGGTCATGGTAGCAATGCCTTAGCTACTATGGAAATCATATCATGTACTTAATGGTTTTCCATAATTACATGTTTTATTACCATGATATTATATCATGGTTCATGTTCCTTTATGATCTATTCCTTATGCACTGCCAACATTTATGTCATTACTAATGATATTGATGTTTTATGTTCATGTTCTTACGTTAAAATGTTTAGGGATTGTTTTATGTTCTCTATGTTTACCCGTACTGAGCATTTGAGCTCACCCTTTTTATGTTTTCTTTTCCCCATGATATAAAGAATGTTTTTAGGTAAGAAAAACAAAGGGGAAGATCTTTATGGGAGATTTTGAAGATCATTCACTAGGATTAGAAGATTATGATCTGAGTTTCCAAAGACACTAAACTAATACGGTCTTTGGGCATCTGTTTTTGTCATGTATTAAGTATTCCGGAAAAGTAATTTAATGTCTATGTATATCAATATTCGGGTCTCTACGCTAAATATGGATATTTTTAATCAAATATACTTGAGTTTGGGGATACCTTATTATAATTCCATGGGATATATGGAATCAGATCCCAAGAGAACTAAATATTTTAGTAGTCTTGGTAAAATATAAACATACTTGAATCTCAAACCACATTTGAAAACATAAAATAAAAAATAGTATTTTCATTGAGATCACCATTATTTTATCAGGAATATCCACACATATCATTCATAATACATTTCTGGGAATCATAGGGAATGGAAATTTAAGAATTAGGTGAGTTTCTTTATCAATAAGGGTATGGTTATTGGGGAAGCTAATGTGGAATAAATTAGGAATAATGATGTGAAAGGAATAAATAATTCCATATAAAAAATAAAAATAGATTGAAACATATCCATGCATATCATTACTATTTAAATAACAATAGGTATATTAATAACAAATTCTATAATGATGTAATGCATAATTTTGAGCATCTTAATCCTATCGTTGAGTCTACATACTATGACATATACATAATTTGGAAAGTCCTCATCAAAAAACCCAAGTTGTTTTATCACATGATTCTTGCAAATCGATCAAGGATATTTTGATTTATACGATTTATACATAACCTAATATGTAAAATTCAATCATCATATGAATAAACAATGCAACATAATCAGTAATTTTTTTTAAAAATTTTGTTCTTTCTGTATTAGAAGAAGTAACATATGTAATGTAAATACTTTACTACAAAAAACGTATGATAAAAAATCAAGATAAATATTTTGTATGGAATCATTAGATTATATACTGAATAAATCATAATATACGTCAAATGATACTAATATAGATGAAAATAGATTAAGAAGATTGAGGGAAATTAGTTTGTGGATAATACCCATTTACATTGAAACCATCTATTAAAATTTAAAAAAATTATATATATATATCTTATAGAAAAAAATATTATATAAAAGTAAAAAATTAAAACAATTAATGTAATCTTCAATTAATTAGGTAGTAAGGAGGAATAATATTTTATTCATATTGTCTATGTTAAATCCAATATTCTATACCCATTTTTCATATAAAGTAAAATGTTTGACACTCAAAAAAAGAAAGACAATATTCATTTTAAAAATTTTATAAAAATTTTAACATGTGTAAAAACTCCATTAATAAATAATTTTAAATAATTTTAAATATTATTCAACTCATTTTATGGATAATATTTAAATTATAGATCAAATTCATGACAGAGTATAAAAATAATGTCATATTTCTATAGAAACATTATTTTTGTATCGTGAGTACTTAAAGAGTAAAAAATTAAAAGATAACAATAAATTTATATAAATAACTATAGAGTAATAAAATATATTATTTTAAGATAAATTGTTAAAATAATTCCCCCTAGGTGACTTAAACACAATCAATCATGAATAATGATGTGATTGTGAAATAAACGCTTACCCCACGTCCAACTTCATTGGTATGTGTTCGAACCTCTTGTATAATATATATAGAACATTATAATTAAATTTAAAAACTATTTTAATGTATATGATACCATATATTATTTACTTAGAACCATTTATCACATTTTTATTAATTTTTTAAATACTAATTTCACATTATGAGTGCTTCATTTTTCATGTTTGTATTGGTTTTATTGTTTTAGTCCTTCTAATTTTATCTAGTTTACATCAAATTTATAATGTTAAACATGATATAAATAAAAAATATATTCATTATATATATGTGTGTGTGTGTGTGTGTAATAATCCATTGAAGGTAGAGACAAGAATTAAATTAGACCATTAACAGAGACAGATCAATATAGGTATATGAGAGTGTTGTTTTCAATTTTTATCAAATAAAAACAAGAAGGTTAAATTTTTAATAAAATATATATTATAACTATTATATCAATTATATCATATATATTTATTATATTTATCTTTATTATCATCCATTCAAAGAAGAAATGAAAAATGAATCACATTGCATCTAGAGGTTGTAGTATAGACATACACACAAGAAATGTTATTGTTTTTTATTTAATGAAATGGTCTATGGATAATGATGTTTTAATACTAATAAAAATATTATGGTAAATTTATTTTCATTAATTCATTATCATATGATAAATTAATTAATTAATATGAGTTAAATGATGAATAAAAAATGAATGTTACTGGTAAAGGTGATTACATCTTCATTAAAATAATTCTTTTAGAACTCCTATTAATGAACATATGGATAGTTTTTGCAGGAAGAAAATATCCTTTAGAAAATATATAACGATTTTTATGAGATGTTGGAAGGGTTTGGTCGATCAGGATGTCTCACTATGGTGTAAATAAAAGAGTGATGGATTGTCCATTTATTAAGTGGGAGGATAAAGTTGGAATTATGATTAATATTAAAATATAATTATGTCATACCAAATCCATATTGTTTCGAATGCCAAGATATTCAAATAAAAATAGTATTATGTTGAAATATCATTATAAAATGAAAACCTTATTTATGTCGGGATCATTTTAAACATTATTTGTTATTTAACCCCTTGGTTAGCCAATTATAATCTTAACTTTGTTAATAAATTTTTAAAATTGATGGGTTATACATTTATTTTTATGAGTAAAATTGGCTCATAAATGAAAATTAGATAAAATTTTAGGCCATATACCATCATACATGGTATATTTTTTATTATTATTATATATTTTTATTATAAAATACTACTAATTTCATTTTAAAATCAATTCACATAATTTGACTTTGACGAAAGAATATTGGCAATATAATTGAAATACCAACCATATAATCTTAAAAATAAGTTATTTTTAATTAGAAATTTTTGTATCATGATAATTCAATAAAATTTTATTACTTTTAATATTTTTAAATTCAGATATTTTATTAGTATATTACTTGAATAAATATTATATTATTGTTATGTATGTATATTTGGTAATTTTTTAAAAAAATTATACTATGAGTAAAAAATTTATAAAATAAAATAATTTATATTTATAATTAAAAATTAAAACCAACATTATCCTCTTTTTATCCTTTTGAAAATAATGATGATATTAAATTCTGGAGAGTGAAAAATTGTATTATTATTTCCTTAAATTAATAAAAACATCGTATAAATGAAAAATGGTACTAAGTATCCCTATATACACGAATTGATGAAAATTTCCATACTCCAACAATAAAATAGGTAAATAAAATGGTCTTTTTTATTTAGTCTTTATCTGATGGTTATAACACTCTTTTACCAATTTTACCCTTACATTGGTGATAATGATTTACTATGGTTTCTAGTCATAAGGACCCAAAATATAAAATAACAATATACCGAATACTAAAAACATTATTCCCAATATGAAATGTTTTTTTCAATATTAAATCTACAAATGTGGTATAATATAAATTTAATTTAAATTCATAAAATTAAATGAAGAACATTTTCGAGAAAAATGTGTTTTTTTAGGATAAAAATTTACTTGTACTAAAATCATTAATATATCAAATTAAATTTGAAATAATTAAATTATTTTAAATAAAATGGTCCATATTTAAATTCATAATGTAAATAAAATAATGGGACATTAAAATTACATTAAGAATATAAAGTATTAGAAACTTTATTGTTTTCCACTAATCACCAAAAAATTAATCATTAAAGAAAAATAAAAATTTTCAACCATAAGTTAATTCTTATATTATAATTTAAAAAAGGAAGAATATTTTTTGAATTTATGTTCATCAATGTAAATAAATTTATTAACTTATTTTCTCAAAAAATGAAACATAGATATTTGTTGAGGAAAAACTTATTTTGGAAGAATATAAATTCTTTACTATAAATTTATTATATATATGTTAAAATATTTTATTTTTTTGGAAAATAGATAAATATATTTAATTGTGTGATTATTACTATTCAGTCAAAATAAATTAAAAAATATGTTATAAGGATATACCATATTATGTTTTATATATAGTTGGGATTGTGTGTAATACAAGATATTGAGGAAATTTAATTTATTTGAAGAGAAATATTTCATAAACGTTTATGGTTTTTCAAAATTAATGAGATTTCTGAAAAATAACCATACCCACATGGAGTAACTAGTTACCCATAGATAAGGATAAACCAATTTAGATCATTTTATATGGGAACAAACAGATTCACTCAATGGCTCAAGTAATCCAGCGGTGGAAGATTAAAGGATAATGTTATTGGAGAGGATCATTATGGTGTTTGGGTCTACTGAGAATGAAAATGTTGTCATGGGTGTATATGATATTTGGGGAGGTGTTTATAAAAGGTTATAACTAATTAATAACGCTAATAAGGATTACATGAAAATAAATATACAGTACGATGCTTTTAAGGTTATTTCTTGGGAAAACGTTTTAACATGAAAAAAGAAAAATTGAGATATGGGAATAAAGGTCAAAAATAATTGAAAAAAGTAATAATAGATATTGTTTGATAAAAGAATATTATAAAGAAATTCATCAATGTATTATTTGAATTATCTATGTATTTGAGATAGAACAATGGAAAATTTCACTGATGGTTCAAATCCAAGTATTTGAATATCATTTTACTCACAAAATTTTTCGGCATCTGAAGACATAGTAATAAGTTTTATGAGGATTGATAAATTGTTTTAAAAATACATAAATTAAAATGGGAAACGTGAAAATAAATGGGTGGAAGATTTGAATGTGTAAATAACCACATAAAAGTAAAATAATTGAAGAGTACAGTTCCCTATATACAATAAATGTAGAAGAAATGACTCAGGACCTACTTAAGGGGATTTGAAATATGCATTAAATGTATGGAAAATGGTCGTCATGATCCAGAGTATAGATTTTGAAGTGAATGTTAATATTTAAACGTTTAAATAAATAGTATTGGTAAATTTATCAAATCAATGCCTTGCGTACCATTGGAATCTACAATAAAAAAGGCCTTTTTATTATGGTAGATAATTTGTATTATGAACAACCAATGTGAGAGTCAAAATTATATTATTAACCGTGCATTGATTATTTAATCAATGTTATCTAATAAATGGTTTGATTCAATATATATAAATTATTTTATATTATTCTTGGTTGTAATGAATATTATATAACCCAAAATACCATATGAGATCATATACAGTAAGAACCTCAAGTGTTATTCTAATTGAAATAAATCTATTACAATAAATAATAATTTTATTTCATGGGTGTCATCCAATTAAAAAACATTATCATCATAACTATTTTGATTTTTTTGGTAATTTTAGACATTATTTTTTAAGACATTATAAATGTATACTTTTTTAATATAGAAATAAGTTAAAAATAGTGAAGATAATAAGGGATTACATTTTTTAGGAGAGCATTCATTTACTGAATCATATTAGGAATCACACAGAGTAGCTCATGATAATAAAATATATTTGGAAGGAGTGTATGTAGTTCAATATATAAATGAGATTGAGTTTTTTAAGTAGAATATGAGGGAATAATACATGAAAATATTAATTTACCCCCAAATAATATCCAATATTTTCCCCTGATCATGAAGAAAAATTCTTTGTTGATATTAATCAAGAAGAAAACCCAATTTTTTTGATTTATATATAATGAAACTATTTTTAAAATTGTGTTAAATAATAAATTTGAGGAACTCTGCTATACAGTTTCCATTTGTCCATTTAACTCACCATAGTGAGAACCTATTTTATTTATGAATAATAATGATGGTTCAAATATGTTATTATTTGATCATATGTAAATCAATAAAATTATTATAATGAAAAAGATCTAATTTTCACTAGTTTATGATATTTTTGACCAACATAAATGGGATTGATACTTGTAATAGATTTGTCATCATCCATGTTATCATTATCTAACATATAAAGAGGTTAATATAAAAAATAAAACCATTAATATGAGGTACGATCGTTATGAGTTCACACTAATTCATTTGAAGTTGAAAAATAAACTATATGTATTTATAGAAATTATGAATAAATTATTATTGGAATATATTAAAAAATTTGATGGAATTTTCTGATGTTATTATTTTATACTCTAAATTAAGCATTAAACACAATTTCATTTTTATTAATGATCTATGGAAAAATATTTTTATACTAAATTAAATAAATGTGATTTTTGGACTGAAATTTTTATTTCCATTATTTTGTTATTTTCATTAATGTTAAATATATTTACCTTTATCAAGATATGGTTTTCAAGGAGTTTCCAAGAAAAAAAACATAATTAAAATACATAGTTTTCGTAGCATAGATGGAGAATTCTACTTGTTTATTTATAAATTTATATGGTTATCTAACTAGTAACCATGTTAAAACAGGATTATTTACAATTCATGTAGATAATATAATCTAAATTTTATAGTGAGGAATTAAATTTGGGATTAGAAAATTAACATCGATTAAATCATAGTTATTTTTAAGATGGTTTTTCCATATATAAATATTCACCATGTAAATTAATTGGATGTGTTTTTTTAAATGTTATAGTCGTTGATTTGGTATCTTTAAAATTAAAACCCATATAACTATTTGTCTAATTCATGATTTAGAGATGGAAATAATGATATTTTCACTAATGTATTGGAGACAATATCTTGATGGAGAGTGAGGTGATATATACCCCCAAAAAATTGTTTGAAATATATCTTTACAAATAATGATCATAATATTATGAAATCAATATTTTTCAAATACACACATATTTTTATGATGTTATACCTTAGAAATTAAAAATTTTGACGAGCTATAAGATGTATTGAGTTGTTAATATTATGGTATTTTATCCATGGATAGGGTAGATAATGATATTAATCTTTGGGATTTAAAAAAAATATATTTGCTTATTATAATTTATGATGTTACATCAGGATTTTTCCTCATAATTATCCATTCATATTTATTATAGAGTATTAAGAAACCTCAACATGATATTTGGGCCTTAAAAAGTATATTTGAGATATAAGAATTGAGAAATTGATGTAGTTTGACACTAGTAAAAATGGTTTGGTAATAGTTTATGTGTTCTAGAAATATTATATGTGGATAAAGATATACTAGATAATGAGAGTAAATAAAACAAATCTATACATATTTGTAACACAATGATGTATTAATATATCTTTGATTAATTCTAGTCAGAAAATTTGAAGTCAATGTTTACAGATTACATTTCAGGATGACTATTGTACTATAATGAATATACTAAAACACATCTTCCTAATTAATTTGTTAAAACATTAAATATACCATAGTTGAAGAGGAAAAATAATATAATGGAATTCTTCATCGGGATTATTAAGACATATATAAGGTCTATTGGAATGTGGACCATTATTTATATTCTAAAAAATTCATCACACATCACTGAAATATAAGAATATTTTCATTTATATAATATTTATAGTTTGTATATAAAATAATTTGATAGTATTTAATAAAAATCCTTAATAATAGTTTATTATATTGATCTAACCTTCACATAAACAAATTGGAGTAGACATTTTAATTATTTAAATATAAATTTTAATCTTCTGAAAACCTATCACACTAAATGAGATGGGTTGTCTAAAAGGATAATACGAATATTAAAGTACATGAGAAAGTCATTCTCACATGATTTTCCAGGATGTTATTATTAGTTTTTTAATCCATTAGATATTATATATAGTAACATTTTTAACTCTAACATAAGAATTTATTAATATGAAGCCTTTAATAAAAAAATATGATGTATTCTAAAATTCTAGTTTGATGCCTGAAAAAAAGGTTTTTATGTCCAGTAGTTGTAGAAGATTTATTGGAGAAGGTATGATCCATACAAATTTCTATAAAGGTTGTATATATTAGTTATAAAAGTCACACTAGAAACTAGAGAAAAGATCATGAATTACATATGTGTGACTATGTCTTCCTAATGATATGCCCATGTATATTGGATATTAGAGTTGGAAATGAAGGGGATATATATCCAAGTTATATTAGACCATTTGAAATATTTTAGTATATATAAACTATGAGATTACATTTATCCATTCTAGGAAAAAATTATAAAGTGTGATAACTCTTCTATATATCATTTCTATAAAAATAAATTTTAGGAATTTCATATGTTATAAAGGATGATAATGTTTGTTTTATTCCTGAATTATCATAAAATTAAGTGTCAATTCGGATTATTCATATGAGAGATACAGTACTGTTGAATAGTAATACATTACTTTTTCATGTTCTTTATAGGAATCAAGACTATAAGTGGAAGCATTGGAACATGAGGAAGCGATGAAATGTATTTATCTATTTTTCCACGAATTGATTTAAAATTTAGATCATGAAATAATTATAAGATTAATATAATCATTTAAAAATTATATTAATAAATAAATATATATTAATATAAAATAATGTAATAAATATAAAATATAAATATTTTTTAATACCATTAAAACTGATATTGGAAAATAGTAAAATAATTGAATATGTTCAATAAAGATATATCATGGCTCATATTCTCTAATAATCAACTTCAGTATAATAAGTATTGAAAAAACTAAAACTAATATCTACCAAACAATTTAAATATTAAAAGAAACAAAAAATTAGACGTCTTAATAGTTAAATTGGTATAAATGAGTTTATAATATGTAAGAGTGAATATTTTTGTTAGATAACTATTGGATTTTGTCATAAATAATGATATAGAAATTATAAAATTATTGTTAGTGTTACTTTATGTTAATTATAGTAATAAGATATTGTTGATTTATAATCTAAAAACCAGGGATTTAAATAGTAGGAATATCCCTTATGAAATAAATATAATAAGGCTTGGATAGGAGTTAACATCATTGTGTCTTACATCGAACCATTCCAGGTCGTGCATCGATAATTTAGGTTTGAATGTAATCATTTCTTGGAGAAGTTCAATTTAGTGTAAATACCTACTAGACTAGTGTTGGGTTGTCCACCCAAAAAATGATCAACTATTTTTAACCATACCATTTTATATTTTCCTAGATTGATGAGGGGTTATGTCATGACCCCCTCCCACAAAAGATGCCCCTCTTGAGCTGTCAATGGAAAAAGGGAGATAATGACCCACGAGTCCTGCCTCTAGTAGGCCCTGGGTTTGTGACCAGCACCAAGGGTATGATTTTTCACAAATATGGGAGGCATTACCCTTTTTATTATTTTGGATCGGGAAATAGGACAAGTCAACCACCAAAAAGAAAAGAACAAATGTATATAAATAAACCCAATCCAAGCCCACATGCATGTTTAAACAATTTTATAAAAATGTAAAAGTACATGGAAGCTCAAAAGTACAATACCAAAGAAAACAAGAGAACAACAACTACAACAACTCCAACTGCCCGACTAGTAGGGTCCCGCACGGCCCTGGTAGTCCTCCTGGAAACCTGAAAGTAACGTAGGGTGAGAATACAAGTATACTCGGTTGGGAAACCTAATTCTCTTCTGCACAAGTAGGGAGACATCCTAACGTCCCGTGAGAACAACAGAAGAAACCTATCAAGGAAATCTATCCACCCAACCTCACCAGCCACACTCACCAAAACACAATCACAACAAGTAGTAGTAGTACAATGACAAGAGTATTGGGTACCCTGCAACATTACCATTAGTTAGCTGAACGTCCTAACACTGTCACACTCTCCCCGCCTGCACACACCTGGGCCTCACAACCACGTATCCTGCCCACACACATCTGTGCCTCACAACCACACATCCCACCCACACACACCTAGGTGTCACCACCACGTATCCCGCCTGCACACACCTGGGCCTCACAACCACAACCACATCCCCACCCGAAGACACCTGGGCCTCATCTCATAGATTCTAGGGAATAGTAACATAACTCTCGCCCAAAGACATCTGGGCCTGAAATCGAAACCTACCTTAAGAGTCTTAGGTGTAAGGTCGGCTCAAGCCATTATAGCTTATAAGCCTTCCCAAAGATTCTTGGGCCTAATCACCCCAATCGAAACCTACCCGAAGAGTCTTGGGTGTAAGGTCACCTCAATCCATCACAGCCTATGGGAGAAGGAGCAGGAAGGAGCTAGTAACTATGGGAAAAACACCCTCTCCCATGAAATGGGAGTGTTCGGTACTAAGTTCTCAACAAGGGTGTGGTGCGATAAAACACAAAAGATATAGATATATATATAGAAACCACTCAGCCCAACTTATGTCTTCTAAAAAGAGAAACTGAGCATGTTCCTCGACACTGCTACCACGAAGCATGAATACAACAAACAACCCCAACCCCATTTAGGTTTTCACATATCAACAGAAATTAGCTTATTTAGTTCCTTATCTACTGGGAAACTATCCAAAAACAACCACAACGAACGTTTGTAAGCATATCCCTGCCATCCACAAAGCAAGTTAGGAAAACACAACAACACGGAAAGTCCCTTCTTATTAACCAACCAACCCATTGATTATTATTTCCGTTTCATTACCAATTCCCACCATTCATTAACTCTTCCACTTTTATTTATTATTATACACAGCCCATAGTCCGTTCACATTTAAACCCATCCCTATAGCCCCACTTCCAACCACCATAACCAAACCACACATCGTTACCCCTTTAATACCACTTATTGCAGCCCCACTACCCATAACCATTAAACATTCACACCTTCCCACAACCAAGTCAACCGCAGCCCCGCTGCTCACCCAAACCACAACAGCCCACAAAACACCCCCATCACATGCCATGTAACCAAGCCAACACCCACATGTTCATTATTCCATTTTGTTTAACCGGGGTGATCACACAAGGGTTCCATATTTTCATTTAAATATCCATCTTTACGTGATTAACCAATTTACTCATTCAACAAAGTTTCACTCACAAAAATAGTATAGAAAGATAGGGAAAAATTTAATTGTGCAAGAAAAGACCCCAACGACCGTGATTTTCAGTAGGCATAAGCCTATTCATTTCACAACATAAAATCATAGGATATAAAAGGTAAAGTAACAGAAATCACAAACTTCCCATCCTCGTTCTTTAACTAGTTATTATCTTTATTTAAAGGTTAAACTATTTCTCATGAAAACGAAAGGTATACCCACCCCGCATGATGCAAAAATTAGAGAGATGAAGGTAAAACACCTACCTCAACAGGTTCTTGATCGCAACGCTCCTCCAGATCAACTTTAGAAGATGTTCGTCGGCGTCCCAACAAAACAACCTCGTGTGGAAGTCGGAGAGAAAAAGCTGAAGGAAAGACAGCGGATTCAATCTCGGAAGTTCCGCCTCATCGTTACGATCCCGTGGCCGCTGACGGATCGTAAATCGGAGCTCAGACGAAAAATTTATGGAAGAAAGAGCCTTCGAGTCTCTTGAGAGTGCTTTGCTCAGAGGAGGGAAGGAGAGTTGTGAGTTGAAAGGAGGAGGGGACCCCTCCTTTTATAGGACTGAGAAGAAAAAGTACATGGCGTGTACTTATGGTACACGGCGTGTACTCATCCTTTTTCACACGGTCTCCACGCGGCCTCCAACGCGGCTCCACGGTCGTTGACTAGTCAACACACGGTTTGAAGGTAACACATACTCGGGGAAGGACTACACGGCGTGTAGTACTGGACACATGACGTGTACTCATTTATTGCACATGGCAAGGACATGGCCTTCACACGACACACGGCTAACAACTGGTCAACACACAGTAACGCGTACACGGGGAGGGACTACACAGCGTGTAGTACTGGACACACGGTGTGTACCCATTTTCTTCACGTGGCAAAGACACGGCCATCCACACGGGGTATACCTGGCAAGAGGGTACACGACGTGTACTCAAACTACATGGCGTGTAGCTTCAAAATTCTGGAAATTGAGGGAAAAATCCATTTTAACCTCCAGAACACTTGTAGCCTTCTTTTTGACAAAGGAATGGGCTGGAGAGGTCCGGGCCATTACAGGTTATTTATATTGGGGTTAATTTTTATAAATTTATAAATTCAGTATTCATGGAATACGGTTTACTCTGATACCACATTTTTTGATAAATTCATTATCATGGCATAAATGTTTAAATAAAACAAATTATTAAATTAATTTGATAAATTCTTTTATAATTAAATTTTATAATCTATAGATGTGTATTCCATATTCTTATGAGAATATATTCATTAACAAATTAGGATAAGTATTTCATAGTTTTTCATTCTTGAACGTTATTCCAGGTATTTAGGATATGCTATAAATCATTGTACAAGACTATAACATGTGAGCCCAAAAATTATAAACCCTTTAATGTATAGGTAGGTCTCCTGATATGATGAAGATATTTTTATTCTAGAATCCATAACTATCACGTATGATGTCTAGGATTAAGGCCTCATTGATATATTTATGATGTCAAACACTATGTATTCCCATAATTTTAATCATTATAAGATAAAATAATTTTGTCCTTCTGATTATTTATTCCCATTTCCATATATAGATTATGTTATTCTTATGTATTCACTAAAATGGAGTCATTTTTTATATCCATGTTGTTTTTATTATTCTTTTTTATGGAATTCTAGTTTTTGTTTCACATTATTCATGATTACACATCTAATCTCTATCAGTTATTTTGATACAGATTTTCGGAGCTAACGAAAGTGATATTATGTATTATTAAATCTATGTACAACATTAATGAATTTTTTTTACTTAAAAAATATAATAAATGACGATAAGCTATAATGTTTATGTATATAATCTCATAAGGCATAGTAAACCTAGAACATGTGTTTTAATTTTCTTTTATTCTGATTACTAGTTATAAATAACCCAATAGATATGGGTGATTAGTGTTAAGGACATTACACATCATCTCTCATGTATTATTTCTTCTTTGGGTTCATAATTATTCTCTCAATGATCCATCTCATTATGGTGGCCTCAATTCATTTCTTTTCACACTCTCACACAAGTGAGAGAAATTTAGGATACATCATTACATTTAGTATTTTATATCTCAAAACATAGTCTCTGATATAATATTAATATTGGTGGGTGATGTTAAATCATTAAATAATAATTTAATGAATTATTATTATAAAAGTATGCACATTGATATAGTAAAAATTTAAAAAATATTTTACTTTATCATATAATATACTTTCACAACTAATGATCATCATTGAATATAAAAATTTGACAATAAATTAATAATACTACCATATTAATTTCATTATGAATTTTAGAGTAAGACAATTTCAACCATGTATGATTTGAGGGTTTCCAATCCATTAGTAGGGATCTTACTTCATAGTAGATGAGTGAGGGGAATGTGGGTAACAACCTATACTGGGTCGAGGGGAAGTGAACCTATAATTTTCATGAAAAAAAAATTCATCCATGTAGGATTTATAAAATTAAAAATTCATTATTTTTTTTAATTTTATAATGATAAATCTCTGTTTTCATAAAATTTTACATTTCATTTACCTGTATTTTTCATATTTTAATTGATATTATGGTTTTTATAATCCATTTATGAGAAATAATCTTCAGAGGTGTTTTGAGAAAATATGGGACCGGACGGGGTCATGTAGCTCTGGTAAATCCTTACCCTACACACACATGGGTGGTGTTATCCAATGAGATTTTAAATTTTTAGAATGATTTATATTTCAAAAAAATATTGGTCCCCCAACTAATAAAGGAGTTTTAAGGGCTTAGTCCCAAGAAATTTTAACCCATTATGTTTTTTATAATTAAATATTCCCAATAGAGTTACATCGAACATAAAACATACATTTTAAATACCAAAAATACCACAAACCATTATTTATTCTCTTTTATATTTCATCAATTTATTAATAGTTGAACATTTCCATTAGTTTCATGGGTGAGTCTCCTTGAACATTCTTATTTTTTTTGTTTCAATATAGGGTGCATGGTTGTAATATGGTTAGTAGATTTCATGGTTAAATAATTCCTGTGAAACTATTGTTTTTACATTGGTGTTTTTCATAGTTGGATTGTGGTTTTCTTGACTATTAAGAAACACCTTGAAATGTATCATGTGTTTCTAGTATATATCACATTGTTAGAACAATGTTTGGTCAACGATGTAGCCAAATGTTAATAAATGTGTGAGGGAATTTTTTTCATTCCTATACACCTATTGATTTAACCCATATTACACCCCTTCTTATCCCCCGTTATTTCCCTTCTTCTCTAAGGAAATTTTGATTGTATTATACATGATTTAAGATGGGTTCATTAATGTAAACTCATCCAAATGTCATATACATATTGTTATTTCCTATTTTATTTCAATATATTACCCTTTTAAGGTTATATAAATATATATTTTTGGGTGGATATAAATCTATTTTGGTTGTAGTGACATTAAATTTTGTGGGTTGCTACATTTTAGAGGTTGTTGACCCTTTTATCTAGATAATATATTATTTCCTGAATTGGTATTCAAATTTTGAATATAATCATTTGAAAAACTCAGAGACATTTTTTGGGACATGTAACAAGACCTTATAGGGTCTTCATTTGGTTTTGTAAGTGGAAGAGCAAGGCCAAGTGACCCTACAACAGAAATTTCAACTGCACAAAGACACAAAATAGACCTTAGGGTTGTATCGTAAGTTATGATGGTTTGGGAGGTTACAAAACATGACTTGGGATTGTGTTTTAATGTTATCCTCTATGAATATTTCTTTGTATGTATCCCTAGTGGACACTGTAGAAATGGGAAAGTCCATTGTTGTTTTTCATCCTACCCCTTAGCGGGCTACTGCACAACAACCCAAGGTCCACAGTATTTACGGACCGAATCTTGGATGAGAAAGAACTTGATATAGTTGATGGATATGAATGAAAGAATAATATGGAGTATGAGTTTCTTCCATTCATGATTGGGCTGAAGATTTCACAACCTGGGTGGGAACAACATAGTGTGGTCTAGACAAGAGGCCTACTACACTACCCAAGAGGGTTACACCACCAGGGGCACATCTTGGAGGCTACACATGTTGCACTATAGTATGGTCCTCTACACCACACCATAGATTGTATCCATCATTATTTACCAAGGGATCATGTAATTGAAATGTATTTCCCTACTTTTTTTTAATTCTATTTAGACTAGTAATTTATAAATTACTCCCCCTATTTTAAGGTATATGTTCTCACATGAGGAGATCATAATATCATTAAATACCATCCCACATTATCCATTGAATACCCCATGTTATGGGATGGTTCTTAGAGCATTGTAAAGAGGATTCCATGTATATTTATTTCCAATATTTCAATTACCCCTTTATATCTCTTTGATTATCATTTGATTTTTATTGTGGTTTAAAGATGATTACAATCATTGCATGATTGTAATAATATTGAATAATGAAAATTTCAAACGTCTTTGATAGATGAGGTCCTAGATGGTGGAATGTAAATGGTTTTTTTCAATTTCATTACAAAAATATTATCAATCAATTTTACAGTGGATATACATATTGGATTTATATTAAATAATTATTTATAAATTAATAAATTTAATTATTTATGTTTTATTTCATTATATAGGAGCCTAGTTGTAGATAAGATCACGGATAAGGCATATATGGACTTGGTCAAGGTTGAGAAGAGTTTTTCATGGATTGAATCAATATTTATGTGGTAGATAGTTCCAATAATATAATTGCATATACCTATTTATGGATAGTTGATTTTTTTCTAAAATTATTTCATGTAATGAGTTTGACTGAAATGGATAGAGAACACACTATTGAAATATATATAATATCATTGGGGATCCTATTCATGATTTAATCGACACTTATAACATGGAGTTGTTGAGATATCTTAGTGAATATGTTTCCAAGGAATGAAGGTGTTGGTTGGGTTGATTAGGAACCATGGGTGTTATTGGGTGGTGATAGATGATGTGAATGAACTAGATGAGTTTTATAGGGTCTAGTTTTATAAGAAAAATTGAATTATTTATTTTAGTAATGGGTGAGAAAATCAAAGATTTCAGGCCAGAAGATTTAAACTCTATTGAGGGTTTATTAACGCATCACGATCATTGTGAAATATATGTATACACATCATATAGATTCAGAGTGATAAAGAGGGTTTTTCCTTAAGCGTTGTGTTATGTAATATTATTGTATTGATATCATATGAGAATTGAGTGTGGATCACATGTTTAGTGGTACCTTCTTTTTGATCTTTGGTCAAAAAAGAGTCAATGGGTAGGGAATCCACTGATGCTGGATGCACATAAGATTATATAAGTGATAATACATTGGGATGTCTTAGATGTACCCTGGTGGACACCATGATGGGGGTGATGAGATGTTCCTCTAAGAGTGGTGATAGGCCAGAGTGGATTAAGCCTTGGTGGATATATGATGAGCTATGAGATGGGTTTCTTTCCATGTTATTAATTGAATATATTTTCATGATTATATTCTTGTGATAGGAGAAATATTTTATTATGGGGGTGTGGATCTTGATTTTGGGCCCAACCATGAGTGGGATAGAACTAGCTAGATTTCAATATGTGAGATGGAGTTTTTATAATGCATGATGTCTTGGAAAATTTTTTGGTGAGAAGTTATTGATTGTGCATAGTTGGATTCACCTTGAGTGGGAATATGTTTCTATGGTTCTTTCCATGATAAAGAAGGAATTGTATGGGATAGGGGACAACATTGAGTGATAAGGATGGTTTAATTCTTATTTGGTAGGAACATTGATTATGGACCCCTATTTTATTGATAAAAGAGTTATCCAAAATGATGATGATCGGTGGCCTCCCATGAGGTAAAATGGATACTATAGGGATAGGACTTGTAACCTTACCCTATTACATCATGTAATGTCCTATAATTTCTATATTTTTTAATTATATGTAATTATTTTGAGACCAAAATTTTTTATGACATGTGATTCTGAGGCCCGGAGTTCCAGGAATGATCTATCGAAACATATTAAGCATTAAATAGAATGTGTGAGAAGTTTTTTTTTTGAAAAAGTGGCACAAATCTTATACGGGAACATAGACCAGAAATCCTAGGGCAGCATTGTTTTCAAGATGGTAGGTTTACCCTAGGCGCGACTTAGGTATAGTAGAAACATTCCTCCAGTGAAGAAACCTAATAATGGAATAACTATAAATAAAATAATTAAATTATTTTATTTTATTCTTAAAGGGATTATAACTCACGAACAGAGACTCAAATTAAACATATGAGACTATCACTAAACTCAGAAGGGTTTGATTTCCTTTAAAGATCCTAACATTGGCCGGCATGGCACAAAAGTGGATGTTTGCTTTTTTTTGTAAATAAAATAGTTATGTAACAATTATTTTTTTTCAAATCATTATAACTCTTAAATAGTAATTGGGATTATATAATCAAGAGTACTATTGAGCTTGTGAGGGGGTGTTCCCCTTAGGTGAAGCCTAACATTAACCAGTGCAGTTTCAGGGTGACTGTAAATAATTTTTTAACTCTTTATAAGGTACGTTCAGAAAACATGCAAGCAGAGATTTATATCTTCTTAACTAGTGTACGGATTGAAAATCTTAGGGAACCATTGAATTCACAGTGTTGGGATTCTCATAGGAAAAGATTAACTTTGACTGGAAAGGGTATGACAAAAAAGTTAATTTTTGGAATTTTCTGAAAAAATAATAAAATAACTAAATGAGTTATTTTATTTTTTCTGCAACTGCTGAGTGGTGGGGGGCAGGAATGCAGTGTAACAATAGAAATTAAATAAGATAAATTAAATGACACATCTCATTGGATGGGTGACCACAAAAATTTTGGATTATAGGTTCATTAATTGTGACCCATTAGTAAACCAATTTAATGAACGCAACATGGTGAAGTATCTTTTATTTAATCAAATCATTGGCATGGTAATGGGAATCTTATGGGAGGAACCTCTAATGAAAAGTTGACGAATTTACTCACCATTGAAAAATGATGGACGAATGATGACCACTGGGGGAATCAATCATGTGATCTTTGAACAACGATGAACGACTTCAAATGTGGACCTTCTCCTTCATCCAAACACCATTTCCAGGTAGAGGGTTTATTTGATTTATGTGTTTAATATCCCTCTTTCCCCATTTTTTGGTAATATGAAGAACACGGATCAACCGAACAATAGGTTGATCCACATTTCGTTATTTAATATGGTAGTATGATGTAGGGTTTCATTATGATGTTTTAATTATTATTATTATTCCCCACGTTTAATGAATAATGCGGAGGGTGGGGGCCAATCTGTATAAGGCATGGACCATCTTCCATTCTAAATTTATGTGTGTTCTATGTTCACGTATTGGAAATGTGGTCTAAAGACGAAACTAAGGGCCTCACAGTGATGGGGTTGACCCAAGAGGCCCGTAAGCATAGGCGGGAAAGATAACGGATCACTAGAGTATCTATGGTGGCCTTTGGAAGAAACTGGTTGTGCGGCACCAATGGCGCGATGGTGAAGACAATTGGCGGCGGCGGCTGGCCGAGCCGGATTGGTGTAACGCCCCGACCTCAGTTACCCAGAGTCGGTGAATTATTACATAAGATTGGCATGATCACAAAAGATCAAGTCTCAAAATACCGATTAGTTTAATAGCCTTGAAATCACTATATACATTCATAAGGTTTACATTACATAATAATGTGAAAAATACAATAATATAGTCCCT
This sequence comes from Viscum album, assembly GCA_963277665.1. Classification (NCBI taxonomy): domain Eukaryota; kingdom Viridiplantae; phylum Streptophyta; class Magnoliopsida; order Santalales; family Viscaceae; genus Viscum; species Viscum album. The sequence goes on from OY728142.1 coordinate 380,741,479, forward strand.
ATAGTCCACACTCATATCCCCATTAGACTATCCTTGCAGGTTAGTCATAATATATTTCTTCACATCCTGGGAAAAATAAAACATAGAAAGGGGTGAGCTCAGATGCTCAGAAAGGATAACAATATAGCAGAAGCTTTCATAAATAAGCATAAACATTTGAGGCAATGTATAACTAAAACAAAATCCATTAAAACTTGAACTTCATAATAATATGGACAAGATAAAATTAAATAATTCCATTTACTTATTCACATGGATATTCTACTAGTCAAATAATCACATGGAATATTAATAACCACCTGTATAATGATGAAATTCATAATGTTGAACTTTAATTTTTGGTTCAAGGCCTCAGGACATGACCTAAGGGATAACTATAACCAGAACCCTACCCGGAGAGCCTCTGCAACCGGACACCAACCTGTAGTGCCTCTAATAACCGAACACCATCCTAGAGTGCCTCCAATAACCGGACACCAGCCCGAAGTTCCTCTAATATCCGGACACCAACCCAGAGTGCCTCTAATATCCGGACACCAACCCAGAGGGTATACTGTAATCATACCCCAACCCGGATGGCTTACTTTTACCGTTCCCCAACCCGAAACATACTAGTCCAACACATTCATCTTAAAAAGAGGATGAAATATAACATAAACATTTGTATTAAAACTAGCATACGATATGCCAAAACATTAATAATAAAACATTAATGAAATAAAAATAACTCATCCATATTCAAATATATCACAAAACCATACATACAATATGGATTATTTGTATCATAATAAATCAACTTCAAATATGTATAAAATTTATCAAAGGATGTTGACATAGATGAAATCAAAACTATTTGAGAGAAATATCTCTTTTTTGAAATAATTTAAAAGTAACATAATTGTAAAATAGAAATTTTAATTGGAAAATATCCTTATTAGATTTTAAGGAAATCATTGAAGATTTTATAATGGTGGAAAATAGCCGCACCCACCGTATAAGTTTAAAAAGACATTCATACCTTAACTCTGTCGAAAAAGATAAAAAGGAACTTGTTTGGAAAACGACAGAAAGATTCCTTCCAAAAACGTATAATGTCAAATATGGATATAGATGACTTTAACCCATTTTCTATTTAATAGTAAAAAAATTTTGTAAAAATTTTTTATGAAACATGGATGTGCATGATAAAGATGTCCCAGTAGATAATTACGTATAAACAACCTCAGATAATGATGAGATTGTGAAATAAAACCTTACCAATTTGGTAACTTACGAAACATACACCCCGTGAAAGAGGTATCATACAATGAATATGTAAATACACATAAATTAAAGTGTATTACATAACGAATACTATTATGGGTAGTACATACACCACACAAAAGGTAATAGTGGAAATATGGCATGAATCTCACTGGAATAAAGATTGAGAAGAAAACCCCTTACCCTGTACTTTTCCTTGGTTGAGGGTAGATTAAACAACTTTATAATGGTTAAATAATTGTTATTAAATTATACAATAATCATATACATTAATATGTAATCCGATATGATCTTTTAACATTGCTTTGTTAATAATATCTTAGTATTATCGTCGTTTCGGGTGTTAACATACTTGTTTTCTTTTATATGTTTTGTTACATAAGCCTTGTCTGTTATGGATAGGTTGTATAATATTCATATGCATAATGATATCAAGTCTTTTACATTATTTTTAATCATCAAATGATAATTAGACTTGAATGGATACAATGGGGAATGAATCTCATCACGTTCGTGGAGACGGTAGTCCATACGTACGCACGAACGACAATATCACTCTTTTGATAATAAAATAATATATAATTTTATATTATATCATGTATAAAGAATCATTATCATGTTATATTTATTATTTACATGAATTAAACATCATTAATATACCCATACAAATAATAATGTTTTGAATAACAATTACACCACGATGTGGAGACGGTAAGTCGTACGTACGCACGTATGGTGACATGTCATTCAAAGGATGGGTATAATACTAAATATGGTTGTACCATATTTATAATAACATCTCAGTATATATATGATACTGGAGTTATTATTTTTGAATGGTAATAACAAAGAATGTAGAAGTTGGCGAAAAAAGGAACTTGAAAAAGGGTGGTGAAAACATTACCTCTTCTACGAGTTCTTCCTTTTGATTTGATCAAAAGGGCTCCTTAGGATGGCATTCTGATCAACATAAGGCCTCTAGGATAAATTGAGAGAATTTGAGAGAGTATTTGGGTAGGGTTTGTCCAAACCAAATGGCTTTTAAGGTGTGTATAATTGGTTATATGTTATGTCCCTTTATAAGGGGGGAGGGGCTCTTTTGGAAAAAATTAAAGTATTAATTTATAATAAATTTATATTCGGTTTATAATGTATCCAAATAGAATTATTCAAAGTCTAAGGTGGGGATGAGTCGAAATCTATTCAACCAATATATTTTAGACAGGTTTGGGTCATTATATTAACCATATCTTTTAGTTTTAAATCTCAGTTAATTAGATTGACATTTACCATGTCACTTTGTATTATTATATTATATAGTTAATAAAAATACCATATACATATAAGAGACCCACAAGTGTTCCATTAATGATACAACTATCATGATATAAGTCTCTTTTCTGATCCTTAGATTTTTAGGAATTGAATATCAATTAATAATATAATTTAGTTTTAAAATACTCTTTTATGTCAATTTTGACACTATTGGGTATTTGTTTTTGATAAATTTATAACAACATTATTACATTGAAATACATTTATATAAACAATAATAATATGTCATATTAACCTGTAAAATTATTTTAATTTATAAAAAGTCTCAAATAACATTTATTTGGGTATTTATAATATCAATTATCTTAATCTTTCATTAAAACGGTAATTACTACATCATCATTGTGTCATAAATAAATTAAATTATTTAATGTCTAAAAATTATAAATAAAATACCATTATGTAGGAAATATTTTTATATTTCTAATTAATATTTATAGTCGAAAATATAACATATATAAACCTATGTAAAAAGTTTTTTTCTAAAAGATTTTTGCTTATGTCATTTTGTATTTACTTTAACTTAATTAAGATAATGTGTCCCTATCACTTACAAGTGGCTCTAGGGGGTCCCAAAATCGACCCAATGATTCCCATGGTCAGAAATGTATCCAAAAATAAGGTTAGGACACGTTTTAGGGTAATTTATTATTATTATAATATTATTTTTTACCCTAATTTACTGGATTTACCTTTTAACCATGGTAAATAAAATATTTAGCGAAGAAATTATTCAAAATTTCTAAAAATAAATAATACCTTTTACACAATTTGGAGATAATGATTCCAAATATGGAATCCATTTTTACAAATTCAAAACACAGAAGTGGAAATTTAAAATTAATTCCCGCTGTCAAAACAAAATGAGTGTTTTTAAGAAATAATAACTATCAAAAGATTGGCACTTGTTTATGTCTGATTTAATTTTGAAATCATGTAAAATGACCAAAATTTTATTTAATGGTAAAAATAAATTCTAAATATACTTTAAAACCACTTAAATTAATAATTTATCACTATTAATTATTTTTATTAAAAAATTTGTTTTTAATTAAAATTTAGTAATTTTCACTATTCATCAAAATATAAAAGTTATCCGAAAAGTACCAAAATTTCAACCTAGGATAAATTTGGAATTCCGAACCAAAAAATGAATTCCATTTTGAGAGACAGAATTTATTAAATTTCAACAAGTGGGTATTACTATTCATAACAGCTACTTTGATTGGTTGTGGTGTGTGTTAGAACGCGAAGTTACGTACAACACACGCTACTGTATTATTCAAAGAGAAGCGTACCGTGGAAGCATGGGGTGTTAAATTCTCCCATCCTTATATAAATTTCATCTTCATAATTTGAAATTTTTCTTCAAAAATAGAATGTTGAAAATAGAAAATATCTTTGTGGAAAGCCCACATCGAAAATAAGGTTAAAAAATTTAGCCCTAATAAGAGGGAAAGGGAAATGAAAAAGTCACCACCAAATTATGATCTCAATAAGAAGAACATTTGTGGAAATTAGAGACATATAATTGGAGGAAAAATATAAATACTTGTAGGGAGTGATTGAGGTCATCAATCACAAACAAGTGTAAAATTGAGGGCATCAAAGCCTTCAATCTATGTTGATTTGAAATATCATCAGTTCAACAAAATGTAAGGTATTAGGAAAACACATATTATTGTTTTAATATAACTTTACTAAAGATTAAGAATTAATTTATTCATATAATAAGAGATATATATATATATACTTGACAAGTAGAGTTTCAACCTTTAACTAATTTCTACCACAAACTGATCCTTCACTCAAAAAGATAATAAAACTCAAAAATAATATATTTATCCTACCCGTAAAAGGTTCCAAACATTAACACATACCATTTAGATTAGGAATGAAATTTTTTTAATAACCAGGGACTTCCTGTAGGCTAGTGGTATGTAATAAAGGCATGTCGCACTATGTTTGTGGGTTTGATTCCTACAGCTTTGTCCAACGCGGCAGGTTATCCCCCAACCTGCAGGTTGTCCTTTTCCTAAAACTATGGTATTATAATATTCCAAAAATAATCTTCAGAAATGATTTAACCTTAAAAAATACTATCCAAAGTTAAACATAATCCATTACAACCTTTATAGTTATCCAAAATACCACTACCCAGACTTTCTCTAAAAGGTCTCTAAATTCCAAAATCAATTCATCAGATTCCCCAAATAGAGTAAAGTTTCTCTTATTATCACATACTAATAATATGATTACCTTAATCATATTAAAATCTTAATGAAAACAAAACGTACTGCAGTACAATCTTTATATATATATCACATTATTCTTATAACCATAATATAGTCCTTGAGTCCAAAAACACAAATACAATAATTATTCCACTTCAACTGTAGTAACAACATAAGATTGGCATTTCTCCCTTCGCCTTTTCTGAGGAATGTTTCCTTGGAGCTTAGGGAATTCATTTTCATAATGCCCCATTTCTATACAATTTTATAATTCAACATTGACAATCTCTTCCTTTCCCTTGCAATCACGAGCCAGGAGACCTTTTTCTCCACATTTATAACAAACTCCAATTCCTTTTAGGCATGTATCGGGTTGATTATTCCCACAATTATCGCATAATGTAAAATCCTTCTTTCCCTTTTCCCATTTATCTATCTCTTTTTCTACTATTATATTCTTCTATTGGTTTACTTTATTGTCATAAGATTTAGAGAATTCCTTTTCTGTCTTGATAGAACATGAGACTATATCTTCGTATGTTGAGAAAGATTGTGATACTAAAGATCGATAGTTTTAACCCATATATGAAATGATAAATCTTAGTTCTTGGGTTATGTATATAATCTGCAGCATGCCTCGCTATCCTTGTAATGATAGACTCATACTTTGTGACATTCTCATCCTCCTTTTTCCTTAGAATCAGAAATTGCCTTTCCATATCTGCTCGATGGTCACGAGGAAAGTATTTTTCTAAGAAAATCTCTTTGAGCTCTCTCCATTCCATACATGATACTTCTTCATCTTCCTTTGTATTTTGAATCAATGACCACCATTGATCAGCATCTCCAGTGAGGTGGTAAACATCCATGAGAACCTTTCCCCATTCACTACTCCCCAGGGCATGGAATATTTTCTCTAAGGAATTTATCCATTTCTCAGCTAATAAGGGATTTTTACACACATTGAATTTTGGTTGTTTTTTCCTAATGAATCGGTCTAACATTGATCCTCCACGCTACAGATCAGGGTGCTCCATATGGGTAAGGTTATTATTCATAACCTGAGTGAGTTGTCCCAGTATGGTGATTAGCTGATCAGCACCAGTTGCATCACCAATACCACTATAATTATCTTGAGTAGTAGGGAAATACCTACATGTAGTGTTTGCATTGATACGGTTTCCATTTCTTCCACTAGGTGCCATTTTTAAACAACGGCATAAACTAGATTAGTTAATGAATCAAAATACATAATTCCATACTTGTAAAACACTTAACATAAATTGAACTATTTATGGATATAATACATAATCATAAAAATGTTTTCTTTTAGGAAGTATATACTGATAAACCCTTCATAATGGTTAGTAAAGAAAATGAGAATTATTCTAATCATATCCCCAGGGAGTGTCGTAACCAAGAGTGCAACGTGGACCATTGTTGGGAAACAGTTCCCGTTCGAGTCTAGCTCAAAATGCTGTTTTTGGGTTTTAAACCTATGTACATTTGTGCCAGAGCCTCTTCTACCTGCTAATATCCAGACAGGGATGTATTGCTCGGAAAACTCACAAAATATCTACAATACCAAAATTATTCGAAGTTCTTATATACTAATCCTCAATGTCCATCTCAGGTCTATGTGCTCTAATCAGAGTTTATCTAAATCTAGTTTCCATGGTTTGTACTAAATGTCCTCTGATACCAAATGTAATGCCCCGAACCCAGTTTCCCAAAGTCGTTGCATTATTACATAACATTGGCATGATCACAAAAGTTCAAGTCTCAAAGACTGATTAGATTATTAGTCTTGAAATCACTAGATACATTCATAAGGTTTACATTACATTATAAAGTGAAAAACTACAATAATATAGTCTCCATAGTCCACACTCATATCCCCTTTATACTATCCCTGCAGGTCAGTCATAATATATTTCTTCACATCCTGGGAAAAATAAAACATAGAAAGGAGTGAGATCAGATTCTCAGTAAGGATAACAATAGACCGGAAGCATTCATAAATAATCATAAACATTTGAGGCAACGTATAACTAAAACAAAATCCTTTAAAACTTGAACTTTAGAATAATATGAAAAAGATAAAATGAAATAATTCTATTTACTTATTGACATGGATATTATACTAGTCGAACAATCATATTCAATATTAATAACCACTTTCATAATGATGGAATGCATAATGCCGAACATTAATTTCTGTGTCAAAGAATCATGCCATGACCTATGGGATAACTGTATCTGGAAACCTACCCGGAGAGCCTCTGTAACCGAACTCCAACCCAGAGTGCCTCTAATAACCAAACACCAATCCGGAGTGCCTCTAATAACTGGACACCAACCTAGAGTGCCTCTAATATCCGGACACCAACCCGGAGTGCCTCTAATATCTGGACACCATCCCGAAGGGTCTGTTGTAACCGGACCCGAACCCGAAGGGCTTACTTTTACCAGTCCCCTACCCAGAACATACTAGTCCAACACATTCATATTTAAAAGTGGATGAAATAAAACATAAACATTCATTTTAAAATTAGCATATGATTTACTAAAACATTAATCATAAACCATTAATGAAATAAAATTAACTCATCTATAGTCAAACATATCAGAAAACCTTACGTACAACATGGATGATTTGTATCATAATAAATCAACTTCAAATATGTATAAAATTTATCAAAGGATGTTGACATAGATGAAATCAAAACTATTTGAGAGAAATATCACTTTTTTGAAATCATTTAAAAGTAACATAATTATAAAATAAAACATTTACTTTGAAAATATCCTTATTAGATTTTAAAGGAATCTTTGAAGATTTTATAACAGCGGAAAATAGCCGGAACCACCATATAAGTTACAGAAGACATTCTTACCTTAACTCTGTCAAAAAGGTTAAAAGGGGCCTTGTTTGGAAGACAACGGAAAGATTCCTTTCAAAAACTTATAAGTTCAAATAAGGATAAAAATGACTTTAACCCATTTTCTATTAAAGAGTAAAAATGTTTTGAAATACATTTTCATGAAACATGGATGTGGATGATAATGATGTCCCAATAGATAATTACGTATAAACAACCTCGGATAATGAAGAGATTGTGTAATAAACACTTACCAATTTGGTAACTTATTAAACATACACCCCGTGAAAGAGGTATCATACAATGAATATGGAAATACACATAAATTAATTTTTATTACATAAAGAATACAATTCTGGTCAGGACATACACCACGCATAAGGTAATAGTAGCAATATGGCATGTATCTCACAGGAATAAGGAGTGAGATGAAAACACCTTAACTTGTACTTTTCCATGGATGAGGGTAGATTAACCTCCAATATAATGGTGAAATAATTTTTATTAAATTATACAAGAATCATATATATTAATATTATATCATATATGATCTTTTAACATTTCTTTGTTAATAACATCTTAGTATTATCGTAATTTCGGGTGTTAACTTACTTGTTTTCTTTTATATGTTTTGTTACATAAGCCCTATTTATTCGGGATAGGTTTTATCGCATTCACATATAGAAATATATCATGTCATTTAACATTATTTATAATCATCAAATGGGAATTAGACTTGAATGTATACGACGGGGAATGAATCTTATCACGTCCGTGGAGACGGTTGTCCGTACATACGCACGAACGACAATATCACTCTTTTGATATTAAAATAATATATAATTTGATATTATATAATATATACAGAATCATTATCATGTTATATTTATAATTTACATGAATTACGATTCATTATTATATCCATCCAAATAATAATATTTTGAATAACAATTACACCATGATGTGGAGACGGTAAGCCGTTTGTACGCTTGTATGGTGACATGTCATTCAAAGGATGGATAGAATGATGAATATGGATGTACCATATTTATAATAAAATCTCAGTATATAGAATATTCTGGAGTTATTATTTTATAATGTGAATAACAAAGAAAGATGAAGTCGAAGAAGAAAAGAACTTGAAAAGGGTGGTGAAAACAATACCTTTTCATCGGGTTCTTCCTTTTGATTTGATCAAAATGGCTCCATAGGATGGATTTCTGATCAAAATAAGGCCTCTAGGTTGAATTGGGGGGAGTTGAGAGTGTATTTGGGTAGGGGTTGTTCGAACCAGAATGATTTTAAGGTTTGAATAATTGGTTATAAGTTGAGTCCTTTTATATGGGGAGGATGGGCTCTTTAGGAAAAACATAAAGTATTAATTTATAATAAATTCATATTTGGTTTATAATTGCTTCAAAGAAAATTATTCAAAGTATAAGATAAAGATGAGTCGAAATCCATTCAACCAATATTTTTTAGACAGGTTTGGGTCATTATATTAACCTTATCTTTTAGTTTTAACTCATAGTTAATTAGATTGACATTTACCATGTCACTTTGTATTTTTATATTATATAGTAAATAAACATACCATATACAACCAAGAGACCCACAAGTGGTCCAGTAATGATAAACCTATTATGATATTAGTCTCTTGGTCAATCCTTAGATTTTTAGGAATTGAATATTAATTAATAAGATAATATTTGTTTTAAAAACTCTTTTATGTCAATTTTGACACTATTGGGTACCTTGTTTTTGATAAATTCATAACAGCATTACTACTTAGAAAAAAATTTATATAAACAATCATAATATGTCATATTAACTTATAAAATTGTTTTAATTTATAAAAAGTCTCATATTACATTTATTTGGGTATTTATAATATCAATTATCTTAATCATTCATTAATACGGTAATTACTGCATCATCATTGTGTCATATATAAATTAAATTATTTAATGTCTAAAAAGTATAAATAAAATACCATTAAGTAGGAAATATTTTTAGCTTTCTAATTAATATTTATAGTCGAAAATATAACATATATAAACCAATGTAAAAATTGTTTTTCTAAAAGATATATGCTTACGTCATTTTTGTATTTACTTTAACTTAATTAATATAAACTATCCCTATCACCTACATGTGGCTCCATGGGGTCCCAAAGTATACCCAAAGATGCCCATGGTTGGAAATGTATCCACCAATAATCTTAGGACACGTTATAGGGTAATTTATTATTATTATAAAATTATTTTTACCCTTATTTACCAGATTTACCCTTTAACCATGGTAACTAAAATATTTACCGAAGTAATTATTCAAAATGTCTAAAAATAAATAATACCTATTTAAATAATTTGGACATCAAGATTTCAAATATGGAATCCATTTTTTGAAATTCAAAACACAGAAGTGGTAGAAAATAAATACAAATTAATTCCTGCTGTCAATACAAAAAACATGTTTTTAAGAAATAATAACTATCAAAAGATTGGCACTTGTTTATGTCATGTTTAATTGTGAAATAATTTTCAATGAAAAAAATTGTATTAAATGGTAAAAATATATTCTAAATATACTTTAAAACCACTCAAATTCATAATTTATTACTATTATTTATTTTTATTACAAAAGTTGTTTTTAATTAAAATTTAGTAATTTTCACTATTCATCAAAATATAAATGTTATCCAAAAAGTACCAAAATTTTACCCTAGGATAAATTTGATATTCCGAATCCAAAAATGAAATCCATTTTGAGAGATAAAATTTATAAAATTTCAAAAAGTGGGTATTACTATTCATAATGGCTACTTTGATTGGTTGTGGTGTGTGTTTGAACTCGAAGTTGCGTACAACACACGCTACTATATTATTCAAAGAGAAGTGTACCGTGGAAGCTTGGGGTGTTACATTGGGTGTCAGAGTGGTGCCTGCATGTGCCTCAGTGGTAGGATCTACAGCTAGTTGGGCCATAGCGGTTGAATTGCATGGTGCCGACGAGCCCCATGAGGAGAGGGGCGCCCCATTTAGGCTGCTCAAGATGACCAATGGCTGGATCCAAAAGGCTATTTGAGAAGAAGGGGTGATTCCCCATAGGTGAGGCTAGCTAGCCACACCAAACGCACTACATCCGGTCGGCGCCACTGGTCCGCGCCGATGCGGGCCATTTTCTTCTAGGCAGGCTGGACCCGCAATCTGGGCCAAACCCACTAGCTGGGCCTGGTCTGCCATCTGTAAGGGACCTCTGGGCCCAACGGGCAGGCTGGGCTGGACCCCTATCGGACCCAGACCCAACCGGTCCCGTTCTACTAAATTAGGAGAATCATCTAAACCGAACATCCATTTGATGAACCGTCTGTGGTGATGGAACCCTTAGGATGAGGTGATTCTTTTAATAGAATATACCTAGGTTTTAGAGAATGTTGGAGTCTAGATGGGTTGGATCAAACTCAAATCCAATGGGTCCCTCAGTACTAAATTCCTATAATGTATAGATCATGGGACCGATTGACTCGACATCTATTGCATTGAAACCCTTATGATATGGCAGTTATTTTAGTTACTTATTCATAGGAATTGATTGAAGATGATGTACTCCCAATGTCTTGAGGAGAATAATATATAAAACTCAAGGGAAATCAGTACGGGAACCCTGTGGCTGGCTATCATGTGAAGAATGACCCTTTTTGAATCAGTTACTTACGACCCTATGTGGATCAACGACTTACAACCCTGTTTAGATTAATGACTTATGAGCCTATGTGGATCCATGACATGTGACCCTGTGTGAATATATAACTTACGACCCATTGTGGATTACTGACTCACGACCCTATGTGGATCGGTGACATACGACCCTGTGTGGATTGACAATAAAACGAATTCTTTGTGGTTCATCAGTGTAACTTCTCAAAGAAATAAGATGTTTTACCTTTATGAATAATCATCATTATTCCCATTATTATGTTATATACCAACTGAGAGATGTATTTTGCTTTGTTATTTGTGATTGAGATCATGCTTTGTGGTTTTTTCTTTGTGCAATTATGGGAAACCTTTGGGGGTCTTGAGTTCCTTACTGGGTGTTGTTATACTCACCCCTTGCATTGGCTTCACCTGTACCTTTTTTGTCTTATGCAGACCATGGAAAAATTTGACGGATATTGGGATCCAAAACTATTCAGTGTACGTAGTTGATTGGTTGATACAGAGAGCCATAATGAGGAGATTTAAATACCTTTCTGTTAGGATACCTGGAAAACTACCTCACAAGATGTTTTTTTTCCTTTTTGTTGTTCTTTCTTTTCATTGGGTTTGTATACTAACCCATTCTATTTTAGTTCACATTTTTACTTTCAGCAGTTATAATACGTTTTTTTCTCATGTTGTGTACATGGTTCCTGTGATTTCTGGTTTAAAGAAAATGCCTTCCCATTTTAGGGATATGCCTTTTTCATTGCTAGTCTCCAACCCCTAGCTAATGGAAGGTGGTCTTGTGGTAGTCACGGTATGGGCCCCGGGGGATGGGTCATGAAAAAATGGTCTCAGAGGGTTGTCATTTCAAACAATGTACAAAGAGTCCATGTTTTCAATGGAGTGACAATGTTAATTATCATGAGTTGAGTTTTTATTTTGGGGAGTCCAGTGTTGGAGTGGCAGACAACGAATCCATACTGTAGGACCCTAAATTATGATTTCTGACTCGGTACATGAAAGCATTGTTTGCGTGTATTTTGAAAATGTTGTTTTTATTTTGATCAATTTTGAGTCAACTCACGAGGTATAACATATTGACCATGGAACACATATTTATTTACTGAATGTCGCTGCATAGAAATCCATCTAGGATTCTAATGTGTGACCATGATGATGGTCCATATATTGATGATGCTTCAGTAAAAGGATTTTTTTCAAATGATGAATTTTTTTGGCGGTGTTCCATTGATACCACTGGCCATTGGACATCAGTTACTATAGGAACTACCGGTAGAGGACACATCTAGGCTCAGTGCCTTACATGGGTTTCAGCGATAGATACCCCTCTGGTACAGAGGAATGCTTGAATCACAGGGGGTTAGGGACTGGCTTCACGTGGTGACTGGGTTTCCGTCAAGTCAGACCCCCATTTGATCATATGAAGGTCCTATTAGTGAGAATTATATGTGGCTCAACAAGGCAATGACTTCATTTAGATTACCCCTATAGTATAATGAGGTGACCTTTTCATCGATAGAGATTGAGAACCTTTCACAAAAAATGGGTCCCTTGCCATAATAACTAAGGGGTATGTGTTCAAATGAGATTATATAGCTTTGGAAGGATGACATGTTGGTAGATGAGTATTCCTCGAGGTATACCAATCATTCCAAATACTTGATGAATATGATACAACCATTACTTCAGGTCTTAGAACTCCGACCGATATGTTTTTACAGAAATCCGACCTAGCACTATTCCTCTGTGCATTCCTACTTATGTTAGCGTGATAGATAGAACCTTTTTTGGTAGAATTTTTATTGGCTTACTAGATACAAAAAATGAATGTCAGAAGTAGGAAAGAATGAAACTAAATCCATTCTCATAGAATTGGATGTGTAAAATGTATCGGGAATAGGAAGTGATATAGATAGATAAATATACAGAGCAGTAGAAGGTGGTATACATTTTGGCATGTTACAACCACGACCCCAATGTAGTCCTCACCAGGCTCAGCGAGCTAGGGGATAGGGGAAGGGAGTAGCGGCATGAGGTCAAGGTGTGTGACCCAAGTGCTCCAAGAATTACTCGAGGTATTCAATATGTCTACTTCTAGCTACCTTGTTAATAGAAATAGGTACTAATCAATCCTTCTTGTCATAAATCTTGATCAAGACATAGAGTTTATGGTTAAACAATTGAATTGACCCTTACATCTAAACATACCTATGAGAGGATAATTGATAATCACACTTATATCAATGGTGTGATTTGACCCATGAGGTGAGAGTTTTAATTGGAACCTCATAGTGGCAACGTCGAGGCCTTACGGCGTTAGTTTGGGCATGGACTAGTCATCCACTATTAATGTTCAGATTTACTATTTTAGGAAAAATGTTTTGGTATATCTATAGTGTTGGAATGGGGTGTTCCTTGGTCAGAAAAAAAAGGAAACCTATGAAACATGAGACAAACTCATGCATAGTAGGTTGAAACTGATAAAACGTGATTTGGTCATCATTACTCTCGTGGTAGTGAATGATTTGAGTTTTCAGTTCCCAAAAATAGTGGCATAGTTTGGGAACATCCTTTCAAAATATGTTCCCAGGATTACCACCCCCAGGGAGGGGGACTTTTACATTGGCTAGTAAAAAAGGATGGCACCGATATCTACAACTGTATATCATATGGATCCCCTGGAGCTATGAGAGTTGGGAGTATAGTTTTGAGAATGATTTTTTGTCTACTCTGATCACAAGAGTCTCAGGTATATCTTATCATAGAAGGTCCTAAACCTGAGACAATGGAGATGGCTGGAGTTCCTATAGGTCTACGACTTTGAGATAGTCAAAACTCCTAGGAAGGAAAATGTAGTAAAAGACGGACTCAGCAGGAGGTCAGTTCTATATCTGCTGAGTGAGGTGATAGAGCAGCTAGCCACTTTTCAAATATAATTTGTGGATAGTGATGGAGATTATTACATCTAGTCTATTACTGTCACTCTCCCACTTTTTCAGCGTGTTCGGGATGCACATCTCAGGGATGTCAACTGTGAGGCCCAACGTGGTAATAAATAATCAGGGAAGGCTGCTGATGGATTTTAGATAGGTGTGGAATACATCATTATTTTTATAGGATTCACCATGGTACCGATTACGTAATTAGAGGAGGTGTTTTGAGAATTCCACACACCCCCTTTGGTGGTACATCCCGGTGTGGCGAAGTTGTACGAGGTCCTCTGATGTCAGTACTGGTTTCTAGGGATGGAGAAAGCATTGGTAGATTTTGTTTCACGATGCCACACATGTCAGCAAGTGAAATATAAGCATGAGGTAATAACACGCTTGATCATAGTTTTACCCCCAGACATATGGTAAGACAGAGTGGAAAATACAGACCATGGAAGACGTTCTTCATACTTTTTCCCTAAATATTCATCACAGTTTCGAGGTCCTCCAACCACTGGTGGAGTTTTCATACATCAATAGATATCATCCCCCCATTGGCATGGAACGTTTTGAGGCCTTGTACGGATAGCCTTGAGGATCACCTCTATGCTATACAAACCCAAAGAAGTCAGCACTCATGGGACCAAAGTTGGTACGAGATACTACCAAGAATGATTCTATCATCCAGGAGTAGAAGAGGACTGCATATGGAAAACATAATTCTTATGCCAACAGAAGATAGGGACCCTTCATGCTTGAGGAGGGAGACGATGTTTTCCTTTTGGGCATACCCGATGAGGATTACAGAGATTTTTCCAGGCTGGAAAGTTATCTATGAGACTCATTGGACCCTTCTCGGATCCTTAGTAGAGTTGAAGAGGTGGCATACTACCTAGATCTTCCCCTAGAGATGCACCGGGTGCACGATTTTTTTTAATGTGTTGTAGCTGAGGAGGAACATGTATGAACCACCACACTTCATTGACTGGGACGTTCTAGACATTGATAATGGGGTGATGTTCACAAATTTCTCGATGGAGAAAGAGGATCAGCCGGATCAGGTCCTTCATGGATGTTCGATTCCTCGGGTGTACATTTGGTGGAAGCATGAGAATCTCCAGGAGAGAACATGGGAGCGCGAGGCTCAGATTCTTTGCTCAGTACCCCTACTTGTTTGATGTTCCTTTTTATTGTTTTCAGGGACCTAAATCCCAACTGTGGAGAGAATTTAATATCATGGAATTTATGTATATATTTTATTAAATTATATGGAATTATTTTTAGACCATGAAATTGGACGGCATGTGATTTTGATATCTGGAGTTCCTGAAATGATCTGTCCAAAAATGTTAATCATAAAATAACATGTGTTAGGGGTTTTTTTTTAAAATGTGTAATAACTCTTAAATTTTTACCCTTATTAGAAATTTGAGGGAACCATTGCCTTTAGGATAGAGGCTTAACCGTTGGAGCAACTTATGTTTTTTCTGTGCAGGTCATCAGTGAGGAATCCTAAAAATGGAATAATATTAAATAAAATAATTAAATTATTTTATTTCATTTTTTAATTGCTTATAACACAAGAATGATGACTCAGATAAAATATCTAACACCACCACTGAACTCCTGAGAGTATTCTTTACTTATGAAGATCCTAACATTAGCCAATGTTTTCCAATAATGGAAGTTAGTTCTTGGCCATAAATAAAATAATCAAGTAACATTTATTTTATTGTCTAATACTTATAACTCTTAAACTATAACTCAGATAGGAAATTTGAGATTACTTTTGAGGTAGAGAGGGTGTGTTCCCATTAGGTGGAGCCGGACCTCAACTATCAAATGTTGAGGATGACTATTTATAATTTTTGATCTTTTTTAAGGTACATTTAGTAAACATGTGACCAAGGATTTCTATCTTTTGAAATAGTGCTTGGATTGAAATCTGAGGGCAATATTGAATTCATAGTGTCGGGATTTTCTTATAAAAATATTAAAATCGACCGATAGGTGTCAAACAAAAAAGTTAATTTTTGTACTTTTCATAAAAATAATAAAACAACTAAATGAGTTTTTTAATTCATTCTGCAACCATTGAGCTATTGAAAGTGGGACCGTGGTGTAATAACATACATTAAATTAGAGATTTTTAATGACATGTTCTTTTGGATGTGTAACCACAACATTTGTGGATTAATGTTTTATTAATTAGAGATCAGTAATAAACCTTATTAATGAACTCAGTGTGGTGCGGTTTCTTTTATTTAATCGAAGGTTTGGCATGGGAATTGGAAACCCATATGAGGAACCTCCTACAAAATGATGAAGAAATTTTATTCCTACGAAGAACAGTAGATGAATGATGACTGTTGCGGGAATCAATCCCAGGATCGACGAAAAACGACGAATGAATTCGAACTTGGATCTTCTACATCGTCTGAATCACCGATTCCTGAATAGGGATTATTTTATTTACATGTTTAATATCACTCTTCCCTGTTCATGAGTAATATAATGAACATAGATCGACCGACCAATGGGTTGATATGTGTTTTTTTCTTTATTGAGAAAGGTTGATGTAGGTTTTCATTATGGGGTTTTAATGAATATTATTCTTCCTCATGTTTAAGTGCTAACACAGATGACAGGGGTCAATCCTAACAAGTCCAAGACACTCCTCCATTCGTTGTATATTTGAGTTCATTGTGCGCAATGGGGTGATGTGGAGACAAGATTAAAATAAGGTCCTCAGAGCGAAGGTGGCGACCCATAGGCGCAAACAGAAAAGAAAACAGACCACCGGAGAATCTATGGTGGCCCATGAATGCAACCGCTTGTGTGGAAACACTGGAAAGGAAGTGCAGGAAACTGGTGGTGGAGGTCAGGTGAGCTGGCTGCATGGAAGAGCGGTGCCCACAGGCACCGCAGCGGCAAGATTAGCTGCCAGCCAGACTGCAACTGTGGAATGTTGTGGTGCCAACGCACATCATAAAGAGAGGAGAATCTCAGTCAGTCCGCTCGTATAGGCCACACACCAGCTCCAGTCGGCATTTTCAGAAGAAGGGGAGACCCCCCACAGGTGCCGCAAGTCGGCCACATAGGATGTACCACATCATGTCGGCGTGACCGGATCACGCGGATGCTGGCTGGGTTCTTCCAAGCAGTCTGAACCTATCGGTTGGTCCGAACCCATGATCCGGGCTAGGCTCGTCGCCTTGGCTAGACCCATCAACTAGGCCAAATCAACAAGCCTGGTCAGTCTCACTAGTTAGGCTAGGTCTGCCAACTGGGTCGGACCCCTACCGAAGCCGACCGGTCCCATTTTGCTAAATTGGTCATTTCTTGTAAATAGGGTGTCCATTTGATGATCCTTCTATGGTGATGGAACCATTATGATGAGGTGTTTATTTTGATATGCTCCACTTAGGTTTGGAAGAATGTTGGAGTGTGGAAAAGTTGGATTGACCTCGAATCCAACCCGGCCCTCGGTACTAAAATGACTATAACCTAGAGACCGAGTGTCTGATTGATGAGCTGTCTGCCGCGTAGGAACCCTTATGACATGGAGGTTCATTGGAATACATAATTATGAGACTTATTATATGTTGAGGTATGAAAGACTGTTTGAGGACCAGAATCTACAGAACTCAAGTGCACCAAATACGGGATCATGTGGCTAGATATCATGTGAATAATGGCCCTTTTTGGATCGACATCGGAGCGATGTGTAGATCTGCAGTAGAAAAACATAATGAGGACTAGAATTAGAGAATCCCATCATAAATTATCAAATTATGACCATTTTGGATAAATGACTTATGACCCGAGGTGGATCAACGAATTAAAACCCTGTGTGGATCGACGACTTATGACCCGGTGTGGATCGATGACGTATGACTCTGTGTGGATTGACGACATACAACCTAGTGTGGATCAACGACATAGGACCCTGTGTGGAACCGAGACTTACCACCCTTTGGGGATCAATGACTTACGACCATATGTGGATCGGTGACTTGTGACCCCATGTGGATTGGAAATAAAATGACTTCTTTGTGGTTAAACAGTGGAACATGTTAATAGAATAAGATGATTTTTCTTTACGAACAATCATCATTATTCATGTACATACATAATACAACTAGTGAGCAATGTCTTTGACTTTGTGTTTTGTGATTAATATCATGCTTTATGATTTTCCCTCTGTGGAATTCTTGAAGACCCTCTAGGGTGTCGGGGTCCAAACTGGGCAATGTTGTACTCAACCCTATAAGAGATTTGTCTGCACCTTGATGTGTCTTGTATAGATGATAAACATATTTGACCACAATTGGTATCTAGGACTAGTTGGTGTACGGAGGTGTCCTGTTGACATGGAGAGCCACAGTGACAAGCAGTACCTACCCTTCAGGTAGGATCTATAGTAGATGACTGTAGAAGCTGTTTTTTTTTCATTCTTATGTACTTTCTTTTCATTAGGTTTGTATACTGGACAATTCTACTTCTGTTCATAGATTAACATTCAGCATCTATACTATGTGGTTTTTTATTGTTGTGTACCAGGTCTGTGTGATTACAGGTTTAAATGAAATGCCTTCCCATTTTAGGGATATGACTATCTGATGTAAGTCACCAACCCCGGGCCAATAGAAGGTATGTTGGGGGTAGTCACAATACAAGCCTCGAGGGAAGGGTCGTGACACATCAGGTAGTAGTCAAAAACATGATATGGGTTTGGTGGAATGAGGTGATGAAGGGATTCTATCATTTCACTGAATAAGGAACGATCAAGCATCATGGTGGCTTATTGTTAATATAATGACCTGATCTACATAGATTCTAGGCGGGTTGGTCAGAACATGAAATAAAAAATTATTATGTGGAATGTTTAATTTCTTTGTGAATACAACTATATGATGTTTTATACTAGTAAACATCCCTAATACCATACAATTATGTATTTCTAATTCTATATAAGGGAACACTAGTTTTTATATAGAGCTTATGTCTTCTTTCAGGTTATGAACATGATGTGAAGTAGATTGGTCTGGATTCTCTATATGTGTATCGTAATATTGGGTTGTGGTGTTACTCATGTATAAGAGTATGGTCATTTGGGGTTTTTTCCATTTCTTTTTAGTATTTAACCAATTAGATGGTCAATTAAGGTTGGTTTGTATGACTCCCATTTGATTTATTCACAATAAGACTCTATTTATTGATCTATCCCTTAGTTGATTATGTATTTTTTGTGTTTTAATTATATATGATATATTTCAAATTTGAGTTGAGGGAATAGTCTCTGCATGTATGGATTAGACCTTCTCTAATAATTAGTAGATTCTACCCTATATAGAGGTGTACCTACGGTAATATGTTACTTTTATTTAAGAGGATATTCGATATTGAAAAATTAGAAAATTGAATTACATTATTTTAATTTGTTGAAATTTTTTAGAGATGGAAGCTATGTGGTGTACGAATTTTTTACAGCTTGTGATGAAAATTGGATCTATGTATCATGATGACCTCTCTGGTGGAATGTCTTGGTTACCTAGGATAGAAAATAATTTATAATTTTTTAATTATGGTTGAGTTTTTTACTAAATATTATATCCGTATCATATTTTTTTTATTTTTTTAGCTCTTCTACCCTTACAAAGAGAATTGATTACATTCATCGAGGATTGAACATATTATTCATATGACATTCACATGCTTCTGTGTAAATGTTTCATTGATGAAAGGGTTCAATTAATTAATTTTTCAATATATCCTTATATCGTCTTTTCCCAAAAATCATGTTGGTGGTATTCTAATCAGCTAAATCAGGAAACCTTCCTTATAAATATATTTCATTTGGATCTATGTTTAACACGTTATTTGGTAGTGCCTATACAATCACTTCATGAAAGGGATATATAGTATCCATTATTTTTCGGTACAATCATTGAATTTATGTTATATGGCCCAAATAGAGGAATTGATTTCTAGGGGAATGTGGGGTTGGTTACATAAAATTTCAATAAAAAAACATATGATTTTTCTCAAATAGATACTTAGTGGTACTATATTTGAATAAACAAGGTGGTTATGTGGATACCCCTGAGGGGGATGAGGAGAAGAATTTGAAATTAATTTTTATGGGTTTTTATGTCTATTATTTTAGAATGGCCTTTTGGGGGGGGCTAACCATGTAGTTTTTACAGGCCTTTATTGGGGGTTAGAGGGATAACTGATAGATATTCATGTTTTTGGAATGAAACTTTGGTGATGGGGGTCATGGGGTTAGGCTTGTGATGAGTAATATAGCTTGGGGTGTTTATATTTATTTGTAAACGAATTAATATAATGGATAGTGGGATAGGTTTTTTATCTTATGATAGATAGAATGTGACTTATGGGAGCTTGAGTCGGGTTGTGTGACTATGTTGTAGATTATTGTGCCCACATGCATTTGGGTGAGATTGAGTATGATCACATGTGTTATCCTATGATAGGGTTATTAGAGAATAACCATGATTGTGGGGGAGAATTGTAATTCACATGTATTGTTTTTTGGGAATATTCTTTTTGTGTGAGGGTAGGTTTACAATGACTAAATATGGTGCCTAGTTGAGTTTTAAATATTTAATGGTTCTTGTTTAGATACGTTGAGAAATTTTGGGATGTGGATGAACCTAACCAATAATAAAGTGGTATTATGGTAGTGTGAAAATCATAGGAATGATGACCCAATGATCTTTACATTTATTGGTGTTGATAGGGATGAGTGAAAATGGGTCGAGAATACTAATAGTCATGTGGTCCCATATCCTATTATGCTTAGTTCTTAAATAGTGGTGTAAAGGAAGTCAAATATTTTGGTTGAACCATTATCCATTAGATTATATAATTAATATTATGATTGGATTGTTGAGTGTTGAGGATTCCCTTCATGGTGGTCCCTAGAATGGAATTGTTCGGTGTTTTATTGCACCTGGGTTTGAGTAGGAATATCATTTCTGGTGAATTCATTTATAAATAGATAGAGAGTGGGATAAGGAAAATGGATATTGGTTGTCTATGTGATGATATTGATAGTCCAATAGTGTGGAGAAACATATCAATCGTGAATATACAACCCTCATTCCATAAGGGTCATAGATGTGATGATTCTAGTTAGTTTATTGTCGAGATGGAATTAGTATATATTTTTGTGGGTAGATCTAATTTTATCAACATACAAAGTAAATTATAAATTCATTTTTTGATATCGTATTCCATGAAACCATTTTATTTTCATTGGTATTGGGAGATAGTTGAGGTTATCTGAGGTTGTGTTGTATTATACGTGTGTCTAATATCTAGGAAAAAGAACAATTCTTGAAGCATGTGGTTGGAAATCCAACCTTGGTATTACTGTGGAAGTCGAGATTGAACAGCAATGTGGGTTCTTATATTATCTCAGAATTACTTCAGAGGTTAAGTCATCATGATCAGTTTGTGAACAAGGATGTTGACATTTCATTCTAGGAATATTTGTTAGAGGTCGATAGGAATAGGCCTATGTAACATCTCAATTTTTTTTCCTTGTATGTTTTCCTTTTATTTTTGGTTAATCCTTTGATAAGAACATATTTTTTAAACATAGTGATTAGACCAATAGGTTGGTCAGTTAGCTTCTAAGACGAAACTATCAAGTGGTCTAGAACCTAAATACAAACTAAATAAATTATGTGTATTTGATTTCATTGTATGTATTTAAATACATGATGTGAACTTGTCTGGCCAAGCACATTATAGGTCTGGAATTGGTTTTTCACATCGAGGGAAAATAAAAATAATTACATGAAATATAATGTATTTTCATGCCATGTAATTGTTTTTTTCCTAGGAAAAAATATCTGATCATCACATGAAGTGAAATGAAGTTACATTACATGTAAATTACATATATAATTTTTCTAAAATATGTTATTCCTTTTTATTGAAAGGGTTCTATTTCTTACCTATATAGGAGGCCAACCACACAATAGAGCTCCTCGATGCCTAACCTGGGTTCCACCATATCTTCTCCTTCCATGCTACATTCTCTTGAACGTCGGGTGAAATGGATCAAAAATAGTTATACCTATATTTATATTTCTTATATCCTCAATTTATCTTTTCGTACTCTATGTTATTTAGGTGAGAGAAAATATGATTTATTTTAAGTCATTTTGTATATTTTGTTATCTTATACCATTCAAGTTAGGGGATACACTGGATGTGGATGGTGTTGTGAGTATAAGGTTGGTGGTTTAATTGGTTTTCCTAAAATCATTTTATTTATATATTAGACATTGTGACGTTCCTCATACTTCGTCTGTGATGCCCCCAAAATTCATAGTTAATTAAATAAATTTGGTTTTCATTCTTAATATGATCCTACATAATAGAGAATCAACTCCATTGGTTGATATCCTTGGCATGACCCACCCCATAGGTGTCCCATTCCGAAAAGTCCTATATGCCCCTTTTCCCATAAATTATTAATCCTATTTATTAGGTTTCTTCCTAGTAATAAATAAAATAGATATGAAAATTGATAGGCCATCTATTAGGTCAATATTCTTTATCACATAGCATGAATTTATTATTTAATGAACTGGATATCTTGAATAAAGTATCATGATGAAAATTCCTTGATGAATGGATTGTGATATTGAGAGATAAACCATTTCCTATTATTATTTATTAGGCAATATAGGGTTCTCAACATGAGGAAACATTGTACATGATCATCGTAATGTATAAATAAAATTGTATATGAAGGGTAAATATGTTGGGATTTAAACATAGAATGCCTTGGATTGTGTCACAGGGAAATTTACATACCTTTGTATGATCAATACCATTTTAATTGGATAGGTACCATGGATTGGATAAGTGGTTATATGGTAATACCAGGACATAAGGTACCATAATTCAGCTTTGTGAGATATGAGGGATGAGATCAGAGGTATTTTTTCTTTACAACATTCTAAGAGTGAATCTTATGATTCTATTTTTAGATCACCTTATAAATACTATTATAAATATTGGGTAATTATAGTAAACCTAAATAGAGACTTGGGATTATTTTTTGGATCACCTTATATGGGATCAGAGTGCTTCTTCAGAAATTCTGATGATGGCTTTTATATTAAATACTATGAGTAGAGAGACATTATCATGGGACTCTTCCCCCAATACCAATAACATGGTTGACTTCTATCCATCTATTTATTCTCTTTTATGGAGAATTTTTATTTTTTCAACCATATCATATAAGTCGTTTTTTTTAGGATCAAATATATCCAACATAGGCTGAAGGAGGTAGTGATAGTTGGGTTTCCATGAGGAACCTAGAACAATATGTTTTAATTATTTATTTCATTAAAATTATTAACTACATATACATTTTTGATTTCATATAAATTGGTTTTATAGTTTTGTATATCATTGGTGGTGTCCTACTAAGTATTTCTCACACCCCAATCAGGCCACCCATGGAACCCAAATACACATCATGATTGCAGGTGTATTATATTGAAGAATCTGGCTTCTGAAGAATGATTTTATGTAATATTATGGACTATGGTGGTAGAGGAAGGGTACTATGTCATGATTATAGTAGATATATCTTTTGGTATTTTCTTTATCATGTGTTATAATCAGATTTTCTCTATATCTCATGTTTCTAATTTGGGTGTAGATATATGTCATGATCATCATCATCATTTTTATATCAATTTATTATTCATGGTCCTCCATATTTTTTATATTGTATTTTTATTTATTATTTTGTCATTCCTACTTGAATATTTATACTCCATCTATTTCAAATTTATTCAATATTATTTTTCTCCACTCTAGATCATGATGGAATTCTCTCTCCGTAGACACATCCCAGTCCCTCAATATTATTCAGTATCCTTTAGTGTAGGGTGGGGGTGACTAAGTTCATGTGGAAACCCTTTTTAGGGCCCTACTTAGTTTCTTATTAGATGGGATTCCATAAATTTATATCATTGATTATTTTCCTTTTTTATTACTATTTGTTTATTAGATAAGAGATTAGGATGTTTCCTAATTCGAAAAAGTTCCAGTTCCTAGGATTAACTTACCATTGTATAGGGGAAAACAAAATTACTTTGGATGGGAAATTACTATTCTCGATTTTTCCCATTATAGATGTACTGATTTCACCATCAACTGATTTCCATGTTTTGTGACATTATTATTATTGATATTATTATTAAGGAATTCCTTTTTACTTGGCCTAGTATGGAATGGATGGGGAATCACATTCTTCATACAAGAAACATTAGGACATATATTATATGCAATGTCCATTCCATGGTTACTTTCATCATGGATTGTATGTGACATGTAGTTTGTTCTTGGATTATTATATATTGAAATATGTTAATTTTTTCCTTCAAGGATAATATAATAAGATTTATTAAAGCACCTATATAATTAAAAATGAAAATATCCAACATATATTAATTGTGAAACATAATTAACGAATTAAACCATGTTTGGGCAATGAACGCGTGCTTCAATGGACTAAAACATTAGATCATTTGATTTAGTAATGCCATTGGTAATTTATGAAACATGTACTTCTATATATTGGGAATTGATTTTCATTAAATGATATCATTATTTATTACCTATTACAACTTGATACTAAATGTAAATGTCATGTCTCAATTACTTGAAGTAACGATTGAAATTTATAAAGACTATCGGTCTCTAAAAATTTGGAAGGGTGACACAAGTTACTATAATATGATATTTATACAAAAATAAATAAGTACAAACTAAAATAATTTTTTTGATTAAATGGACATGGTTACCATTAAATGATGATTTCAATTGCAAGGTAATGGGTGTTTTCCTCTATATATTTCAATTAACACTATATATAGTAGAACATCTTTTGTGTGATGTGAGTCCCTAACCTGTGAGCTGACCTTAGTAGTGGGAAGTGGGCAGTGTCTCATGTGATTTGATATAATAATCCTTATATCCTAGTCCTATCATTAGAATAATTATTTGATGTGTGACACTTTTAATGGAGGGTTTTTTAAAAATCATTGTTTCTATCCAAATTTCTACAAACTATTAAATCTCTTCTTGGGAATGTGATTTGAAATTGTAGAGATATTCCACCATGAAATCCTCAAGAAGTATGACTGGAAGCTAGTGAGAAATACTTTCTAGCGGTTGTGATCTCTAAGACAATAGTATTATGTCATATTGTTTCACTAGAGTAACCTCCTATTAAAATAATAGTATACACTAATGAAAATGTTTGAGATTGAATTTTCCAGTTCAGGTAGTTTTTACTAGGAGCTTCGTGACCCATCCCTTCTATTGTAGGTTTAAAAGGGTAATTACTTCAGATTCATCCTCACACCTTATGAGGGTATGTAAGACCTTATAAGGATGTGTCTTTTCTATAGGAAGTGTTATCGATCTACAATAATATAGAGACACCACCAATGTAGATGGTCAAGTTAAATTCTTATATGCTCTATGAATCTCTGAATATTTGGTGGGATTTCATCAACTATGCCGAATTTCATCATGGAATGGTTTCGAATGAAATCCATAATACCTTTTTCAACTAAAACTTTCTGGTCACCTTGATAGCGGATATCACCATGGAGTTCATGAACTTATAATACGGAGCATGGTATGTGATGGAGAATTCTTGTCACTTCACCATGCTTCATTGTTTAATGAAGACTTTGACTGGTACTAAATGGAAGACTATGAGACAGTTTCAGAATGGTTTTGCATATACCATTTGATTTTAAGAGAATATTTTTCATCTAAACACAATTCACAGAATATTGAACAAATCCATCATAATTTATTGGAACCTAAGGGATGATAGAAATGTGAACCAAGGAAGTTTAGCTTCACCGCATAGAGATGGTTTTCCTATCAGTTGGATGAATAACATTGAGGGTTCATTTTAGGTTAGTTCAAGAGATATGAAATGTACCAAAATGTATGAATTAGGTCACTAGAGTTTTATGGTGGTGCTTAAGAACCCCTAGTGTATGAGGAACCCGATCAAGTGCTATGATTGTCGTATTGTGGGTCATCTGTTGTTTTTCTTCTAATATATCCCACCTATAACTAGTAATAATTTATATACACCAACCCTAAATTGATGTACAAAATACATAGCTCCATGTTAGGTAGCAAACTAGTCTACTTAAAGAAGATCATGTCCAAGATGTTTTTGAGTCATACGTAGTAATATTTCCGATGTTCAGCGCAATTAGAGCGGATATGTATAGGGTAGTTAGATTACATTTGGGGTCAGGTAAATATGCCATATCTATAACATCTCAGGTAAATAAAGAATAAGACATAATTCATATTTATTAATATTTGTGAATTAAATATTAATTTTACTTTAAATGGGTTGCTATGTTCGATAGTATACCTGATACGCAACAACGAGTTTTTTTTGAAATCTTATGTTGCACACTAATAATATAGTATTATTATTTAAAATGTTAGTTAACACCTACCCGTTGTATTGGTGGGAATGATAAAAACTAACAAAAATATGATTATACATGTTTATTAAACGTATTTACAATTATCCAATAAATTTTAGAGGCTTAAAAAGTGAATGAATCTAATTTTAAGCATAATTTACCTTAAAAGGCCGATTTATCACCTTTTAATGGAGAACCCTCTTTAAATATATTTTGGCCACTTTAATACTTTCTAATTTACCAAATAAAGTAATTCTTTATAATGGGGACATCAAAATTTACTTTGGGTAATTTTTTGGTATTTTTCTGAAAAAGTTCATTTTTAATGAATAGTGAAAAATATTTTATTTTAATTCAAAAGTTCATTTTAATATAATTTATTTATATGGTTATATTATATTTTTAATTGGTTTTAAGGTTAAATTATAATATATTTTTACCATTTAATCCCATTTTGGTCAATGGAATTAATTTCACATTGAAATTGGACATAAACAAGTAACAATCTTTTGATAGTTATTGTTTCTTAAAAACACACAATTTGTTTTAATGATGAGAATTAATTTTAAAATTATTTAATTCCACATAAATGTTTAGAATTTGGAAAAATAGCCATCATTTTTGAATTCGGAATATCAAGTATATCTTAAGATGAATTTTTGATATTTTTCTGAAAAACTTCAATTTTTGATGAATAGTGAAACCACTTAGTGGTAGTTAAAAAAACCGACGTTATCATTTAAATGACCTTTTACCCCATATCTGAATTTAATTTTTAAAATATGACATACATGGTTGTTATTAAGAAGTAAAATGTTGTTAAATAAGATGAAAATAATTTTTGGTGAATACTAACTTTTGACTTTTATTTACCGCGGTTAAAGGTAAATAATGTAATACAAGGTAAAAAGAATACTATAATAATTAAAAATTACCTTAACACTTGTTCAAACCTTATTGGTTGAGTCGTTAACGACCATGTAAATCCTTGGGTCGATTTGGGGACCCCATTGAGCCACTTGGGAGTGATATTGAAAATTTTAATTAATTAAATGAAAGTAAAGGCAAAAATGACAAAAGAAAATATCTTTTAGTAAATTAATTTTTAAAGGGATTAATATAAATTATCTTTTCAAATATAAAAATTTATTTTAAATATAAAAAAAATTCCTATATCATGGAATTTTTGTTATAATTTCTGGACAACAAATATGTTAAATTATTTATGACACAATAATGATGTCGTGTTTACCTCATTAATAAATCATTTAAATAAATAAGATTATAATGATTAAAATATTATCCAAAACCAGTCCAATTCTTTTTTGATGATTTTATTTCGACCATGATTTATCTTATATTCGACTATAATAATTTTTGGACCATTATAAACTGAATATCATTATATAAGAAATTAATGTTTTCAGACCTTCCTAAAAATCCCCTCCTCCCTCTTATAAAAGGAGACCAATTATAACCAATTCCTCACACCTCTCAAGACATTTGGCTCATCCAAACTTTGCCCAATTAATCTCTCTACATCCATTAACTCCACCTAGAATACTTACCTAAGGCATAAGGCACTTCAATAAGTCTTTTCAATTCAAACCAAAGGGGGTTACCCAAATTAAAGGTAACTGTTTCTCTTAATTTGTTTTCATTTATTTTACTTCTCCAACCCCTAAAATATTTTTATTCCTTTCTTTTGTAACAACAACAGTATCCTAAATATACTAGGATGTTGTTATGATATGTATTCGAACTACACATACACACACCTCCATATAATGGGTGAATAACATAATGTTTCTGTGGATGACAAACTAACGCCTCACGAAAAGATGATTGTTCAATTACCTCTTACCGCCTCTCATGGTGGCCATTATGATGGAAATATATTTATATATGATATATGTTATGTTTATGTTTCTTTTATGATTCTTTAATTTCCATTTATAGCATGCCTTTATGTTTCCCATTATGTGTAAACACGATAATCTCATTAGAGGATGTGCGGACTACCGCCCCCTCAAACTGACATGAATCGTTAATTATATATGTGGGACATATAATGGATGGAGTTAATAAAATTATATATATGATATTATATATGAAATTATACTGGAATTATAATATAACTATGTATCATTATGTTTTAATTCCATTAAATTAATAAATAGAAATGAAAGTAGCGTTCATGCGTACGTACGACTTACCGTCTCCAGGAACGGTGAATTTCATTTCTTACCTCTAAATGTTATGTACTATTATAAATACATTTATATACTAGATATATATGATATATATGATATGTAAATCATGAATATCATTCTGGATATAATGAACTATTGACCACATCAACAACATGTAATTATATGAAGTCCATGTTTGACTCAAGTAACAAATATCGACAAAACAAACATTATTAACATAAATGATTACATAATGTTTATAACATGGTAATAACTGATATAGAAGGAATAATAAACTTGAATAAGGTTCTTACGAAAGTATAAATTAACTTTAGTTTATTATTCATGATATTAAAGAATGATCGAGTCATGTCGGACATGAGGTAATGGATTTTTTTATCTCACTTTTAATTTCATGATATTTCCATTGTTTTCTACTTATTCATTGAATGTGGTGTATTGTATACTGAAATTTAATATATATTATCATTAATCTCATAATATTAATGGTATTTTTGTGATTTATTTGGTGGTTATTAACTTTTAGTCATACGACTCAATTTAATTACAACGTGGTAAGGGGTCTTCATCTCACTTGTTTTTATTCCCGTGAGATTCATTCAATATTTTCCACTATATACATTTGTTTGGTGTATGTAGTGCACATGATTGTACTATTTGTGTAATATATTTTCCTTTATGAGTATTTACATCTTCATTGGATGATCCTTCTTTCATTTGGAATATGTTTTGTAAGTTACCAAATCGGTAAGGGAACTTCTTAACCCAATTCCCATTATTTGGGTTGATCTTATCTTTCTTATTTATGTCATCCTATGAATATGTGTGGATGACCTATGATTGTTTTAAACCTTATATACACTTATATTAGGTGTATTTATATTTTTCCCACATAAATATCTGATTGATTTATCCTTAATTCAAGGATACCATCTTTGTAAGGGACTTTGTCTCAATTTACATTCCATTGAGACTTATTTATTGTTATGCACCAATTCACTTTTATATGGTGCATATACTGTCCTTTAAAATATTATATCATGAATCCCATTATTATCATGATATTATAATGTTTTTATTATATGTTACTCCTCAATTATTTGTATTCAAGCGTCTCTCATTTTTTTAGAAGCTCTTTAACCAAAATATAGTTTTAAATGTTTTAAAGATTTTATTATTCTAAATATATATCTTTAATGTCTATGTTTGAAAATGGTTTTTAAGGATTTATTTATTTGGAAATTAATTTTTTAAATTGATAATTCTTTTAATAGCTTCAAATTGTTATGAGACACTTTTATTCGAAAATATCTTTTTAAATGGTTTTGAAAATGATTCGATAAAGAATTGTTTATTTCAATATATTGATTTGATATACTGAAATGTGGAAATGATTATCTTTCCTTTATACTTGTGTTATGTGTTATGATTATGTTATGGTTATTGGGCATTTTTTACGTATACGGGTGGTTCCGTGATAAACCTAGGGAGGGTGAGCCCGAGATAGCTCTCCAATGCATTGGGTACCGTGACAGAGGTAAATGTGATGTTTCTCCTAAGAGATTTAGGGAACATACTGTGATGGGTATTCCAAGTGTAATTCCCTATGTATCTATGATAACTACAATGTCTGTTTGATATAGATTCCATAAGTAACAATTATGATTAATGATTTTTGTGTATTATTCATAAATCATATGATTATGTAAGGTATGTTATGATTGTAAATTATAGTTTCAATGATTTGTATTTATTGATGGGATAATGTTTCTTTTCATTATTTTATAACACTTACTGAGATTTTTATAACACTTACATAAAGATGAATAGGGTCAAAGATGAGATCAAGGAAAAGTCATGTTGTCTAAACCATGGAACTAGACATGTCTTTTTTTAAGAGTTTTTATTTTATGAAAAATAGATACTCGGTAGTAGTGTCTACATGTAATATTCAAGTTGTAATGTAATAGTTGTTCCCTAATTCTCTAAAACTCTAAATCTGAAAAGATCCTCATTGTGAATTATTTATTTAATTCAAGATTGTGTAATGTTTAAGGCAGGGTCTTTATAGTTGGTATCAGAGGTCGGTTTAGATATCTTTAGAGGTTAGGGTATTCTTTAAGCATAAGTGACATTACCATAATGGTTTGGATTTCAAAAGGAGTCATAGTTTTTTAGACAAAGTGAAGGAGTTTAAGATAACATAAATAATTATATCTTAGTATTTACCCTCCTCAGAAGATATTATATAATGATTTTACTAATATACTCACACTTACCTTTCTGGTTTTAGTCAATGGTTGGATCTAGCAGACATCAAAGTAAAAATGGACCTGAGGAAAACTATAACGGTTTTTATGAATGAGAAATTGAATGAAATGTGAGATGCAATGAGAAATCTTGTGGTTATTCTCGACCAAATATCTAGAGTCATGATTGACCAATAAAACATTGGTGCTTTTTATAAGGAATATAATATTCGAGAAAAAAATCCCCATGGATGTTTAGGTAATAATTAAAAAGGTATGTATGTTCAAAAACCTATGTGTCAATTTTGTGGAAAGAAATACATAGGAAAATGTTTCAAAGGGACGGGAAGATGCTATAGATGTGGAAATGAAGGTCATAAAGCAAGAACCTACCATGGAAAAAAGAAAACATCCAGTTGACTCTAGGAAAGGGAAAGAAGTTTTTTCAAAGGGATAAATTGAATGTTTTAAATGTGGTGTGCATGGTAATAATAAAAACAAATGTCCTATGAAGATGTTTCGGGAATGAGATCACCAAGATCATACAAATATTTGTTTACCAATACCTAATACCATTCCAATTCAGGATGAAGAAACTAACAATGACCAATGAAAGTTATGGATTATTTCTTAACCTATTTTTTGACATTATTGAATCTTAGGATATGATTCATTGTTTTTTTAGGAATGATGTATTTCAGAATAAGTTGGAAAATAATGGTTACTGTATCATGAAGAACATTGAATGAGTAAGAATTCAACATATAGGGTATTCAAGGGTTATGATAGATTTTAGGATTGTAAAATGCATAAAATTATTAGGGTTATTTTGAAGATGGTATTACATTAGAAGACTTTTTATAGTATGTGTAACCCTAAAGTCTGATATATTAAAATGTTATTCAAGGGATTAATTATATTTTCCTTTGATGAGTAATGGTGGAATTTTATTTTGGGAGAATTTATGTTTTTATTATGGACATATGGTGATTTTGTTTTTATGGAAATGATTAACCTATCATAGGGAATATGTGATTTGGTTAATTACACTTCAGTATGAGACTTTAAGAGTAGTTTATTTTTTAATTGGTGATAAATGTTAAAATTTACAGTGGAAGACTATGTGACTAAATCCTTATGAGTTTTGGGTTACAATCTTAGTTTGGGTTATTTTGAAGAATTTTAAGGAAAATGGTATATTGAATGGTCTTTATTGAATGTGGGGTACATTTTGTTGAATTTTGGAGATTAAGAGTAGTATTTATTTTTATAAAGGATTATCCTTTTTTGGGATTATATGATTTCATACTAACCATTATTGGTTTTGGTTAATGTATAAAGATAGGGTAAATATATAGTTTTTTTGTGGATTATGTGATACTCTAGAAGATGATTTTAGCACTTTTAATGTGACCAAGTCAGTTAGAATACTCATCATTTAGAGAAAAGATGAGTTTGTGGTAGGAATTTAGTAAAGGATGAATGACTACCTGATAAGTAATTATGATTCCTTATGTTTTTAGTTAAGCTCATAAATAAATTCCTCAACATTATGGAAAGTAACTTAAAACAAAAACATTGTCTGTTAACTTTTCTTACTGGTAATCAATAACCATTTAACCCATCACATGTTTGTGATTTTATAGTGGTTAACTTTATCCGAATCATGTTTTCTATAACTCCCCATCAGAACATGATGGTTTTTTTCTCTTCAATATCCATGTTTTCCTAGAATCCTAGTATCTGTTGTCTCAGGTTACCTTTGTACTTCTCTTTATTTCTTTTGAAGTGATACTTTTACTAACTCTTTTCCGATTTGGGACTTTTAATGAAGGTTCCAAGCCCAGTTTTAAAATTGCGAGGATGCAATTCCCAAATGGGGGGATGGATGTAACATCCCATGTAAATAAAGAATAAGACATAATTAATATTTATAAATATTTGTGAATTAATTATTAATATTACTTTAAAGGGGTTTCTATGTTCGATAGCGTACCCGATACGCAACAACGGGTTTTTTTGGAATCTTTTGTTGCACACTAATAAAAAAGTATTATTATTTAAAAATTTAGTTAACTCATAGCCGCTGTATTGGCGAGAATGAACAAAACTAACTAAAATATGATTATACATGTTTGTTAAAAGTATTTACATTTTTCCAATAAATGTTAGAGGCTTAAAATGTGAATGAATCTAATTTTAAGCATAATTTACATTAAAAGGCTGATTTATCGCCTTTTAATAAAGAACCCTATTTAAATATATTTTTGGACACTTTAATACTTTCTAATTGGAAAATAAAATACTTCTTTAGAACGGGGGCATCAAATTTTACTTTGGGTAATTTTTTGGTATTTTTCTGATAAAGATCATTTTTTAATAAAGAGTGAAAATTATTGTATTTTAATTCCAAAGTGCCTTTTAAAATATTTTATTTATATGGTTAGATTATAATTTTAATTGGTTATAAAGTGAAATTAAAATATATTTTTACTATTTAATCCAATTTTGGTCATTGGAATTAATTTCACATTGAAATTGGATATAAACATGTATCAATCTTTTGATAGTTATTGTTTCTTAAAAACACGATATTTGTTTTAACAACGAGAATTAGTTTTAAAATTAATTAATTCCACTTCGCTGTTTCTAATTTAAAAAAATAGATATCATTTTTGAATTCATAATATCATGTATATCTTAGGCTGAATTTTTGGTATTTTTCTAAAAAACATCAATTTTTGATGAATAGCGAAATCACTTAGTGGTAGTTATAAAAAATGACTTTTTCATTTAAATGAAATTTTACCGCTTCTGTGAATTGAATTTCGAAAATCTGACATACATGGCCATTATCAAGAAGTAAAATGTGGTTCAATAAGATGAAAATAATTTTTGGTGAATAGTAACTTTTGAATTTTATTTACCGCGGTTAAAGGTAAATAAGGTAATTCAAGGTAAAAAGAATATTATAATAATTCAAACAAACCTTAACACTTGGTCACACATTATTGGTAGAGTCATTTACGACCATGTGCATCTTTGGTTCGATTTTGGGACAACATTGAGCCACTTGGTAGTGATAATGATAATTTAAAATAATTAAATTAAAGTAAAGGCAAAAATTACAAAAGAAAATATCTTTTGTTAAATTATTTTTTGAAGGGGTTATATAAATTATCTTTTCTACTATAAATATTCATTTCAAAATAATAATATTTTCTATATCATGATATTTTTGTTATAATTTTTTGACATAAAATATTTTAAATTATTTATGACACAATAATGATACAGTGTTTACCTCATTAATAAATCATTTAATTAAATAAGATTATAATGATTAAAATATTATCCAAAACCTGCCCAATTCTTATTGGATGATTTTATTTCGACCATGAGTCATCTTATCTTCGACTATAATTATTTTTGGACCATTATAAACCAAATATCATAATATAATAATATAATGTTTTCACACTTTCCTAAAAAGCCCCTCCTCCCAATTATAGAAGGAGACCACTTCTAACCAATTCCTCACACCTCTCAAGCCATTTGGATCGTCCAAAATCTTTCCAATTAATCTCCATAAATCCCTATACTCCACCTAGAAGCCTCAACTTAGGCAGAAGGAACTTCAAGAAGTCCTTTTGGTTCAAACAAAAGGGAGTTACCCAAATTAAAGGTAACAATTTCTCTTAATTTGTTTTTTTATTTTACATCTCCTACACCAAAACACATTTTATTCATTTCTTTTGTAACAACACAAGTATCCAAAATATACTAGGTTGTTGTTATGGGAATTATTCGAACTACACTTACACACACCTCCATCTAATGGGTTAATAACATAATTTTTCTGTGGATGGCAAACTAACGCCTCACGAAACGATGATTGTTCAATTACCTCTTATCGCCTCTCATGATGGCCATTATGATGGAACAAGATTTATATATGATATATATTATGTTTATTTTTTGTTTATTCTTCTTTAATTTCCATTTATAGCATGTCTTTATGGTTTCCATTATGGGTAAACACGATAATCTCATTAGGGGAAGGGAGGACTACCGACCCCTCAATGTGATATGACTTGTTAATTCTATATGTGGTACGTATAAAGGATGGAGTTAATGATATTATATATGAAATTATACTGGAATTATAATATACCTATGTATCATTATGTTTGAATTCCATTAAATTAATAAATAGAAATGAAAGTAGCGTTCATGTGTTCATACGACTTACCCTCTCCATGAACGGTGCACTTCATTTCTTACCTCTAAATTTTATGTACTATTATAAACACTTGTATATACTAGATATATATGATATATATGATATCTATATCATTAATATAATTCTGGATATAATGAACCTTTGACCACATGAACAACATGTAATTATAAGAATTCCATTTTTGACTCAAGTACCAAATATCGACAAAAAAAACATTGTTCACTTAAATGATTACATAATGTTTATAACATGGTAATAAGTGATATAAAAGGAATAATAAACATAAAAAAGTTTATTAATCAAGTATAAATTAACTTTAGTATATTATTAAGGAGATTAAAGAATGGTCGAGTCAAGCCGGACACGAGGTAATGGATTTTCTTATCTCAGATTTAATTTCGTGAGATTTCCATTGTTTGCAACTTATTCATTTCATGTAGTGTATTTTGTACTAGAATTTGATATATATTATCATTAATCTCATTATATTCATGGTATTCTGTGATTAATTTGGTGGTTATTAACTTTTTGGTCATACGACTCGATTTAATTACAAAGTGGTAAGGGGTCTTCATCTCAATTGTTTTTATTCCCGTGATATTCATGCTATATTTTCCACTATATACTTTTTTGTGGTGTATATACTTCCCATTATTGTACTCATTGTGTAATATACTTTCATTTATGATCATTTACATATTCATTGGATGATCCTTCTTTCATGTGACAGATGTTTTGTAAGTTACCAAATCGGTAAGAGTACTTCTTAACCCAATTCCCATTCTTTGGGGTGATCTTCTCTTTCTTATTTATGTCATCCTATGAATATGTTTGAATTAACTATGATTTTTTTACACTTAATATACAATTATATTGAGTGTATTTATATTTTTCACAAATAATTATTTGATTGATTTATCGTTAATTCAAGGATACCTTCTTTGTTAGGGACTTTGTCTCAATTTACATTCCATTGAGACTTATATATTATTATGCACCAATTCACTTTTATATGGTGTATATATTTTCCATTTACATATTATATCATGAATACCTTTATTATCATGATATTATAATGTTTTTATTATATTTTACTCCTCAATTATTTGTATTTAAGAGTCTCTCATTTTGTTAGAAACTCTTTAACTAATATAGAGTTTTAAATGATTTAAATATTTTATTATTCTAAATCATTCTATTTAATTTCCATGTTTGAAAATGGGTTTTAAAGATTTATTTATTTGGACATTAATGTTTTAAAATGATAATTATTTTAAAAGCCACAATGTGGTATGAGACACATTGATTCCAAAATCACTTTTTAAATGGTTTTGAAAATGATTCGATAAAGCATTGTTTATTTAAATATCTTGATTTGATATATTGGAATGTGGAAATTATTATCATTCCTTTATACTTGTGTTATGTGTTATGATTATTTTATGGTCATTGGTCATTGTTTACATATACTACTGGTTCTATGATAAACCTAGGGTGGGTGAGCCCAAGATAGCTCTCAAATGCATTGGGTAACATGACAGAGGTAAACGTGTTGTTTCTCCTAAGAGATTTAGGGAATATACAGTGATGGGTATTCCAAGTGTAACTCCTTATGTAGCTATGATAGCTACAATGTATGTTCGATATGGATGACATAAGTTACCTTTATGATTAATTATTATTATGTGTTATTCAAAAATCTTATGATTTTGTAAGGTATGTTATGATTGAAAATTATAGTTTCATTGATTTGTATTTATTGATGGGATAATGTTTCATTTATTTATTTTATAACCATTTCTGAGCTTTTTATTCTCATCCCATGTTTTGAAATTTTTTTCACAGGACATAAAGATGAATAGGGTCAAGGATGAGATCAAGGAAAATTCATGTTGTCTAAAACATGGAACTAGACATGTCTTTTTTATAAGATTTTTTATTTTATGAAAAATGGATACTGGGTAATAGTGTATAAATGTAATATTCAAGTTGTAATGTAATAGTTATGGCCTAATTATCTAAAACTCTTCACTAGAAAATATCTTCAATGTGAATTATTTATTTAAATCAAGATTATGTAATGTTTAAGGCAAGGTCCTTATACTATCTATAATGTTAAACCTACACATAACGATTAGATTCTAGGTATTTCTGTAGAATGCAATTATTTTTTAGTATACTATACATTAATTTCTAAATTATTTTATTTGGATCATCATAGTCCTTTATATCTTGTGAACTAATGGAAATTATTGTCCTAATGATGTAATACTTCTATAAAAAACTATTGATAACCTGTTAGACATTCGATAAATGAGTATAAGGCTAGGAATTTATTTCCCCTTAATATAGAAGCATACCATTTTTTATGAAATTTATTTTTCACTTGAGATAAAGAGATCTGATTTTATTCTTCGGATGGACTAGTTTGTTCCATATTAGTACCATATTGATTTGTGTCATCAGAGTGTTTCTTTTACATCACCGGAGAGAAGTTTTTATCGATGAAAGGATGAATGTGATTTCAAAGAATATTTTGATGTACTATATAATCATTGTATGTAATGAGTGATAAAAAATATTGATATTCTCTTTGTTAGTGATCAGGGAATGCAATGTATGGAATTCCTTCTTCTTTTGGACAACTTTAGGAATACCTTACCTAGCGACTTATCTTATTTAACTCCTCTAAGAGAGGTGGAGTCAACCATTGAGATAGATCCAAGAGTATCACTAATGTCCATTCATCTCTATATGATGTCACATAATGTTCTCTAGGAAATATATATGTATTTGGAAGACATAGAAACAAAGAGTTTTATATGACTTGATACGTTGTCCTGGGGGTCACAAATCTTTTTATATAAGAAGGGGGTAAATACCCTTATGTTTTGTGGGGATTATAATTGGTGAACCCATATTAATTTTAATAACTAGAATCCACTACATTTTATAGATAACATATTCTACTAAATAATAGTTACAACAGTTTTCCAAAATATCGATATGAGGTTGGTCTACCATCAGGTGCAATTTAAACCATCAAACATAACATGTATGACATTTTAGAGATTATATGGCTTGTACTAAAATCATTTAATGTTGGTTGGACTTATGAATACACCTACCATTTTCATAGATTTGGGGAATTGGGTTTTCCAACTGTTTCTGAATTCATTTGTGGTAGTCCTTGTGTATGACATATTGGTGTATTATTGTACAAGACATGACCTGGAAAAACATCTTGAGATCATGTGGGATACATTTGGATAACATCTATTGTCTTCTAAGCTATAAAAATTCATCTTTTGGATTAATAAGGTTCAATATTTAGGTCATATCATTTCAATGGTAAGAGTGTTTATTGACCCATAGAATGTGAGAACTATGGTTTCCTCGATGTAGGACACGAATGGATTTAAGGTACAAAATTTATTGGGAATGGATGGCTATTATAGGTGATTTATAAAAAAAATAGCATTCCTAGGTGGACCTCTTATAGGTTTGACTATGACAGTGGTGA
Organism: Viscum album; assembly: GCA_963277665.1. Classification (NCBI taxonomy): domain Eukaryota; kingdom Viridiplantae; phylum Streptophyta; class Magnoliopsida; order Santalales; family Viscaceae; genus Viscum; species Viscum album. Next base: position 380,780,612 of record OY728142.1, read on the forward strand.
TTTTATTCTCATATAAACCCTATGAGACATCCCATTGGGAGTTTTGAGGGAGATCGACTTCATCCTCAATACTTATTTTACACTACAAGGGAAGAATATGTACAATTTGTTTACCAAAAATCAGGATCTAGTCATGGAGTTATTATGATTTATGGAGAATGAGTTATGGATTATGTATCCCTAATTTTAGACATCATGAGTGGAAATACCATATTCCTGACATTGAGATACCATTCATGGTTCAAGATTTATATTTTTGGTGGAATTATATATTAGGAGAGAAATAAATCACTTATACAGAGAATAAAATTTCCAAATACATTTCCATATAGTGAGATTTCAATTTTGAGGTAGAATATGTGTTCAGTAAAAATTTACCCTTTATACATTTCCATTACATTGTATTGGAATTTGAATACACTTTCATAAAATTCTATTTACTAACATCATATTTCCCATATTTTTTATAAGGTTTTTGTAGAAATCATTAACTTAGATTGTTAAAAAATATTTATAATGTATTAAAAATATAATCTTTTTTTATTTAATTAGATCCATTTGACTGATGATACATCTATTTCATCAGACATAAATTTTTCTAAAAATGGTTTGAAATAGGTAATTTCTATCGGAGAGAAAAATATCCTAAGCATAATGATGAAATTGGTACCAATAAATAGAACTAAGCATTATTTATTTTATCTATTTTACAATCAATCATTTTATCAGAATATTCGATGTTCATAATCAATGTGATTATAATTATATCCATCTGAAAAAATTCCTAATAGGATTATAGGGGTTCTAAAAAATGATTTTGGGAAAATGAGGTAAAGATTATTTTTATTTGTAAAGTTGAAGATCCAGATAATTTTGAGTTGTCAAAGGGATAGCTATCTTAGGCTGTTTCAACCAACTCAGAATTAAGACCATTGGGATATTGCATATAAATAGGCAGTTATTTGATGAACTAGGAGATCATTTATTCTCAACTCAAGTCATCTGATGATTTCTCTTCATGATCATAACATTATAAAGTACTTTTAATTGTTTAATTTTTTAATATTATAATGAATAATTGTAAGAATTTTATATTCCACAATTCTATTTTCTTTTGTAATCAGATATTTGATTGTGGTACTAATTGAAGGATTCCAAGGATATGAATATTATAAATATGATTCATTTGATAGAAGGATTCTAGGGCTAGGAAGAGAGAGTTTACATGAATCATCATATCGAGGGATTTATTAGTCATGAATTATATAGTTGATACTAATCCATTAGATCGAGGTCTTTCTTTGTATGGAATATATACCATTTATAGTTGGTACAAAAACCATGGATACCATTTCTCTATATTTATTATGGCATTAACTCTGAAGGTTAAAGAGTAAATTTCTTTTGTAATTTTGTAATTCATTCTTACTATTGTATGATTTTTTGTTGATTATTTATATAATAAATATTTTCCTTTGTGAATTTTTGTTATATATATTTTTTGTATTACTATTTTTTCCCAAAAAAGTGATTCATTTTCACAAAAATCCAATGGGGTAGACATTAGAAAACTAAATTTTAAAAAAGTATTTATCTATGTTTTTATAAAGATCACTTTTCAAAGAAATAATATTTTTTTTAAATATAGTAATATTTGAAAATTGTGGTTAGATAATTTTTTTGATAATACCAGACCCAATAATGTTTTTGATCTTAAAAACTAATTTTTTTTCAAATAATATAAAATGAGTAATCACAACAATAACATTTGCGACATAGATATTGGTTTCTCCAGACACATCACTGGAAACAAAAAATTCCATATGAATATTTGAATGGGGTTTGGGTTCAAGATAACTCCTATATATAATTACCATGAAGAGATCATTTGTAAAGTTAACACTGATAATCATTGAAATTATTTACTCTCAAACAATTTATTTATTGTATTACATAAGGAAAATATTCTATGAATAATTAAATTGTGTGATAAGCGTATATTATGAACTTTAGTAATGAAAAATTTAATATTACCAGTTAAAATTATCAATATATTCATTCTTCTAAACAAAATGAGATTTATCATACATTAACCATATAATATCTTAGGAGACAAGAAATACTCTATATTAGTTTAATGGAAAAACAATTTTTGATATGGTGTAGAATATTAGGAAATAGTAACATGAAAAAATTATCTAAATTATCTATAAATGGATTTTTTAAGGTTCTGTCAGAGATAAAGTTTGATACATAAACTGTTTAAGATCATTTTAAAATTGGTATGAGAAATAATGCATGTCTTAAAAAAATTAGTGAAGTTTGAACTTATGATTCTTTACATTGACTGCACATTTATATATAGAGTCCCATTGAAATTGGATGTATTTGTGGAAAAATACTCTTTATATGTATTAGTTGATGACTAAACTCGATATACATGGATTTACTTTATATAATGAAAATATGTGGCCTTTAGTGGTTTTAAAACATTTATTACCATATTTAAAAAAGAGAAAGCACACTCCTTTATAACTATCCATTCTGATGATGGTAGATAATTATTAAATTATGATATTAAATCTTCTTGTACAACGAAGGGTATTATTTGTAACATTTAGGAAACAATGATTGGATAAAATATATGCAAGACAAGTTCACTGAGTTTAAAATGGAAAAAATTATGGACATTGGTTGAAGGAACTAAATAATGTTCTTTAAATATAGTAAATGGGAGTTTTTTAGAAAAAAATTGTGATAAAAATGTAATAATTTTCAGAAATAAAGATATAATTTTTTGATAAGAATTATAGTCTTCAAGACGAATATTCTATAAAGAAATATATTCCCTAGTAGAAATACTTGAATCTGTTCATAAACCTCTAGATTATTCATAACTCTAAAATTTCAAACTATTTCTAATAGATGTTAAGTTTTATTTCCTTAATAGATATTTTAGGAGGAAGTTCATGTAAAAAAAACTCCACATTTTAAAAATAAAAAACATCTTGAATATGTTTATAAGAATAAAAAGGCACATTATGGACTTAAACAAAACCCCATAACATGATATGATAGGTCAATAGGATTTTTATTACAATTTTTTAGAGTGGTACAAATCCGAATATTATTAAAAAATAGGATAAGAATAAAAATATAGTTTTACAAATATATATTAATGAAATAATATTTAGTTGAAGTAAAAAATCATTGAATGATTCCTTTGAGGATCTTATGAAGTAGAATTTTGATTTGTGTATTATGGGTGAGTTAACATTCATTTTTGGTCTTCAAATTTCACAATAATTAGAAGGAAATTTTATATCTCAAAATAAGTATATAAAATAAGTTTTAAAGAAATCTGGGTATAAAAAAATTAAAAGTAATTTTACTCAATCTGATCCATAAATAAATTTTATCTACATTTATATTAGAATCCTTATGTTTAGAGGATTTATTTTATGTTTATATTAATTCATAGGTAGACCAATTAATTTAATGTTTTCAGTATTTTTATGTTCTATATATCATGAAAATTGAAAAGTGTCACATTTTATAGTTGTTAGAAGAATTTATTATGACCTTAACAAATCTACGAATTAAGGTCAGTTTTAATATTCTAGAAATTATTTTAAGTTAGAATGTTTTTTAAATGATAATGTTGGTGGGTGTAGAATGGATATAAAGTGAACTTCTAGAAAATATAATATCTTAAGAGAATATTTATTTTCCTAATATTGAACAAATAAAAACATAACAGCACTTTCTACTTCTGAAGTTGAATATGTGGTAACTAGAAGGTAGTGTTCTCAAGTGTTTTTTATTCATCACAGTATAACATAATATGGAATGAGTTTTAATAAAACTCATATTCTGTTTGATAAAAATAGTTCCCATAATTTCTGTAAAAACCGATAATATAAAAAAAATTCTAATAATATACATACATAAGAAAATATTTCATTTAGGACCACAAAATTAGATGTGACATAATAGTTGAATTCATCGGTATAAAAGAAATATTTATTCATATTTTTACTAAACTCCTTAGTTCCAATAGATTTTAATATATTAGAAAGAATATTTCAATGATAAATATTAAGTGATTATTAATATATTTTTATTGTTTTCCAATGTCATTACATTAATGAACTACTCTTTATATGGGATGTAAATATATTCTTAATTTATTATATGTTTTTTCCTAAAACATTACATTTCATCATTTTTTGTAATCTACATATTCTTGTTTATATAAATTTTTTGTTTTATATATATTTTTGTTTTAATATTTACATTTCATGATATAAATATTGAAATAAACATTTTCAATGTTATAATTTTTTTAAAACAATTTCTGGTTAAAAAATGTTTCATAAATTATTCTTTAGTGTCAAAATATTCAAGAAACATAAAAGGATATTAAATTATTTTTCTAAATTATTTTTTTTAAAATATTTCATAACAATTTTTTTTATTAAACTTCCAAATGTTTTTTTGTTATAAATTTTGTGGTAATTATTTATTGTTTCCAAACCAATAAGAATAGGTTACTCATACCAATGAATCTTTTATAGCATATATGGTATTCTTCTTTTAGATTAATCAGTTATTAATTTCATTACTTTAAAACTGTTGTTATTATTTTTTTAGTTTTTAATAATCATTAATTTTTTCCAAAATAGGATTTTCTATTAAAAATAATTCCCACCCTGATAAAATTTTTCATAATAAACCATTTAGAGTTTAAAATTATGTTAAAAAATTCTCCAATTATATCTTGGTCATTAGATAAGATAAGTGATTTTAATATCATCCACTGAATGTATTGAGATTTGAATCGTCGCCTCACATAACTCTATAAACATGAGATATACCATTTCTCAAATTAGATTTTATAATGATTTAAATGACTCTTTTAATTGCTTTATGTGCTCAGTCAGATGATTTAACATTCATCCACTCACTGATACTATCCTAAGTATGATAGAAGTTGTGACGTTAACAATGTTTTATGAAAATTATCGCCATACATTCCAACAAGTCATATAATTACTATGTTCACCTATTGAGGGTGAAGTGTTTGTACCATCTCACAAATCACTTTATAAACATGTAACATTTTTTGATTCGATAGTTGAATCTACATTGTTCACATATCATTAGAATTTAAGGAATTTTTATCATTTTTTACCACATGAATGGGTTGGTATATTGTTGATGAATAGACATCTCATACTGATAAAGCATCATAGGGAAACTATTATCATATCAGATATATTTCTGGTCATTATTTTATGATCATTAAGAAAAAACATTATAAATTATATTTTCATTATAGTTGACTCAATTAACAAGGCCTCAAATGATGTTCAATATTTTAATGTTTCGTTATTTTATTCGTAGTTTGTTTTTAAATTGGATGAATTTTTATCAAATAATGAATCATACTTACCCTATATGGGAAATTATTTCACTTATCGCTAAAGAGACAGTGTGAATAATGTAATTTGTTTATGATATGATATTGATTAATATTATTCATAAAATTGAGAGAACAAAATATAATGTTGGACATTAAAAAGTAAAACTAATTTTTTTAATTAAATATAAATTTTAATTACTTTATTCCTAATAAGAATAATAATTTGAATAAACAGATAGATGATGATTCAAGATGCTCGTTTACAATAAGGATCAAAAGAAACATGGTGATCCTGCATTTGGCATTGATAATTCAAAAGCCTTATCATTGATATTTTGGATATTCGATGAGATGAATGAAAAAGAAAATATAAATAAATAGAGATATAGGTTTCTAATGTTAAAATTTATTGAATGATTAAGGAAAAATAAAGAAAATTCTTCTTTATATCCAATTATATCACTTTCTTTATTTTTAGTATCATATCCATATCATCTCAATCAGTCACATTTTTATTGCAGACTATACATTGAAAAATATTAATCTATTTCTATTGTTTTCCAAATATTTTTTGATATGGAAAAAGGAAAATAAATAATACAAAAAGTTACATAAGCTGATCAAGTAAAAGATCAGAAGTTAGTTGTGAAGGAAAAATAATTGATACCAAAAATAGATGGAAATGGTGTTCTCAAAATAGTGTTTCACTATGAAAAATAATTTCATGAAGAATAAAAACAATATGAATATGAATAAAGAGAATAAGAGGAAGTTGAAGAGGAATAAGTTTATGAAGTGGAAATAGAATCATCAAATTGAAAACAGAAAAGAAAACATCATAATCTTATTCATCATCAATCCCGTTATATTCTTGTTTAGTAATGATATATAATTTGATGATTTGGGGTAAGAAAAATAATAATCCATAGAGTAATATAAGTCAACATCAAAATAATATGAATAGGATCAATAATCTCACACAAATGTAATTGGAATGGTCGCATCTGATAAATATGTTTATATTATAAATGTTTTATATGATAAATAACATTCTTATAAAGGGGAATATAATGTTTAAAAAGAAGAAGATGTAGAAATAAAACATGTTCTGCAAAAATGTCCCATTTTTTATTAGGATCATCATATTCTGAAGTATTCATTTCTTATAATCTATTTTATTACATTTTCCAAAACATGAAAAGATTAAGGGAATCTATACCTTAACATAAAAACATAGAGGAGAGGTGTAAACTATTTCATACTAACATGATTTGAAAATATTAATCACTAAATTTATTGAAATTATTATTTTTTCATATTGAGAATGACATGAAATCAATCTAATAAAATACCACGAGAGAAAATAGATCTTATAATATGAGGGTACAATACCAATATGAAAATGATATCAAAGATATTGATGATCTGTTTATTGTAGTAAAGAATAATTCTATTTGTGTGAATAAATCATTTCAAAATATACCAAAAGATTTTTTGGACATAGTTATTTTTGTGGAATATTTCAAAAGCAAGACTAATGGTCACAATAAAGAAGTCAATTGACTGAAATAAAAATATCACAACTTAGAGACAGAAACCAACAAACTCTGAACACCTGAAGATGAGTTATTCCATGTGAAGGAAGAAAAAAAATATGAGTGAGAATGTTGAAAGTAGTAAGTCATTATATCAAATAAAATATGCAATAGAGAACTATATAATGAAGCTTCAATCATTGGTAATAAAATATCAAAAGAATGATGATGGTTTTAGTAAAATTAGACAATTGTGTAATTTTTGTTGAAAAAATAATGACAATTTTTAATTGAACTATTGATGTAATATTTTAAATAATTTTAAACAAATATGTAATATAAATGATATTTTCATCAAAATAAATTATGTTTTAATGTATTATAATTAATTTTGGATGTATTTTCTTCCATTCATTTCTGGTATGACTCTTTAATTCGCATAAAATTATTTCATATTATATCCTTTTCTACAATTTCAAGTGATATATATTCCATATTATTTTTTAGAATACCATATAGGGAGATGTTTTAAGAATATTTGTTTATGGATGAGAGTTATTAATGTAGGGGAATTTTTCAGATATATAAAGTAGAATCCAATTTTTTTATCTATACTTTCCATTACATGATAAAGAATTCATTATATCAATGGGAGTTGAGATAAAAATTACATTATTAATGATATAAAATAATAAAGGCTTGTCAGTATTTCTATGTTATTAGTTCCAATTTTTAAGTGTTTTGTTTTATGATTTACAAAAGGGGGATATTTTTTAGTAAAAAGTTTTACTTTATAAATTACTATTCCATTGTTTTTGAAAGAATGAAATATTTCTGAAAACATAATTTACAAAAATTATATTTCTTATTTATTTAAGTCTTTTTTGTAGAAAACATTTCATTTTTTAAAACATAGGAATAGTTATAATGTATTAATAATATAAACTTTTATTATTAAATCAGATCCATCAGAAGGAGATTATGATTAGTTCATCAAACTGATATTTTTCTATTAAACATTAGACTTATGGCTTATATATCAGACTGAAAAAGTTTATGATCTTCAAAATCACATTTTTACTGATACATTGAACTAAACCTAATTCATTTTATCAGTTTTACAATCAATAAATCTATCATAATATTCTTATTTATTAACCATAGTGATTATAATTGTATACATAAAATATAATACTTAATGTTATTGTAATGGTGCTAAAATAATTTATGTCTAACAAAATATGTCCTAATCATTCTAATTTTTCTTGTTAAATATGTATATAATTATAAACTATCAATGCTAAATTTTTTAGAGTCTATTTAAACCTACTTATAAATATGATCATTGGACAATTTCTTTTAAATTTGAGGCCATTTTAAGAGCATGGAGCTAATAAATTTTCAAATGAATTAGTCGAAATATTACACTGTGTGAACACCTTTTTTCGAATTCATTTTAATTATTTATATGTTAGATGTTTTAAGGAATCCTTATAAGGATTTTGTCTTACATATAACTATTTTATCTTATAGTTTTGTCCTTGATCATGGTACATATTTAGGGATTCGAAGGATATGATTATGACATTTCTGATACATCACGTCAAGGGTTTTCATGGCTACGAAAAAAAATTTGACACTGATCATAATATTGAGGGATTTTTTTGTCAAGAAATATGGATCCTATTCCCTCACATAAGATGGAATTATTAACGTGGTTGGAGGAAAAAATAAAAATAATCCATTTTAATGATGCCTTTCAAAGTAAAGAATGAACAGACTTTTATAGTATGTTCTAAATCTATTGATATCATTATTCTTGATGTCACACTACTATAACTCTTAACATTAAAGAAAAAATTTATTTTATAAGATTTTAATAAATTATTAATATTATAATATTTTTATTTTTAGTCATGTTTTATATTACAATAATAATGTGAATTTGAAAGGTAGATTTATATTTATCTTTCTAACTAACAATATTATCAGTGTAACAATGATACTGATAAAAAATTCTAATTTAATGAAATAGTATGTACATCTGATTATATGGATTCAATATTGTGAGGAATCCTGAGTCTGATCATTTTAATATAAGTATTTCTTTGTTTTATTTCATGTTTTTCAACTACATTTGACCCACTATTGTATATATATTAAACACTTTTGAACCAAAAACAAGGGATTTGGATACCTATAGTAATTCACCTTTGATACTTCCAATACACTCAAAAAGTTGAATGATGAAGATGATGCACTAAGCCGGAGGACTCATACATAGGTCATCCAAAAGGTGAGTTTTGAGTGGTAGTTGGTGGCCCTATTTTCTGAGATAATCCTAGAGTTTTAGAAAGTATTTTAAAAGCATATTTAACCATACATATCATTGAAATCCTCTATTCTGGAATAGGTTCATATGATGCAACATTTATATCCTAAGGAACTTGTCCGGAGGGAGAGTTTCTTATACAAGAACACCTCATTGGTTGGGATTTTTATTATAATGAGATCAAGGACATAAAAATTCCCATTTAAGTATATAATGATATAAAATAAAAGTTTATGATGGAATATATTGCCTCTATTTGGCCATTTCAACATTGGTTTACCGATATGTAATGATACATTTGTCGTTAGTATTGGTTTACGGGTATGAAGAGGCAGATTATAGGTTTCATCACGGGGTGGTCTACCTATTAGTATGTGAAGGTAGATCACCACTGACCTACAATACATATATAGAATCATTCAATTCATAACTAGAAATTGAATGAAGTCACAATGAGTTTTGTGATGTGGTTTCTATGATTCCCTCAGTGTAGTGATCATGTATGGGTTATCACAAACATGTCGACCCAGGTCACACAATTTATAACCATCCAAGACACTAACCTATTTGATAATATTTGGAGGATTTATATATGAAATATTTTATTCCTCCTTGATTTCCCTATTCTATATTATTGGAATAAGAAGGCCAGATTACATCCTAGTTCTAGAAAGGGTTGCAGATAGCACAGGGTTCATAGTTAATAATTAGTACATCATAACACCCCTAAAAAGATAATAAATATGAGCATATGATACTAGTATTATTGGAAATTCCCTAGGAATGTGTCCTTGATTTTTTAAGTTTATATGAGAATTATACCCCTATCATTGTGTTTTCCAATAATAATATATTTCACAAAGATGTTAAGAATTCTCCTTATGAGAGAGTTTATAGTATGTTGTGTCTTCCACCACTGTACTTTTTAGGGGTAGATGAGGATGTAAAACTTGGTCCTTTTCTCTTTCAGGATACATAAGAGAATGTAAAACTATTTCATAAATGTATGGATACCACTCAGTTTAAGAATAATACATATATTAATTTTTGATGTCAGCCAATGGAGTTTGAGTTGGGAACTCAGGTCTTTATGTGATATTTTCCTTGATTGGGTTATAAAAAGATTCAGAGACAAGGAAAGTTATCTACAAGTTATATAATACCATTCAATATCAGGGAAAGATTCAGGCTGGTAGAATATAGGATTCAGATACCTTAAATGTTTCATGACATGTGTGACATCTTACACATATCCCAACATCACCATTATCATTATGACCCATAACATTAGTTTGTTCCTAAGGATATTAGGTTGGAGGTAGATTACTCCTTTGAGGAGAATCAAAAAATAATTTTTGATCAGAACATGAATTGTCTTATAATATTTTTAATTATATATATATGGGTTCTATGAAAGTATAATTGTGTGTTAGCTGAGTCCGTAGAGAGAGAGTTTGATGTACATGCCTAGTTGACGAACAATTTCATAGATGATTGTTTACTACCCTCATATGGGAAACATGGGCATGTGTTTTTAAGAGGTTATGTTGTAACATCCTATATTTTTTCAAGTTACATTTTGTTTCAGATTAGTTATTCCTTTATTGAGTACATATTTTGGTTTAGATCATTGTGAATATGCCTTTAGGATGGTTAGTTTTCATCTAAGAAGAAAATATCATGTCGGTTGGAACCTAATTATGTACCAAATAAAGGGCATGTTTTTTCCTATATGAAATATATTTACATACATGAAATGAACTTGGTTGGTCGTTCCCCTTGTACATCATGAATTGGTTCTTCATCAGTAGAGAAAACCTAATAATTACATTACATATAATGTATTAACATGTCCTGTAATCAATTTTAGATGAGGGGAAAGGACTCAAAGATTACCTTATATGTAATGAATTTAAATCCCATTTCAATTCCAGGGATTTTTAAAAAAAATAGTTTAGAGACTCATTTTGATATAGTCTAATTTCTTCTTTTAAAATGATATTATCCATCTGAGAGACCAACTCCCAACCTAACATAGGCTTCAACAGATCTTTTCTATCTGAGCTCCATTATATTCAACATAATGACCAATAGATACACCATGGTAATATATATATTCCCCTACCTGCCATCATTTCTTATGTTGTTCTCTTTATCTCTATTTTAGTTCAAACATTTATGACCAGTTGTTAGGGTTTTATCTTCTATTCATATTACTCCCATTCTATCTCAATTCAGGGGATAGCACTGGATGACGAGAGTGATACGTGTCTATGGTAGGTGATCTAGTTCCTTTCTATAAATTCTTCATTACATTATATTATGTGTCATTGTGTCTTATTCCAAACATATTTATCAATGCTTCGAAAATTCATAGTAAATTTAATTAAATTTAATTTATAATTTATATGATCATATCTAGTAGAATATCAACACCATTGGTTTATCTCCTTGACCAAACCCACCTCACGGATGTGTCATTATGTTAAGGCCCATATTCCCCCTTAGTTTCAAATTGATATGAAATATAATGACATGTGTGTTCCTTTTAATAAATGAATTAAAAATTAGAATTTATAGGATATTTTTGTGGACCTTATGGGTTGTACCATAAAATGAATTTCATATACATGATACCTAACATGAGGAAACCTAGAATGGGATCATTTTTAATTATATTATAATTGTAAATGAGTTGTAATTACATAGGGAGAAATACACAGAATTCCATGGATAAGATCACTAGTCATTTTACCTACCTCTAAATAAGTTCTACTATAGGGGAGAAAACCTGAACAAGATCAGTGTATATATGGTCATACATGGACATGAGTTATAATCATTCTGCTATGTGTGATACTAGTGATAGGATTATAAGGTTTTGTCATCATGATTATCTAAGATTAGTACTTGAGATCTATTTGTGGATCACCTTTGGAAAACTCTTACTATATTGGTTATTAATAGTTCCCCTAGAGTGATACTTGGGATTAATCTTCCTACCACCATGGATTGGATTAGTGTTCTATTTATAGAATTATAATGATGACTTTAATAATAAATACTACGAAGGAATAAATGTTATCTATGGAAGTTTCCACTAAAAAATCACATGATTCAATTTGGTTTATCTCATGATACTTGTTTTTTATGACATCTTATCATTTCAAACCTATCATATTAGTACATGTTGTAACGCCCCGACCCCAGTTACCCAGAGTCGGTGCATTATTACATTACATTGGCATGATCACAAGGAATCATGTCTCAAAGGACCGATTAGTTTAACAGTCATGGAAAATAGATTACATATGTGAATGTTACATTACACATCATAACATTTAAAACAAAATAATCTTTTATGAATGACATTATTACCTTGTCTTAAACCTTCTTATCAATCACAATATACTTCTTGGAATCCTGGGAAAAATAAAACATAGAAAAGGGGTGAGCTTAAAGGCCCAGTAAGGATAACAATATAGCGGAAACTTTCATAAATACGAATAAAAATTTACGGAAATGTATAACTAAAAAAAGCCTTTTAAACATGAACTTCTGCATAGAATGGAAAAAATTAAATTAAATAATTCCATTTACTTATTCACATGGATATTCAAATAATCGAATAATCACATGAAATATCAATAACCACTTTCATAATTATGGAATGCATAATTCCAGACTATCATAACCACGTAGCCAAGGCCTCGTTCCAATACTACAAATAAGATTTTTCCAAGGCCTTGTTCCAAGACACTATTTTGTCTCCTGAGACCTACCGATGCATCGAGGAGCTACATTGGGCTCCACCCTTCACTTACTAAGTCTAATGCATTCCCATATGAAAAGGTGTAAACATAACATAAACATTCTTATTAAAACTAGCATATAAAATGTCAATAATTTCTCCATAAACCATGAATGGTATTAAAATAACACATCCATAGTAGAACATATCACAAAACCTTGAATACAATACAAAAGTTTTGTATCATAATAAATCAACTTCAAAAAAGCTTAAAATCCATCAAAGGATGTATAAATAGATGAAATCAAAACAATTTGAGAGAAATATCTATTTTCTCAAAATTATTAAAAAGTCAGACATTTATAAAGGAAGTAATTTAAAAGAGATTATTGAATCAAAGGGTCCCATACCACTTTGAAACTTTTGAAATGAAATATCATTTAAAAACCTTCATGTCCATATAAATAAATCCTTAAAATCATTTTGAAAACATGGAAATTAATTATAAATATTTAGAAAGATAAATCTTTAATACATTTAAAATTACGATCTTGATAAAGAGTACCTTTCACAAATTCTTAAAATATTCATTTTGAAATCATTTAAAAGTCACATAATTATAAAATAAAACATTTAATTTGAGAATATTCTTATAATCTTGCAAGGGAAGATTTGACAATTTTATGATGGCGGTAAATAGCCGCACCTTCCGTATAAGTTAAAAACACATTCTTACCATAAATTTGTCGAAAAGGTTAAAAGTGCCTTGCTTGAAAAACGACGGAAAGATTCCTTTCAAAACATATAATGTTATAAATGACTTTAACTCATTGTCTAGTAAATAGTAAAAATGTTTTTAAATACATTTTTAATGAACATGGATGTGGATGATAAAGAGATCCTAGTAGATAATTATGTATAAACAACCTCAGATAGTGAAGTGATTGTGAAATAAACCCTTACCTTTTACTTTTCCTTGGTTGATGGTACGTTAACCTCTTTTATAATGGTGAAATAATTGTTATTAAATTATTCATGAATCATATGAATTAATATGTTATCATATATGATCTTTTAACATTTCTTGGTTAATAATATCTTAGAATTATTGTCGTTTTGGGTGTTAACTTACTCGTTTACTTTTATATGTTTTGTTACATAAGCCTTGTTTTTTATGGATAAGTTGTATCTTATTAATATCCAGAATGATATCAAGTCCTTAAATACTATTATTATTCATCAAATGATAATTATACTTGAATGGATACGATGGAGAATAAATCTCATCGCGTTCGTGGAGACGGTAGTCCGTACGTACGTACGAGCGACAATATCATTCTTTTGATATTAAAATAATATATTATTGGATGGTATATCATATATACAGAATCATTATCATTTTATATTTATTATTTACATGAATTACAAATCATTATTATACCCATCCAAATAATAATATATTGAATAACAATTACACCACAACGTGGAGACGGTAGCCCATACGTACGCACGTATGGTGACATGCCATTCAAAGTATGGATAGAATACTGAATATGGTTGTACCATATTTATAATAATATTACAATATATAGGATATACTGGATTCATTATTTTAGAATGGGAATAACAAAGAAAGAAGAAGTTGAAGAAGGAATGAATTTGATAAATGGTGGTGAAAACATTACCTGTTCTTCGGGTTCTTCCTTTTGATTTGATCAAAAGGGCTCTTTAGGGTGGCTTTCTGATCAAAATAAGGCCTATAGGTCGTAGTCATGGAAGTTGAGAGAGTATCGGGGTAGGGTTCGGCCAAACCAAAAGGTTTGAAGGTGTTATTTAATGAGAAGGGAGAGTGACCTTTTATAAGAGGGTTGAGGGGGCACCTTTGGAAAAGCTAGAAATATTATTTTATAATAAATTCATATTCGGTTTATAATGGCTCCAAAGTATATTATTTAAAGTTTAAGGTGGGTATGGGTTGAAAAACACTCATCCAATATAATTTAGACAGGTTTCAGTCATTATATTAACCTTATCATTTAGTTTTAACTCTTAGTTAATTAGTTTGACACTTACCATGTCACTTTGTATTTTTATATTATATAGTTAATAAACTTACTATATACTTCCAATATACCTCCAACTGATCCATTAATGATTCAAATATCATGATATAATTCTCTTGGCCGAACCATAGATTTTTAGGAATTTAATATCAATTAATAATATAATTTTTTTGAAAAACTATTTTATGTCAATTTTGACACTATTCGATAATTGATTTTTGTAAAACTCATAATAGAATTATTACTTCGAAAAAAGTTAATTAAGTCAATCCTAACATGTCATATTAACCTAGAAATTTTTTTTAATTCATAAAAAGTCTCAAATTATATTTATTTGGGTATTTATAATATCAATTATAAATAAAGTATAATTATGTTGGAAATATTTTTATATTTCTAATTAATATTTAAAATCGAATTTATCTTTTGTATAACCCTATATTAAAAATGTTTTAGTAAATAAACTTTGATTTTAACTCTCTTAACTCTTCTTTGAATTAAATAATAATAAATGTCCTAATCTAATCCAAGTGGACCTAAATGATAATATTTTATTCCTAAAGTTGTTTTTGGTCGAGATACACTTGTCCAATAGAATTAGGACATGTGTTAGTGTAATATTATTATCATTTTTACCCTTAATTACCCTATTTACTTTTAACCGTGGTAAATAAAAATAAAAAGTTATTATTCACCAAAAATTATTTTCATCTCATTGAACCACATTTTACTACATGATATTAACCGTGTCTCTCGGATTTTCAAAATTCCTCTCATAGAAGTGGTAAAATTAAGTTTTATGAAAAATACAGTTTTTTAACTACCACTTAGTGGTTTCACTATTCATCAAAAATTGAAGTTTTTCAGAACAATTCCAAAATTTTACCCTAAGATATAATTGATATTCCGAATTCAAAAATGATGCCTATTTTAAAAAATTCCAAACATATAAGTAGAATTAATTAATTTTATAATTAATTCCCGTTATCACGACAAATAGCGTGTTTTTAAGAAACAATATATATCAAAAGATTGACAATTGATTATGTCCAATTTCAAAGTGAAATTAATTCTAATGAACACCATTGGTTAAATGGTATAATAATATTCTAATTATTCTTAAAAACCACTCAATAGTATAATTTATCACTATAAATTATTTTGATTAAAAAAGTTGTTTTTAAGTATTTTTCACTATTCATAAAAATTGGAAGTTCTCAGAAAAATACCAAAAATTCAACATAGGATCATTTCGATATTCCGAATCCAAAAATGAAGTCCATTTTGAAATATAAAATATATATAATTTCAAAAAGTAGATATTACTATTCATAACAGCTACATTGATTGGTTGTGGTGTGTTAGAATTCGATGTTGCGTACAACACACGTTATCACATTATTCAAAGAGAAGCATACTGTAGAAGCTTGGGGTGTTACATTCTCCCCTCCTAAAATAAATTGAATCCTCGCAATTTGAAATTATTCTTTGAAAATAAAAGGTTGAATATAGAAAATATCTTTGTGGGAAAACCCACATCAGAAATTTTGTTAATAAAATTTAGTCTTAATAAGAGGAAAAGAGAAATGAAAGGGTCACCACAAAATTATGATCTCTATTCGGAGAACATTGGTGGTAATTAGAGACATATAATTGGAGGAAAAACGTAAATATTTATAAGTATTTATTGATGTCATCAATCAAAAACAAGTGTAAAATTGAGGGCCATAAATTCATCAATCTATGATGATTTAAAATACTATCAGTTCAGCAAAACATATGGTATTAGGATAACACATTTTTTTGTTTTAAGATCCCTTCACTAAAGTATATGATTTAATTTCATCATTGAATAATAGAAGAAGAAAAATATATACTTGACAAGTAGAGTCTCATCCTTTAACTAAGTTCTACCACAAACTCATCTCTCACTCTAAAAGATAATAGAACATAAAAATAATATTCTATTTATCCTATTTTTATAGGGTTAAAAAATGAATTTATAATTCATCTACTAGACCTTCTTAAAATAAACTACATTATTTAATCCAGGACATCTCGTGGGCTAGTGGTAGGTGATTCACCCTTGTCGCCCTTCGGTTGTGGGTTCATGTCTCGTGGCCTTGCCGGTCGCGACGGGTTGTCGCCCAACCTTCGGGTTGTCCTTTTATGGAAATCCAAAATTAATCTAAAACTTGAATTATCCAAAATACATCTGTCCAAACTCACAGTACAACATTTATAAGGACGTTAAACATAATGTAGATACTTTTTACCCCGTAATAGCATATGAATACCTTCATCATGTATTCTTTCAAAACACTAAAACAACCTGAATTACCATAATCCTTATTGATTACATTCATACTCCCTTATACCATATAGATTGTTGGATATACATCATCCATCAAAAAATGTTGTAATCTCCAACAATTATGGAATATAAAAATCTTTAATCGGTTTCAAGGCAGTCAAGAATATCCAATATAATTTACCCAAATCAACCATATCTTATTCCAAAAAAAGTACCTCAATAATAGGACCGTATTAAGGTTTATCTTTCCTTTAACCATGTAGTTTCCAAAAAGTTTAACTTGTTGTAGAGTCACTTTTCATAGTACCATAAAATCTCAAATCCTCAATGAAATAGTATTACAGTACAATCCTTATATACTCCATAATTATTATAACAAGTACATTGCTGATACAACACTCAAATGAAATAATCAACATAACAACTCTAATCATTCCTCTTCATCTGTGGTAGTATCATAACATGATTTTTATCCAATAGAATCATTTGTTGCATAGTCTGATGATAGGTTCGTGTAGTTTCCAAACTCCTTGCAAATGAAGCATTGTACTTTTAAAACAATTTTCTTACCCTTGTAGTCACGTACTTGGTGCCCTTTTCCTACACACTTATAACAAACTCTCATTACTTTCAGGAACATTCTAGGGTGTTTCTTCCCAGAGTTATCACATATAGGGAAATTCTTATTTTCCCTCTTCCCTTTATCCATCTTTCTCTCTTCCATCATTTTCATATCTTTCTTCCCTTCTAACCCTTAGGACTCAGTAAACTCTTAATTTATCTTATACACACATTATACTATTTTTTCATATGATGATAATACGTGGGAGACTATTTCACTTCTAAATGATGGCTTAATACCATGAAAGATATGATCCTTGTTACTCTTTGGATCATACGTATTACTAGAGTTCACATTCCTTCTACTGGGCGCCATTTCTATACAATAACATAAACTAGGCCAGTTTATGAATTGCAATGAATAATTCCAAACTTGTAAAATACCTAACGCAAATTGAACAGTTTATGGGTATAATCCATAATCATAAAAATGTTTTCTTTGTGTAATTATATACTCATGAGCCCTTCATAATGGTTTGTAAAAAATGAGAATTTTCCTAAGCATATCCCCTGGGAGTGTCGTAACAAAGAGTGCAGCAAGGCCCGTTGTCGTGCACCAGTTCCTGTTCGAGTCCAGTTCAAAGCGGTGTTTTCGGTTTTTACCCTTAGGTACATCTGTGCCAGAGCTGCCTCTACCTGCTGGTATCCAAACATGGATGTATTTCTCGGAAAACTCACAAAATCTCTATAATACCAAAAATCTTGGATGTCCTTCTATACTAATCCTCAAAGTCTATATTTGGGCTATGTGATCTAATCAGAGTTTATCTAAATATATTTTCCAATGTTATTGCTAAACTTCCTCTGATACCAACTGTAATGCCCCGACCCAGTTACCCAGAGTCGGTGCATTATTACATAACATTGGCATGATCACAAGGAATCAAGTCCCAAAGTACCGATTAGTTTAGCAGTCTTGGAAAATAGATTACATACATGAATGTTACATTACAGTTCATAACATATAAAACAAAATAATCTTTTATGAATGCCATTATTCCCTTGTCTTAACCCTTCTTATCAATCATAATATACTTGTTGGAATCCTGGGAAAAATAAAACATAGAAAAGGGGTGAGCTCAAATGCCCAGTAAGGATGACAATATAGCGGGAACTTTCATATATAAGAATAAACATTTAAGGCAATTTATAAATAAAACAAAATCCTTTTAAACTAGAAATTCAACATAGTATGGAAAAAATAAAATGAAATAATGCCATTTACTTATTCACATGGATATTCTACTAATCAAACAATCACATGTAATATCAATAACCACTTTCATAATAATGGAATGAATAATTCGAGACTATCTTAACCACATAGCCAAGGCCTCGTGCCAAGACTACAAATAAGATTTTTCCAAGGCCTTGTTCCAAGACTCTAGTTTGTCTCATTAGACCTACCGATCTATCGAGGAGCTATAGAGAAATCCACCCGTCACTTACAGAGACCAATGCATTCCCATATGAAAAGGTTTAAACATAACATAAACATTCATATTAAAACTAGCACACTAAATGTCAATACATTCTCCATAAACCATGAATGGTGTAAAAATAACACATCCACAGTAAAACATATCACAAATCCTTGAATACAATACAAAAGTTTGGTATCATAATAAATCAACTTCAAATAAGCTTAAAATCCATGAAAAGATGTTGACATTGATGAAATCAAAACTATTTGAGAGAAATATCTCTTTTCTTGAAATCATTGAAAAGTCACACATTTATAAAAGAAGTAATTTAAAAGAGATTTTTGAATTAAAGTTTCCCATTGAACTTTGAAACTTTTGAAAAGAAATATCATTTCAAAACCTTCATATCCATATAAATAAATCCTTAAAATCATTTTGAAAACATGGAAATTAACTAATAATATTTAGAAAGATAAATCATTAAAACATTAAAAATTACGATCTTGATAAAGAGTACCTTTCACAAATTCTCAAAATATTCATTTTGAAATCATTTAAAAGTCACATAATTATAAAATAAACCATTTAATTTGAAAATATTCTTATAATATTGTAAGGTAAGCTTTGAAGATTTTATAGCGGTGGTAAATAGCCGCACCCGCTGTATAAGTTAAAAAAAGATATTCTTACCTTAAATTTGTCAAAAAGGTTAAAAGTGCCTTGCTTGAAAATTGACAGAAATATTCCTTTCAAAACATATAAGGGTATAAATGACTTTAACCCATTGTCTAGTGAATAGTAAAAAAAATTAAATACATTTTTAATGATCATCGATGTGGATGATAAAGAGATCCCAGTAGATAATTACGTATAAACAATCTCGGATAATGAAGAGGTTGTAAAATAAACCCTTACCTTATACTTTTCCTTGATTGAGGGTAGGTTAACCTCCTGTATAATGGTGAAATAATTGTTATTAAATTATTAAATAATCATATACATTAATATTAAATCATATATGATCTTTTAACATTTCTTTGTTAATAATATCTTAGAATTATCGTCATTTCGGGTGTTAACTTACTCGTTTACTTTTATATGATTTGTTACATAAGTCGTGTTTGTTATGGATAGGTTGTATCTTATTAATATCCAGAATGATATCATGTCCTTAAATACTATTATTAATCATCAATTGATAATTATACTTGAATGGATAAGATGGAGAATGAATCTCATCGCGTTCGTGGAGACCGTAGTCCGTATGTACACACGAGCGACAATATCATTCATTTGATATTAAAATAATATATAATTGGACGGTATATCATATATACAGAATCATTATCATGTTATATTTATTATTTACATTAATTAAAAATCATTTTTATACCCATCCAAATAATAATATATTGAATAACAATTACACCACGACGTGGAGACGGTAGGTCGTACGTACGCACTTATGGTGACATGTCATTCAAAGGAGGGATAGAATACTGAATACGGTTGTACCATATTTATAATAATATTAAAGTATATAGGAGATACTGGTTTAATTATTTTATAATGGGAATAACAAAGAAAGAAGAAGTTGAAGAAGAAATGAATTTGAAAAAGGGTGGTGAAAACATTACCTATTCTTTGGGTTCTTCCTTTTGATTTATCAAAAGGGATTCCTACGATAGCATTATGATCAAACTAAGGCATATAGGTTGTAGTGAGGAAAGTTTAGAGAGTATTGGGGCAGGGTTTGGACGAACCAAAAGGCTTTGAAGGTTTGAGTTAATGAGAAGGGAGAGTGCCCTTTTATAAGAGGGGTGAGAGGCACCTTTGGAAAAGCTAGAAATATTATTTTATAATAAATTCATATTCGGTTTCTAATGGCTCAAAAGTAGATTATTTAATGGTTAAGGTGTATATGGGTCGAAAAACACTCAACCAATAGAATTTAGACTGGCTTGGGTCATTATATTAACCTTATCTTTTAGTATTAACTCTTAGTTAATTACTTTGACACATACCATGTAACTTTGTATTTTTATATTATATAGTTAATAAACATACAATATACATCCAATAAATCCCCAAGTGGTCCATTAATGTTACAAATATCATTATAGAAGTCCCTTGGCCAAACCTTAGATTTGTAGGAATTTAATATCAATTAATAATATAATATTTGTTTTAAAAACGCTTTTATGTCAATTTTGACACTATTCAATAATTGATTTTTTGTGAAAATCATAACAGAATGATTACATCAAAAAAAGTTAATTAAGTCAATCCTAACATGTCATAAAAACAAATAAAATTTATTTAATTCATAAAATGTCTCAAATTATATTTATTTGGGTATTTATAAAATCAATTATTCTAATTTTTTAGTATTATGGTAATTACTGCATCATCATTGTGTCATAAATAAAGTAACATTTTTAATGACTATAAATTATACATAAAATTTAATTATGTAGGAAATCTTTTTAGATTTCTAATTAATATTTACAATCGGATTTATCTTATGTATATCCCTATATTAAAAATGGTTTCGTAAATAAACTTTGATTTTAACTCTCTTAACACTTCTTTGAAATAAATAATAATAAATGTCCTAATCTAATCCAAGTGGACCTAAATGATAATATTTTATTCCTAAGGTTGTTTTTGGTCGAGATACACATGTCCAATAGAATTAGGACATGTGTCAGGGTAAAATTAATTTCATTTTTACCCTTAATTACCATATTTACTTTTAACTGTGGTAAATACAAGTAAAAAGTTACTATTCACCAAAAATTATTTTCATCTCATTGAACCAAATTTTACTACTTGATATTAACCGTTCCTCTCGGATTTTAGAAATTCCACTCACAGAAGTGGTAAAATTATGTTTTATGAAAAATTCAGTTTTTTAACTACCACCTAGTGGTTTCACTATTCATCAAAAATTGAAGTTTTTCAGAACAATGCCAAAATTTTACCCTAAGATATAATTGAGTTTCCGAATTCAAAAATGATTTCTATTTTAAAAAATTACAAACATATAAGTTGAATTAATTAATTTTATAATTAATTCCCGCTGCCACAACAAATAGCGTGTTTTTAAGAAACAATATATATCAAAAGATTGACAATTGTTTATGTCCAATTTCGAAGTGAAATTAATTCTAATGAACACCATTGGATAAAATGGAAAAAATATATTCTAATTATAATTTAAAACCACTCAATAGTATAATTTATCACTCTAAATTATTTTTATGAAAAATAGTTGTTTTTAAGTATTTTTCACTATTCATAAAAATTGGAAGTTCTCAGAAAAATACCAAAAATTCAAATTAGGTTAATTTAGATATTCCGAATCCAAAAATTAAGTCCATTTTGAAATATAAAATATGTATAATTTCAAAAAATAGGTATTACAATTCATACCGACTAGTTTGATTGGTTGTGGTGTGTTAGAACTCGATGTTGCGTACAACACACACTGTCACATTATTCAAAGAGAAGCTTACCGTAGAAGCTTGGGGTGTTACATTCTCCCATACTTCAATAAATTTCATCCTTGTAATTTGAAATTATTCTTCAAAAATAAAAGGTTGAATATAGAAAAAATCTTTTTGGGAAAACCCACATCATAAATTTGGTTAATAAAATTTAATCTTAATAAGAGGAAAAGAGAAACGAAAGGGTCACCACCAAATTATGATCTCTATTCGGATAACATTATTGGCAATTATAGACATATAATTGGAGGAAAAATGTAAATATTTATAGGTATTTATTGAGGTCATCAATCACAAACAAGTGTAAAATTGAGGCCCTTAAATTCACCAATCTCTGATGATTTAAAATACCATTGGTTCAGCAAAACATATGGTATTAGGTTAACACATTTTTTTGTTTTAATATCCCTTCACTAAATTATATGAATTAATTTCTTCATTGAATAAGAGAAGAAGAAAATATATACTTGACAAGTAGAGTCTCATCCTTTAACTAAGTTCTACCACAAACTCATCTTTCACTCTAAAAGATAATAAAACTTAAAAATAATATTCTATTTATCGTATTTGTATAGGGTTAAAAAATAAATTTATAATTCACCTACTAGACCTTCTTAAAATAAACTACATTATTTATTCTAGGACATATCGTGGGCCAGTGGTAGGTGATACACCCTTGTCTCCCTTCGGTTGTGGGTTCAAGTCTCACGGCCTTACCGGTCGCGATGGGTTGTCGCCCGACCTTCGGGTTGTCCTTTTATGGTAATACAAAATTAATCGCAAACTAGAATTATCCAAAATACTTCTGTCCAAACTCATAGTCCAACATTTATAAGGAAGTTAATCATAATGTTTATCGTTTTTACCCCGTAATAGCATATGAATACCTTCATCATGTATTCTTTTATAACAATGAAACTACCTGAATTACCATAATCCTTATTGATTGCATTCAAGCTCCCTTATTCCATATAGAATGCTGGATATACTTCATCCATCCAAAAAAAATTTAAACTACCATAATTATGGAATATACAAATCTTTAATCGGTTTCAAGGCAGTCAAGAATATCCAATATAATTTACCGAAATCAATTATATCTTATTCCAAAATAAGTAACTCAATAATAGGACCGTATTAAGGTTTATCATTCCTTCAACCATGTAGTTTATAAAAAGTTTAACTTGCTGTAGAGTCACTTTTCATAGTACCATAAAATCTAAAATCCTCAATTACATAGTACTGCAGTACAATCCTTATATACTCCATAATTTTTATAACAAGTACATTTCTGATACAACACTCAAATGACATAATCAACATAAGAACTCTAATCATTCATCTTCATCTGTGGAAGTATCATAACTTGATTGTTATCTAATAGCATCATTTACGGCATAGTCTGATGATATGTTCGCGTAGTGTCCAAACTTTTTGCAAATGAAGCATAGTACATTTGAAACCATTTTCTTACCCTTGTAGTCATGTACTAGGTGCCCTTTTCCTGCACACTTATAACAAACTCTCATTCATTTCAGGCAAGTTCTAGGGTGTTTCTTCCCAGAGTTATCACATATGGGGAAATTCTTCTTTTCCCTCTTCCCTTTATCCATCTTTCTCTCTTCCATCATTTTATTCTCTTGCTTCCCTTCAAAGCCATAGGACTCCATAAAGTCTTTATTTATCTTATCCACACATGATACTATTTCTTCATGTGATGATAATACGTGGGAGACTATTTCCCTTCTAAATGATGGATTAATACCATGAAATATATGATCCTTCTTACTCTTTGGATCATACGTATTACTGGAGTTCACATACCTTCTACTGGGTGCCATTTCTATAAAATAGCATAAACTAGGTCAATTTATGAATTGCAATGAATAATTCCAAACTTGAGAAATACCTAAAGCAAATTGAACAGTTTAGGGATATAATCCACAATCATAAAAATGTTTTCTTTTAGTAATTATATACTCATGAGTCCTTCATAATGGTTTGTAAAAAAAAGAGAATTATCCTAAGAATATCCCCTGGGAGTGTCGTAACCAAGAGTGAAGCACGGCCCATTGTCGTGCACTAGTTCCCATTCGAGTCTAGCTCAAAGAGGTGTTTTCGGGTTTACCCCTATGTACATCTATGCTAGAGCCGCCTCTACCTGATCGTATCCAGATAGGGATGTATTTCTCGAAAAACTCACAAAATCCCTACAATACCAAAATTCTAGGATGATCTTCTATACTAATCCTCAAAGTCGATATTAGGGCTATGTGCTCTAACCAGAGTTTATCTAAATCTAGTTTCCAAGGTTATTTCTAAACTTCATCTGATACCAACTGTAATGCTCTGACCCCAGTTACCCAGAGTCGGATCATTATTACATAACATTGGCATGATCATAAGGAATCAAGTCCCAAAAGACCGATTAGTTTAGCAGTCTTGGAAAATATATTACATACATGAATGTTAAATTAAACTTCATAACATATAAAACAAAATAATCCTTTATTAATGACATTATTCCCTTGTCTTAACCCTTGTTATCAATCACAATATACTTCTTGGAATCCTGGGAAAAATAAAACATAGAAAATGGGTGAGCTCAAATCCCCAGTAAGGATAAAAATATAGCGGAAACATTCATAAATAAGAATAAACATTTAAGGCAATGTATAACTAAAACAAAAGCCCTTTAAACTTGAACATCAACATAGTATGTAAAAAATAAAATGAAATAATGCCATTTATTTATTCACATGTATATGCTACTAATCGAATAATCCCATGCAATATCAATAACCACTTTCATAATGATGGAACACATAATGCCAAACTATCATAATCACATAGCCAAGACCTCGTGCCAAGAATACAAATAATATTTTTCCAAGGCCTTGTGCCAAGACAATAGTTTGTCTCATGAGACCTACCGATGCATCGAGGAGCTATAGTGGGCTCCACCCATCACTTACTATGTCCAATGAATTCCCATATGAAAGGGTTTAAACATAACATAAACATTCATATTAAAACTAGCATATGAAATGTCAATAAATTCTCTATAAACCATGAATGGTATAAAAATAACACATCCATAGTAAAACATATCAAAAAACCTGCAATACAATACAAAAGTTTTGTATCATAATAAATCAACTTAAAATAAGCTTAATATCCATCAAAGGATGTTGACATAGATGAAATCCAAACTATTTGAGAGAAATATCTCTTTTCTCAAAATCATTGAAAAGTCACACATTTATAAATGAAGTAATTTAACAGAGATTTTGGAATCAAAATGTCCCATACCAATTTGAAACTTTTGAAAAGAAATATCATTTCAAAACCGTCATGTCCATATAAATAAATCCTTAAAATAATTTCAAAAACATGGACATTAATTAAAAATATTTAGAAAGATAAATCTTTAAAACACTTAAAATTATGATCTCGATAAAGAGTACCTTTCACAAATTCTAAAAAATATTCATTTTGAAATCATTTAAAAGTCACATAATTATAAATTAAAACATTTACTTTGAAAATATTTTTATAATCTTTTAAGGGAAGCTTTGAAGATTTTATAAAGGTGGTAAATAGCCGCACCCGCCGTATAAGTTAAAGAAAGACATTCTTACCTTAAATTTGTCGAAAAGGTTACAAGTGCCTTGCTTGAAAAACGACGGAAAGATTCCTTTCAAAACACATAAGGGTATAAATGAATTTAACCCATTTTATAGTAAATAGTAAAAATGTTTTTAAATACATTTTTAATGATCATGGATGTGAATGATAAAGAGATCACAGTAGATAATTACGTATAAACAACCTCGGATAATGGAGAGATTGTGAAATAAACCCTTACCTTGTACTTTTCCTTGGTTGAGGGTAGGTTAACCTCCTCTATAATGGTGAAATAATTGTTATTAAATTATTCAAGAATCATATGCATTAATATGATATCATATATGATGTTTTAACATTGCTTTGTTAATAAAATATTAGAATTATCATCGTTTCGGGAGTTAACTTACTCATTTACTTTTATATGTTTTGTTACATAAGCCGTGTTTTTCATAGATTTGTTGTATCTTATTAATATAAATAATGATATCAAGTCCTTAAATACTATTATTAATCATCAAATGATAATTACACTTGAATGGATACGATGGAGAATGAATCTCATCGCGTTCATGGAGACGGTAGTCCGTACCTACGCACGAGCGACAATATCATTCATTTGATATTAAAATAATATATAATTGGATGATATATCATATATAAAGAATAATTATAATGTAATATTTATTATTTACATGTATTAAAAATCATTATTATACCCATTCAAATAATAATATATTGAATAACAATTACACCACGGCGTGGAGACGGTAGCCCGTACGTACGCACGTATGGTGACATGTCATTCAAAGTATGGATAGAATACTGAATATGGTTGTACCATATTTATAATAATATTACAGTATATAGGAGATACTGGATTCATTATTTTACAATGGGAATAACAAAGAAAGAAGAAGTTTAAGAAGAAATGAATTTGAAAAAGGGTGGTGAAAACATACCTCTTCTTCGGGTTCTTTCTTTTGATTTGATCAAAAGGGCTCCTTAGGGTGGCTTTATGATCAAACTAAGGACTCTAGGTTGTAGTGAGGGAAGTTGAGAGAGTATTTGGGTAGCGGTTGGCCGAACCAAAAGTCTTTGAAGGTGTGAGGTAATGAGAAGGGAGAGTTCCCTTTTATAAGAGGGGTGAGGGGCACCTTTGGAAAAGCTAGAAATATTATTTTATAATAATTTCATATTCGGTTTCTAATGGATCCAAAATGTATTATTTGAAGGTTAAGGTTGGTATGGGTCTAAAAACACTCAACCAATATAATTTATAGAGGTTTGGGTCATTATATTAACCTTATCTTTTATTTTTAACTCTTAGTTAATTAGTTTGACACTTACCATGTCACTTTGTATTTTTATATTATATAGTTAATAAACATACTATATACTTCTAATCTACCCACAAGTGGTCCATTAATGATACACATATCATAATATAAGTCTCTTTTCCAAACCTTATATTTTTAGGAATTTAATATCAATTAATAATATAATATTTGTTTTAAAAAATCTTTTATGTCAATTTTGACACTATTCAATAATTGATTTTTGTGAAAATCATAACAGAATTATTACTTCAAAACAAGTTAATTAAGACAATAATAACATGTCATATTAACCTATAAAATTAGTTTAATTCATAAAAAGTCTCAAATTATATTTATTAGGGTATTTATAATGTCAATTATCTTAATTGTTTCACTATTATGGTAATTACTACATCATCATTTTCTCATAAATAATGTAACATATTTAATGTATAAAAATTATAAATAAAATATAATTATGAAGTAAATAATTCTATATTTCTAAAGAATATTTACAACTGAATTTATCTTATGTATAACCTTATATTAAAAATGTCTTAGTAAATAAACTTTGATTTTAACTCTCTTAACTCTTCTTTGAATTAAATAATAATAAATGTCCTAATCTAATCCAAGTGGACATAAATGACAATATTTTATTCCTAAGGTTGTTTTATGTCGAGATAAACTTGTCCTATAGAATTAGGACATGTGTTAGGGTAATATTAATATCACTTTTACCCTTAATTACCCTATTTACTTTTAACCGTGGTAAATAAAAGTAAACAGTTACTATTCACCAAATATTATTTTCATCTCATTGAACCACATTTTACTACTTGATATTAACCGTGTCTCTCGGATTTTCAAAATTCCACTCACAGAAGTTGTAAAATTAAGTTTTATGAAAATTTAAGTTTTTTAACTACCACTTAGTGGTTTCACTATTTTTCAAAAAATGATGTTTTTCAGAACAATGCCAAAATTATACCCTAATCTATAATTGATATTCCGAATTCAAAAATGATGTATATTTTACAAAATTCAAAACATATAAGATTAATTAATAAATTTTACAATTAATTCCTACTGACACAACAAATAGCGTGTTTTTAAGAAACAATATATATCAAAAGATTGACAATTGTTTATATCCAATTTCAAAGTGAAATTAATTCGAATGAACCCCATTGGATAAAATGGTAAAAATGTATCCTAATTATACTTTAAAACCACTAAATAGTATGATTTATCACTATAAATTATTTTGATATAAAAAGTTGTTTTTAAGTATTTTTCACTGTTCATAAAAATTAGATGTTCTCAGATAAATACCAAAAATTCAACTTAGGATAATTTAGATATTCCGAATCCAAAAATGAAGTCCATATTGAAATATAAAATATATATAATTTCAAAAATTATGTATTACTATTCATAACATCTAGTTTGATTGGTTGTGGTGTGTTAGAACTCGATGTTGTGTACAACACACGCTATCACATTATTCAAAGAGAAGCGTATTGTAGAAGCTTGGGGTGTTACATTCTCCCATTCATCAATAAATTGCTTCCTCACAATTTGAAATTATTCTTCAAAAATAAAAGGTTGAATTTAGAAAATATCGTTGTGGGAAAACCCACATCGGAAATTTGGTTAATAAAATTTAGTCTTAATAAGAGGAAAAGAGAAATGAAAGGGTCACCAACAAATTATGATCTATATTCGGAGAACATTGGTGGAAATTAGATACATATAATTGGAGGAAACGTAAATATTTATAGTTATTTATTAAGGTCATCAATCACAAACAAGTGTAAAATTGAGGGCCTTAAATTCATCAATCTATGATGATTTAAAATACCATCGGTTCTGCAAAATATATGGTATTAGGATAACAAATTTTTTTGTTTCAATATCCCTTCATTAAAGTATATTAATTAATTTCTTCGTTGAATAAGAGAAGAACGAAAATATATACTTTAAAAGTAGAGTCTCATCCTTTAACTAAGATCTACCACAAACACATCTTTCACTCTAAAAGATAATCGAACTTAAAAATAATATTACAATTATCCTATTCGTATAGGGTTAAAAAAATGAATTTATAATTCATCTACTAGACATTCTTAAAATAAACTACATTATTTAATCTAGGACATCTCGTGGGCCAGTGGTAGGTGATACACCCTTGTCACCCTTCGGTTGTGGGTTCAAGTCTCGCGGCCTTACAGATCCCGACGGGTTGACGCCCAACTTCCGGGATGTCCTTTTATGGCAATACAAAATTAATCTCAAACTTGAATTATCCAAAATACTTTTGTCCAAACTCACAGTCCAAAATTTATAAGGAAGTTAAACATAATGTAGATCATTTTTACCCCGTAATAGTATATGAATACCTTCATCATGTATTCTTTTAAAACACTGAAACAACCTAAATTACCATAATCCTTATTGATTACATTCATGCTCCCTTATTCTATATAGAATGGTAGATATACTTCATCCATCCAAAATTGTTGTAAACTCCAACAATTGTTGAATATAAAAATCTTTAATCGGTTTCAAGGAAGTCAAGAATATCCAATATAATTTACCCAAATAAACCATATCTTATTCCAAAATAAGTACCTCAATAATAGGACTGTATTAAGGTTTATCTTTCCTTCAACCATGTAATTTCCACAAAGTTTAACTTGTTGTAGAGTAACTTTTCATAGTACCATAAAATCTCAAATCCTCAATGAAATAGTACTGCAGTACAATCCTTATATACTCCATAATTATTATAACAAGTAAATTGATGATACAACACTCAAATGACATAATCAACATAAGAACTCTAATCATTCATCTTCATCTGTGGTAGTATCATAACTTGATTGTTATCCAATAGCATCATTTGCAGCATAGTCTAATGATAGGTTCATGTAGTGTCCAAACACCTTGGAAATGAATCATTATACATTTGAAACCATTTTTTTACCCTTGTAGTCACGTACATGGTTCCCTTTTCCTACACACTTATAACAAACTCACATTCCTTTCAAGCATGTTATAGGGTGTTTCTTCCCAGAGTTATCACATATGGGGAAATTATTATTTTCCCTCTTCCCTTTATCCATCTTTCTCTCTTCCATCCTTTTCTTCCCTTGCTTCCCTTCAAATCCATAGGACTCAGTAAACTCTTTATTTATCTTATCCACACATGATACTATTTATTCATATGATGATAATACGTGGGAGAATATTTCCATCCTAAATTATGGCTTAATACTATGAAAGATATGATCCTTATTACTCTTTGGATTATACGTATTACTAGAGTTCACATTCCTTCTATTGGGCCCCATTTCTATACAATAGTATAAACTAGGTCAGTTTATGAATTGCAATAAATAATTCCAAATGTGTAAAACACCTAACGCAAATGGAACAGTTTATGGATATAATCCATAATCATAAAAATGTTTTCTTTGAGTAATTATATACTCATGATCCCTTCATAATGATTTGTAAAAAAATGATAATTATCGTAAGCATATCCCCCGGGAGTGTCGTAACCAAGAGTGCAGCAAGGCCCATTGTCGTGCACCAGTTCCCATTCGAGTCTAGCTCAAAGAGGTGTTTTTGGGTTTTACCCCTAGGTATATCTGTGCCAGAGCCGCCTCTACCTGGTCGTATCCAGACATGGATGTATTGCTCGGAAAACTCACAAAATCTCTACAATACATAAATTATAGGATGTTATTCTATACTAATCCTCAAAGTCTATATCAGGTCTATGTGCTCTAATCAGAGTTTATCTAAATCTAGTTTCCAATGTTATTGCTAAACTTCCTCTGATACCAACTGTAACGCTCTGACCCCAATTACCCAGAGTCGGTGCAATATTACATAACATTGGCATGATCATAAGGAATCAATTCCCAAAGGACCGATTAGTTTAGTAGTCTTGGAAAATAGATTACATACATGAATTTTACATTACACTTCATAATATATAAAACAAAATAATCCTTTATGAATTCTATTATTCCCTTGTCTTAACCCTTCTTATCAATCGCAATATACTTCTTGGAATCGTAGGAAAAATAAAACATAGAAAAGGGGTGAGTTCAAATTCCCAGTAAGGATAAAAATATAGCGGAAACATTCATAAATAAGAATAAACATTTAAGGCAATGTATATATAAAATAGAATCCTTTTAAACTTGAAATTAAATATTGTATGGCAAAAATAAAATGAAATAATTCCATTTACATATTCACATGGATATTCTACTAATCGAATAATCACATGCAATATCAATAACCACTTTCATAATGATGGAATGCATAATGCCAGACTATGATAACCACATTGCCAAGGCCTCATGCCAAGACTACAAATAAGATTTTTCCAAGGCCTTGTGCCAAGACACTAGTTTGTCTCATGAGACCTACCGATGCATCGAGGAGCTATAGTGGGCTCCACCCATCACGTACTAAGTCCAATGCATTCCCATATTAAAAGGTTTAAACATTACATAAACATTCATATTAAAACTAGCATAAGAAATGTCAATACATTCTCTATAAACCATGAATGGTATAAAAATAACACATCCACAATAAAACATATCACAAAACCATCAATACAATACAAATGTTTTGTATCATAATAAATCAACTTAAAAAAGCATAAAATCCATCAAAGGATGTTGACATAGATGAAATCAAAACTATTTGAGATAAATATCTCTTTTCTCGAAATCATTGAAAACTCACACATTTATAAAGGAAGTAATTTAAAAGAGATTTTTTGAATCAAAGTTTCCCATACCACTTTGAAACTTTTAAAAAGAAATATCATTTCAAAACCTTCATGTCCATATAAATAAATCCTTAAAATCGTTTTGAAAACATGGACATTAATTAAAAATATTTAGAAAGATAAATCTTTAAAACATTTAAAATTATGATCTTGATAAAGAGTACCTTTCACAAATTCATAAAATATTCATTTTGAAATAATTTAAAAGTCACATAATTATAAAATAAAAAATTTACTTTGAAAGTATTCTCATAATCTTGTAAGGGAAGATTTGACGATTTTATAATGGTGGTAAATAGCCACACCCACCGTATAAGTTAAAAAAAGACATTCTTACCTTAAATTTGTCGAAAAGGTTAAAAGTGCCTTGGTTGATAAATAAAGGAAAGATTAATTTCAAAACACATAAGGGTATAAATGACATTAATCCATTGATTAGTAAATAGTAAAAATGTTTTTAAATACATTTTTAATGAACATGGATGTGGATGATAAAGACATCCTATTAGATAATTACGTATAAACAACCTCGGATAATAAAGATATTGTGAAATAAACACTTACCTTGTACTTTTCCTTGGTTGAGGGTAGGTTAACCTCTTGTATAATGGGTAAATAATTGTTATTAAATTATTCAAGAATCATATACATTAATATGATATCATATATGATCTTTTAACATTGCTTTCTTAATAATATCTTAGAATTATCGTCGTTTTGGGTGTTAACATACTCGTTATCTTTTATATCTTTTGTTACATAAGTCGTGTTTGTTATGGATAGGTTGTATCTAATTCATATCCAGAATGATATCAAGTCCGTAAATACTATTATTAATC
The DNA here is from genome assembly GCA_963277665.1 of Viscum album. NCBI lineage: Eukaryota > Viridiplantae > Streptophyta > Magnoliopsida > Santalales > Viscaceae > Viscum > Viscum album. The sequence continues at coordinate 380,814,190 of OY728142.1, forward strand.
ATCAAATGATAATTATAATTTAATAGATACGATGGAGAATGAATCTCATCGCGTTCGTGGAGACGGTAGTCTGTACGTACGCACGAGCGACAATATCATTCTTTTGATATTAAAGTAATATATAATTGGAAGGTATATCATATATACAGAATAATTATCATGTTATATTTAATATTTAAATGAATTAAAAATCATTATTTTACCCATCCAAATAATAATATATTGAATAACAATTACACCACGACGTGGAGACGGTAAGCCTTACGTACACACGTATAGTGACATGTCATTCAAAGGATGGATAGAATACTGATTATGGTTGTACCATATTTATAATAATATTACATTATATAGGAGATACTGGATTCATTATTTTAGAATGGGAATAACAAAGAAAGAAGAATTTAAAGAAGAAATGAATTTGAAAAAGGGTGGTGAAAACATTTCCTCTTCTTCGGGTTCTTCCATTTGATTTTATCAAAAGGGCTCCATAGGTTGGCTTTCTGATCAAACTAAGGCCTCTAGGATGTAGTGAGGGAAGTTTAGAGAGTATTGGGGCAGGGTTTGGTTGAACAAAAAGGCTTTGAAGGTGTGAGTTAATGAGAAGGGAGAGTGCCCTTTTATAAGAGGGGTGAGGGGCACCTTTGGAAAAGCTAGAAATATTATTTTATTATAATTAATATTTGGTTTTTAATGTCTCCAAAGTAGATTATTTAAATTTTATGGTGGCGATGGGTCGAAAAAAACTCAACCAATAGAATTTAGACAGATTTGGGTCACTATATTAACTTTATCCTTTAGTTTTAACTCTTATTTAATTAGTTTGACACTTACCTTGTCACAATGTATTTTTATATTATATAGTTAATAAACATAATATATACATCCAATAGACCCCCATGTGGTCCATTAATGATACAACTATCATGATATATGTTTGTTGGATGATGTTTAGTTTTTTAGAAATTTAATATCAATTAATAATCGAATATTTGTTTTAAAAACTCTTTTATGTCAATTTTGACACTATTCAATAATTGATTTTTTTGAAAATCATAACAGAATTATTACTTCGAAAAAAGATAATTAATTAAATCCTAACATGTCATATTAACCTAGAAAATTAGTTTAATTAATAAAAACTCTCAAATTTTATTTATTTGGGTATTTATAATATCAATTAATTTAATTTTTTCACTATTATGGTAATTACTACATCATCATCGTGTCATAAATAAAGTAACATATTTAATCTCTAAAAATTATAAATAAAATATCATTATGTAGGAAATAATTGTATATTTCTAATAAATATTTACAATAGAATTTATCTTATTTATTACCCTATATTAAAAATGTTTTGGTAATTAAACTTTTCTTTTAACTCTCTTAACTCTTCTTTGAATTAAATAATAATAAATGTCCTAATCTAATCCGTGTGGACCTAAATGTTAATATTTTATTCCTAAGGTTGTTTTCGGTCGTGATACACTTGTCCAATAGAATTATGGAATGTTTTATGGTAATATTAATATCTTTTTTACCCTTAATTACCCAACTTACTTTTAACCGTGGTAAATAAAAGTAAGAAGTTACTATTAACCAAAAATTATTTTCATCTCATTGAACCACATTTTACTACTTGATATTAACCGTGTCTCTCGGATTTTTGAAATTCCATTCACAGAGGTGGTAAAATTATGTTTTATGAAAAATTCAGTTTTTTAACTACCACTTAGTGGTTTCACTATTCATCAAAAATTAAAGTTTTTCAGAACAATGCCAAAATTATACCCTAAGCTATAATTGATATTCTGAATTAAAAAATGATGACTATTTTAAAAAATTCCAAATATATAAGTTTAAATAATTAATTTTATAATTAATTCTCACTGTCACAACAAATAGCGTGTTTTTTAGAAACAATATATATCAAAAGATTGACAATTGTTTATGTCTAATTTCAAAGTGAAATTAATTATAATGAACACCATTGGATAAAATGGTAAAAATATATTCTAATTATAATTTAAAACCACTAAATAGTATAATTTATCACTATAAATTATTTTTATAAAAAAGTTGTTTTTAAATATTTTTCACTATTCATAAAAATTAGAAGTTCTCAGAAAAATCCCAAAAATTCAACTTAGGATAATTTCGATATTCTGAATCCAAAAATGAAGTCCATTTTGAAATATAAAATATATATAATTTCAAAAAGTAGGTATTACTATTCGTAACGACTAGTTTGATTGGTTGTGGTGTGTTAGAACTCGATGTTGCGTACAACACATGCTATCACTTTATTCAAAGAGAGGCGTACCGTAGAAGCTTGGGGTGTTACACATGTTCACCTTGGTTTAGAGATATTTTTCCAAGTCTAAATCATAGAATGATGATTGTGTATCCTTGATGAACCTGGAAAAATATGTTTTTCATGTTTATTGCTTTTAATTTATTATGTACATACACACTTCTCAATTTACATTCATAAGATTGATTTTTCTAGACACCTTTGTTAGTGGCCTACTGAGTTAATCTGACACCATTTTCAAAAAAACATGTTACTTGAGTAGACACCATTATTAATGGGATAGATAATGGGATGAATCCAGCTTCTGATTACTTATTTTTTGTACTACGATGGTGTTCGAGGATATAGGACTAACATATTCTCGTGATGCTACTAGAGGATTATTTGGGACTTTTTGCTATTTTTTTTCTTTTGGTATATTCATGTTATCACCATTTTTCATGTTCTCATTTTGTATAGCTATATGACATGATCATCATCATTATTTTTGTATCTATTTACTATTCAGTGTCTTCTTGTTTATTTATATTTTATGTTTATTAATTATTCCATTTCCACTGATTTTACATATCTTCATCCATTTTTCCCATTTATTATTTACGTTTTAGATACACTCTGACTTGTAAGGTAATAGTCTCCCCACAAATACACACTTGACCCTCAAAACTAGTCAGAAACTGCTGACATTACTAGGGGTGGCTCTTGAGTTCAGGTGCCCAACAGTCTCAGGGAACCACTTACTGGATTCCTAGGAAAGATGCAATTTCATAAGTAGAAATTATCAAATAATTGTATTTGATGAGATATAATATATATCAGGAGCATATGTTGGAATATATTTGGGTAAGGGGGTTGATAGAACTATAGAAGACCATTTTTGGTAGTCTATTACAATGGTTGGGAGAACCATAATCCTGCATATGATTCAGGTGTTTACTGTATGTTTTATTGAGATATATCAGTGTGGTTGCGCATTATCATGGTGATAGAATTGATGGAGTGTGAGTGGATCAGATTTGGGGGGGGGGATGTTCACTGTTTTGGGGGTTCTTAAGCGTAATCATATTTTGTATTTTGAGTTGGATTGTAGTGATTTATCAATGATTTGATAGCTGAGAGAGTTCAGGATTAATTATTGAATTACTACTGATTCTCTTGGGGATTAGATGAACTATAGTGTTGATTTTTTAATATCCCATGGGTTTTTGGTCATTCAATTTTAGAGGAATATGAGTTTTTTTATCAAGATTTGGTTTTTTCTATGAATTAGAATTAACTTGAGGATATAAGTGTTTAAAAATTTCAAGGTGTTGTTCTTGAATATGGATAAATTCATAGTGTTTTTAGGTAAGCATCAATGAATGGCTATGGTGTCCATGTAGTTGAAATTTCATTGGTTGGTAGCCATCATAGAATAGCTATGACGAATTTAGAATAAGGTACGGAGGTCAGGGAGGCCACCTCAAAGACCCAAGTTAATTTTATTGAAGATATACTAGGTATGAACACATTCTGGTGTCTCGTTATGGTCCACTTCATAGTGGGAGACATACTTTGGTGTTGGGATCCCTAACACATTTCTTATTGGTGCAGTACCACCAAGGGGTCATTACATTGTGTGGAAATAGAATAGTAATGTATGAGAATAAATTTTTCATGAGCTTTATTTTAGTGAGTATTGAGGGGATAAACGTTATCCCAACCACAATGGGGACAACTATGTGATAGCCTAGGAGGCCACTCCATAGAACATCCAATATAGTAGCCATACTCCATAACCCATAGTGTTAAGCCTTTGGGAGTGGCTCTTAGGGGATACCTGGTGTATGTTACTACATAGATCCAAGATCCATACCATAGTTAGAGGTCTATTTCATTGAACTAGTGGTTACACTATAGAAATATCCAACATTGTTTTCTTAAAATGGTCTAGACAATTAATTTTACATTACGATTCCATTTTATAGGTTAGGATTCCATGCATGAAGGATATTTCTCCGAAGCTCCACTCCCTCTTCATATATTGAATCCCCCATGTCAATGGATGGTTTATTTTGGCAATTATGATAGTAATACAAGTCACATTATTCCATTCTACCTCAATTTTCACCCTCCTTAAATGACATCTAGTTTTAGTTTGATTCATGATAAGGTTTATATAATATTTCAGCATGTCAATGGTGTAATTTTTTTAGAATTATTTAAAATTCATATGGTCTAGCTGGTGGAGATCAGTGACAGTTGAACAGATTCCATTATGTGTAGTTTTAGTATGTTGAGATGGCAACTAATATTTTAGGTAAATATTATTCTTTGGTTTAAATTAAATCATTAATTATAAATTATTAAAATTTGTAGTCTAAATCGCATAACATGTGATAGATGCTCTAGCAGTGATTCTAGCTTAAACAAGGTATGGAATACCTCATGAAAAAGGTAGATAAAAGATTCACGTTTTTGGAATCTCTATTTTATAGTTAGTTGGTCAAAATTATAAAAATATATATGTTTTTATTCATGGTTTAATTCCTATAATCATTTTACAAGAGATCAGGTAGGCAGATACTGAACAACAGTTACCTAGAGAAAGAGATATGATTTTTTAGGCCTCTAAGGATCAAGTTATGTATGCTTTAGCACATTTAGTAGTTTTAATTATCAGATGAATATTTCAAAAAGGGGTGAGAGTTTTGGTTGAGTTAAAGAGAGACTGCGGTTGTCTCTATAGGTGAGACATGATGTGGGTATTCAAAATGTGTTTACATAAGACTATTCATAAAATAAATAGATTCCTAGGCCTTGGATTTCTATATGGGTTGGTTTTAGGTTTCATTATTGAGTATTTAGACCCTTAGAAGGACATATTGATCCTTAGTGATAATTTTTATTTGTATTTCCCCCTTTGTAAAAGAAATGGATTGATGGAGAGTGGTTTCTTATGAGTGTTAAGATGATAGTTCTTAGAGAAAATTAGATATGGTACATGATTGAGGATGATAATAATATTAAAAATAGCCTATGTGGATAGAAATATAAATATAATATTTATTTTCATGTCAATTAGGGGTGGTTTATGGGTGATGTTATTCGTTATTTTGGACTGGGATTGATATGGTGGAATCTAGTGGACCCTTTGATGGATGATATGAGATTTTCTTCATGGTGTGGGGCTTCTTTAATGTGACAAGAGACACGTAGAGAGTTGTTGAGTTGAGTTATGGGTTATGGACTATGTTTTATGATTCATGTGTGTTCTTGAGAGTGTTCTCGTGATAGGAAATGTATTTTCTTCTTCGTTTCTGGATAATGAGGTATAACTTCATGTGAGTGATATTATAGTAGTTAGACCACCATGGGTGAGATATGGTCCTGGTTTCTCATGATTTTTTAGAATACCTTGAGTTATATACTATATATTGATATCATTTGGTTTTATATTGAGTTATAAGATTCTTTCAAAGACCATTCCATGAGTGATAAATCATTAGTCGAGATAGTAGATAGCCTTCATAAAAAAGTTGGTCCATATATGATGTGGTTTAAGAAGTGTATGATAGAACCTACCATGAGCGATAAGGATGTGAGTCATAATATATAATATGGGAAACCTCCCTTGAGTGATAGGGTTTAGTATAGGTCTTGGATGAAAGACCTTACCCAATTCATTCAGGTAATAGTTAAGGACATAGAAGATTTCGTACCATGATTATTCATGTATGGTCTAATGTATTAGTCTAGTATTTTGGGGAAATGATAGGATTATAGTATGGTGTTTGTGATATTATTATTTTGAAATGTGGTGTCTTTTTAAACACTCAAGGACTTTATGTGCATGGATTAGTGGTGGATTGGTTATCACACAACATCAGATGTGCTTGTTAGACATTCATACATTCGTATTGCATGCATGTATATGATGATGTATACTAGGAACAATTCTCAATATCACACTAAGAAATATATCTCACACCCTATAGGGGATACCTATTTCAGTTGAATACCTTATGATTAAATTTATGTTAAGAATTGTTTTTTTAGTGGATTGCATTAAAGTAGCACAACATGAATCTACAGACTGGGTTTTAGTGCGGCCCAGTGATGGTAGTAGGGCCATATGTGTTTTTTTTATTTTATATTTTATTTATATGATCTTCCCAATGAGAAATAAATTGAGTTAATATTTTATGAATTATTCATTACTCATTTATTATAAAATAATTTTGTTTATTTGTGTGATATTTGATATGTTTTTTGGATTTTTAATTTATTTTATTTTTTGTATGACCTGACTTTGTGGGAGTAGTCACTCCATGTATAGAATTTCCCCTTTGAAATAATTGATATCCACTACTCTACGGGGTGGATATCGTAATAGTACATGGAACATTGATTTAGATTGTCATTTAATACAAGGAAATTACAATCGTTTCTTGTTCTTTTATTGTTCCTCTAGTTATTCGTAGCCTCTTCATGCCATCTTGACGTAGTTCAACACCACATCTTGTTAAATTGAATAATATAAGGTATTTTTACTCCATGTGTAATTCAATCATTATTGATCCATGATGGATTTGAATTCCAAATACCAGATTTGAATTTTTTAGCTATGTTAGATATATCAAACTTATTTTAATAATGTAATTTAGTCCTATTTGGATTTCTATGAATGTGAAAATAGTATTTTACTATTTAATAAATTCAAAAATCTATTTTGAAGCCAGTTTCTACACATTATAAATTTAAATTCTAATTTTTCACTAAAAATGGGTTTCTAGGTTTAGGAAATTAATTTTATTCTCATTAAAATAGGTATTGGAATTTTTTTCACTAAATGTAAAAAATCCAAAGTTTCATTTTTATTAATGATTTTTCTAATAAAAGGTTACCCTTGAAGCATATTATATAGGTACAATGAAATATTATTCATAAATTAAGGGAATATATCCATGTATGATGTTTCCACCATAGTTTTTAAGTGGATATATATATATATATATATAGATTATTCTTAATTAGAAAGTGTTGTTTTTTATAATGATGCTTAGAGGTGATGGGGATATTATTCATTGCTTGATATGATTGTACTATTGTATAATAATTTATTTTCTAGCCTCCAATTTTTTGTTATAATAATGCATAGGAAATAAGACCAGTGACCTTGGATCATATGTTGCACTACTGTATTTTCACGCATTAGCAACTGGTCGTAAGAATCATTTTCTTCTACTTTTGTGTGTCACACCTTGGTTAGTTCAAGACGGTAAATAATTGGTGTTTAGAAAGGTACTTGTTATCAATTGATTGTTGTTTCTTATAGTGATTGTTCTATATTTTTTCTATATCATATCATAAGTTGCAACGTTTAATAGATTCTCCAGATAGATATATAATCTATTGGTATTCTTTCTATGATTCCATAGTTTTTTATGAATAATTTTGGGGTGTTTTAAAAAATAAAATTTAATATATATTATATTTTCTTCATAAATTGAATTTCTTTTAAAAATATTTTTGTGAAATATTTCACTAATTTGGAAAATGATTTTTTTTGTTCATGTGAGGTTTTTTCAAATTAAACTGATTTAGAATTTGTTCCAAAATATAATGTAAAACAAGTTTTATAAATACATTTAAAACTAGGATGAAATGGTTTGATTTCTAAATACATTTTATGGCGTATAGGGAATCTTGAAACTGATCATATTTTCTCACACCAATTAATTATCCTCAGTGAGGGATATTAATTTCTTGGATTTGTTTTAGTAGATATAGTATGTGTCTTTGTTTCACTTCCACATAGTGATTGATAATAGTGGTTTTTTTATCATTTTATTTTTGTTATAATTGATGTTTCAATCACTCTACATACTTATGTTGTATATTGTGTACTATATATGCCATATTTTTTTATGAGTTTGATTTATTATTTTTTCAGCATTTGTTTTCACGTGTTTTCTTTTTGGGGGGTCTATTCAGGAATTGATTATTTTGTGTGTGTGGAATTATAAAACATGGAGGGGCCTCATTTTGTTCCTAGGTATAAATAAAATTATTTGTTATTTATTCATTTGATCTTATTATCCCCTTGATTAATTTTTTATGTAAAAACACTTTTCCCTTAACCACAATGATCGAAAACTCCACTTGATTATGTCCTAGAGTAACATAGGGGCACTACTGGAATTCTGGTTTTTACCAACAGGTGTTTACCAATGGTTTGCTTAATCCATTGGTGTTAAAGTATTAGGGAAGCCTTTCCCAACGGTTCACTAAAACCATTGGGAAAAGTCACCCTTTGCCAACGGTTTGATGAAACCATTGGTAAAGGGGTGTTTTATGTTCCCTTTTGCCAACGGTTCTCTAGAACCATTGGGAAACAGTACCCTGAACATCTCTTTCCCAACGGTTTTTTAAAACTGTTGGGAATGATTTCCCAAATACATATGCGGTGCTTCTCTCCCCCATTCGCGACAGAACCCTAAATTCATCTTGCTCCAGCGCTCTCCTCCTCTCACGAACTCCCCCATCGGAAGAGGCGAAAACCCATCTGAAATCGGGTATTTTTTCCTTTATACGCATATACTTCCTTATTTTTATTGTTATTGATCTAATATTTTAGTTTTAAGTTATCAATCCAGCTTCATCTCTCTGCTACTCTCGAACTCCCCCATCCGAATAGGTGAAAACCCATCTGAATCATCTCAAATCAGGTATTTTATTCCTTATACACATATGGTACCTTGTTTTTATTGTTATTAATATGATATTTTAGTTTTAAGTTTGGATTTTGATGTGATTTTACCATGAAAAATAGGGAAATGAATGAATATTTTGTTAATTAATTAGTTTCCCCTGGAATATCAGTTGTGTTATAATGTCCATGCTAAATAAAGGGGTAATGTAATAAAAGATCTTGAAAAAATAAATTGTGGAAGTTGGGGTATGTTTGATCTATGAGATGTTTTGTGTGTGTTTAATTGTATATTGTAGGGTGTTTTATGGGGATTGAGGTGACCAGTTGGGCTGTGTAATATGTGGGGTTGTAATGTGATGTTTAGTGGGCATGGATGTGACATGTGAAGTTGTATGATAGTGATGATGTGTGGTGGTGTTGTGTCGTGTGGAGGTGTTGTGTGATGATGTTGTGGTGTATGATGTGGTGAGGTTGTTTTGGTTGTATGGTGTATTGTGATGTGCAATATTTTTTTTCTGATATGTGGTTGTTTTGGTGAGATGTTTGGTCGATGTAACATGGAGTCGATAGTTATTGTGAGATGGTGAGTTATTGTGTGGTGATTTTATTAGTTTCTTGGTTATCTATGGAGTAAATTATGTTGATAAAACAAAAAAACAAGATATTAAATAAATGAGATAGAATAGAAATGGATGTGTGGTAAATATATTTAATTAATATAACATTAAATGAATGGAAAATGTAAGTGTGAATGAAGTGGCTTATAAATGAAAGTGAGAAATGATATGTGTCTTGTGTGGTGGAGGTGTGGTTTATGTGTTTTATGGTATTAGTGAAGTGTGAGATTATGTAGTTAATTTGAACCCATAGGTTGACTATTTTGTGCTATCTATATATCATGTATTTTTACACATTCCCAACCAGAGTTGGATAAACTTACCAACGATCAGAGGTTTTGAGTTATGGGTATTTTTTCTAATATCTAGGATGGTGGTTATATGGTTGGAGAGCTACCATGTCTTCCCTACTCTTCCATCAAAAGTGATTGACCATGTGTTTTTAGGCAAGATGTGAAGTGATTGTCCATGTGTCTTCAGGTGAGATGTACTATGATTTCCCTAGTGTTTTCCGATGAGGTGTGATTTGATAAGGCTATAATAAGATATGGCATGTGGTTGGGGTCATGTAGGGTAGAAGGATGGAACAAGGTTGATGTTATTCATGTTCATGATACCCTAATAATATGGTTATGGGATGAGGCATGTTGTGATGTGATATAACACATTAAGATCCTGTTGGTTTTACATTTTTTTAATAACACATTTGTATGTTTTTTTCACATGTGTAGTTGATACCTTGATTATTTTCTTCCTTTATCGTTTACTTAAATGTATTTTCTATTAAAGTTCAATCCTATTGAATTGTTTATGACAGAATTACTTATATAAATTGTTTTTACAAAATGGACAGAAGTTGGATGTATGAAACCGATCGGATGTCAAGCGATATTCAAAAAAATTTGGAGAGCTTTATAGATTTTGCATTTCACAATGCTTCAGATAGTGGTCGCATACACTGCCCATGTTCCAATTGTGTTGGTAGAACTTGGTTGAGCCGTGATGAAGTCATCTACCACATAACCAAATATGGTTTTCAAGCAAACTACTTTGTGTGGTATCACAATGGGGAGAAAATGAAATCTCAAATTGGTGATGATCGAAACGAAAGGACTGGAATAGAGAATTTGTTAGATGACCGGTTTCTATTAATTCGTCATCATGAAAAAGAAAGGATTTTGAATCAAGAAGAATTCGATATGAGGACATCTGATGCATCTAGTGAAAATGATGATATTGGCAGGGTGAAAAAATTGAATGATGATGCCACCACTCCAGTATATTGAAAATGCGATAAAATGAAAAAGCAGGAATTTTTAATCCGATTGTTTCATGGGAAAACTATGTATGAAATTTCTAATACAACAATCGATTACATTCTTACCCTCTTTAAGGATTTACTTTCAGATGATGCGGATATTCCCTCAAACCACTATATGGCATGAATGTTAGTTGAGGAACATGGATTTTCAAGAAACGAAATTCATGCTTTCCCGAAAGATTTCAGTTTATTCTGGGAGGAAACCGCTGAACGAAATGATTGTATAAAATGTGGCACATCCCGCTGGAAGTCAAAATCTAATAGAACACCATCCTGCGTTCCACAAAAAGTAATGTGGCACTTTCCATTGATCCCCAGACTTCAAAATATTTTTATGTATGATGAAATATCAATAAAAATGAGATGGCATGATACCATGAGAAAGAAGACTAATGATGAGTTGGTTCATCCTGCAGATGGATTTGCATGGTAGAGATTTGATGCTCGACATCCTGATTTTGCAGCTAATGTGCGTAATGTGAGGCTGGATCTTTCATGCGACATTTTATTCCATTTGGGCATATTCTTACTTTTCACATCACATGGCCAGTTTTTATACACATTTATAATCTTCCCCCATGGTTGTGTATGAAAAAACCTTTCACTTTCATCAGTATACTCATATCTGGTCCTTCTGATCTCGACATTGATATTGATGTATACATGAAACCTTTAATAAAAGAGTTGAAACTTCTTTGGGATTTGGGTGTGCGCACATATGATGCATGATCGATAGACATATTTCAGATGCGCGCTGCACTTGATGATCAATGATTTTCCGGCTTATGCAATGATGTCTGGATGGAGCACAAAGGGAAAACGGTCATGTCCAGTTTGTATGAATAATACACAATCCAGAAGACTGAAACATCGATGTAGTTTCAGTTTTATGGGACATTGATGATTCTTTCCAAAGGATCATCCATATAAAATGAATCGTCAAAGATTTGACAATACCATAGAGACCGATGATCCACCTCAGCTTATGTATGGAACTGACGTGCTTAATGAATTGAAAGATTTCAGTTTTTTGTTCGGGAATGGTCAAATGAAATCTGGAAAGAGAAAGAATGCTTCCACTGAAACCTATTACAATTGGAGGAATAAGAGTATATTTTTTATTTTCCTTATTGGTCAACCAATTTGTTATGTCATTTCATAGACGTAATGTATATTGAAAAGAATATATGTGAAATTTTGCTTTCAGTTCATCTAAATGTCAAGGGGAAGACAAAAGATGATTTACGATCTCGGCGTGACTTGGTGGATTGGGGAATCAGACCAGAATTGCAACATGTGTGTATCAGTGAAAATAATTTGCAACTTCTATGTGCTTCTTATGTGATGACACCTACGAAAGAAAACAATTTCTGGAAGTATTAGAGACTATTAGAGTTCGTGATGGCTATTCAAGCAACATATCTAAACGGGTCAACAGAAGATAGTTGAAGCTAAAATCTTTGAAGACTAATGATTATCACGTTCTACTGCATGAGTTTCTTCCAATAGTAATCCGTCATCTTTTTTCCAATAATGTAAGGGTGGTTGTTATTCGGTTGTGCCATTTTTTAGAGATCTATTTTCTAAGAAGTTGTCCAAATATTTCTTTCAAAAAATGTTGACAGATGCCCCATTAATTTTGTGTGAGTTGGATAAAATATTTCCTCCATCATTTTTCACATGCATGCTGCATCTGACTGTCCATATTCCCTCTGAAATACTTCTCAGGGGACCTGTTTCTTTTCATTGGATGTATCCAACTGAAAGAAATATGTTCACATTAATGTCTTATGTCCGAAACAGAAATCATATCGAAGGTTCTATCATGAATGGTTACTTGGCTCAAGAATGTATGGATTTATGCTCGATGTATTTGTCTGATCTTACTACAAGATTGAACAGAAAAATGAGAAATGAAGAAGAATAATATGAGAAAATTGTACACAGTTTTCCATCACTTTCTCAAACAAGAGGAATTCCTGGATCATATACATTGAAGACATTAAGCCATGAAGAGCGGGAGATGGCACATCTCACAGTTTTTTTCAACTGTGATTTGTTCAATGACTATATCAGGTAACTAAAATGATTATGTATATCTTATATATATATATATCTGTTAAACTATTAATATTTTTTATCTACAGGGAACTTAATACAATGATTAATAGGAATTATCGTTCTTTATCTTTGATATGAAGAGAGACTTTTCATAGCAAAGAGTTTTCTACTTTGTCAAAATTGAAGGTATAAAAATATTAATTTTTAAAATAATTATATCAATATTTAATTAACATTAATAGTCATTTATATTGCAGGTATTGAGTTTGTATGCTGACTCTGTCTCTGAGGAAATAAGAGCTTTGGCTTTTGGTCCTAATATTGTGGTTCATGACTGTAAATCAATTGTTATCAATGGGTAGAAATTTATTGTCACTGAACGAGCAAAGAACATGAGAACACCACATGATGGTGTTATGGTTACTACCACAACAGATTTTTATAACAGTGCATCAGATAGTAGACCACGATTTGAAAATGTTGGTTATTATGGAGTTGTTGAGAAAGTAATAATATTGGATTATTACTCTCATGGACGAGTCACAATGATGAAATGACATTGGTTTGATTCGATGAAGAGACATGTCACATTTATTGATGATTGTGGATTTCGAGTAATTAATATGACTCGCACTCTTGCTACCGAAGAACCATATGTGTTGGAATCTATGGCTAAACAAGTTTCTTATGTCAAAGACCAACTTCGACCTGAATTTGGTGTCATAGTTGAAGTAATTCCAAGACATATTTTTGATGATGGTGATGATGTAATTGACACTATCCCTAGTTCCATTGGAACCAATCCATTTATTTCTTTTGATGACTCAAATAGCTCAATTGTCAGAGTTGATTGTGAACTTGAAGTTGTGGTTGAAAATATATAGAATCATTCATCCATGTTCTCAATTATTTTGGTTTACCTCGAGATGGGTTGTTATGGTTGGTAATATTCAAATTGATTAAGTATTGATCACAAATATGTTTTAGCTGACTTGACCGTTATGTGAACTTTCAATGTTTATTGGTAGCAGTTTTATTTGAATTTCATTTTCTAATTTGGAATTGAACTGTATTAAAACATAGTCAAACAATATTTATAACTTGGTGAACATTACATCTTGTATGATTTATTAAATCCATTCAAGCTCTTCTAAAACATTTGATAGTTGACATGACCGTTATGTGAATTTTCAATGTTTATTGGTTGCAGTTTTATTTGAATTGCATTTTCTAATTTGGAATTGAACTGTATTCAAAAATAGTCAAACAATGTTTCTAACATGGTGAACATTACAACTTGTATGATTTATTAAATCCATTCAAGATCTTCTAAAACAATTGATAGCTAAATTACCTATGAATCCCATATTCCCTCATATATTTAGTTTTTTGGGTTACACATTAGTTTTGTTTTTCTAATTAATTACATATTTGTTTTCAAAAGCAGTAAATGAAGCCAATTGAAGAGAGGCGAAGGAAAAAATGATGGAAAAAAATCATCGAATGATGGAGATGGGCGTTCCACCATTAGTGCCTACAGTGAGTACATTATTTAAAATTGATATATTTAAAAGAATATATAATGTCACGTGATTAATTTTTCGGTAAACATTTTTGTAGGATCTACATATACGTCGACATTTCTTCGACGAGGAGCCTAGTACTGGTCCTAGTACTCGGGCTGGTGGTACGAGGAGGGTTCGTACCCGAGGTCGACGAGCAGCTACGCATACCCGACTAGACCCTGCCCCTCCCATTGGCATGTCATCCTTCCCACATTCTGATCCTGGTGTGTCATTAGAGACACACGGGATATTTAGGCCTCCCATGTTTTTTCTACCTTCTGCATCTTCTGGCCCATCATTTTCACATCCCATGATGATTCCCACTCCTTAGTCAGCATCCAGTCAGACAGCTGTCCCATCTTCTTTTCCTTCTACTTTTGTCTCTCCGATCTTCTATATTCCATCGTCTTCGACTCCTGTTCCACCACAGGGCGTTCCATCAGTTTCTGTGGATCCAGTGGCACTCAACGATCAGACCGGCATAGGTATAATTATAGAACCCTAACAAATTATTATAGAAATATTTATTTTCATTAAAACATGTTTTGATAAAATATTTGTTTTTCTTTCATGACAGATACATCTACTGATAGGAGGCGTGGGCGGGGGCGTACACGCATGCGTTCGGTGAGGAACCACCGCACACAGGTTATGGTGGATTATAATGAAGACAACCAAATGGTTGAGAAAACAGGGCAGCAATGTCGGATTTTTTTGGTGATGCTTGCCAAATACTCCGACATCATTCCTGTCAGCCCGATATCGTGGAGACATTTTCCACATGAGGTCAAGGATAGAGATTTGGAAGAGATATGGGTAAAAAAATCTGTTCTATTTAATGCCATGAATTATTTTTGTATTTATATTAATTAATATTTTGATTTCAGCTTCGATTTAATTTTCCAGATGGTGAGGGTGCATGATCGGAACGTCTAAAGGATTTAGGCGAGCATTGAAGATCCTACAAGCATGAGTTGTATATTGGCTAGATTTCTATAGATGGAACTGAGTTAAAGGCGGTACCAAGGGTGGATGATTGTCCTATTGAGTAGTATCGTCAGATGATTACTCATTGGACGAGTACCCAGTTTAATGTATTAATAACATTTGAGGTTTTAAAATAATAACATTCATGTTTTTCATTAATACTATCTATTTAATTTTATAATTTTATTTAGGAATCATCTGAAAAAAATTAAAGCAACATTGATGGAAAAAAATATCTCCACACACTGGGACGCACTACGATGCCTGATCATGAGAGGAAGCAGGTATAAAAATTGTTTATAAGTTTCCTTTTCAACTTACACTTTCTTTTGATTCTTCAATTATTTAATATTTTGCTAAATTTTTCATATAAATTTAGTTTTCAATGTCATTTTAGTGGAAAATACAAAATATTGAAGGACGTGTGCCTCGAGAAAAACTGTTTTGCTCGAGTGGACAGAAAAAGGATGGAAGTGTCGTCAACGAAGCGACTCAACAGCAGATTGTAAGTTTTAATCTGTTGAATTTATTTTTTAATATCTATTTTGTAACTTAATGATATATTTATATTTGTAACAGGCTACTTTAGAGGCCCTTGATGCCCAAGAACCAGAAAATTTTGGGCCAACAGATCACTTACATCAGGTGGTGGGAGAGGAGCATTCTGGCAGAGTACGCTGCCGACCTAGGATAGCCCCGACGAGGTATTGGCCCTCCTCAGGTACGATCTGTTGTTTCACCGAGATGCAGCAAGTTAGGGCACAAGAAGAACTGGCAGAGAAAAGGGCCATAGAGACGGTAGAACAGTCTTCTAGGGAAAACACTGCATTTATGAAATTTATTGAAGTTTTACATACTACACTTCTAGCAGAGGCCAGCCTAGCTTTTGATGAGTATATGTCGTCGATACGTTCTATATACGGTGAAACAGGTGGCAGTTCTAGTGGTGGTCAAGACGATGTATAGCTTGAAAATGATGATGGCAAGGATTCTGATGCGGAAGTGGAGGGAGAGGAGGAGGGAGAGGGTGAGGACGATGATGGGGACGAGGAGGAGGGTGATGATGATGATGGTGATGATGGTGATGGTGATGTGGGACAAGTTGATCCATTACATTTTTGACTGATATTACTGAGATTTGATATTTAATCTATTCTAGTTGTTGGTTTTATCTAGACTCGTAGTATAGTATTGGAGTTGAGTAATTTTTATATATTATCTGTTTTTATAGATGTTGGTGTCTTTTAGTTGTTGTGTGTTTGGGAACCCCCCTCCTTCCTGGACCCTGGACAACCCCCCACCCTCCTCCCTGGACCCCAGACAGCCCCTCCAGACAGCCCCCAGACAGCCCCCGGACATCCCCCCCACCCTCCTCCATGGACCCCAGACAACCCCCCGGACAACCCCCCCCCCACCCTCTTCCTTGGACCTCGGATAACCCCCGAACATCCCCCTAACAACACCCCGAGCAGCCCCCCGGACAGCCCTCCCTCCTCCCTGGACCCCAGACAGCCCCCCGAACAGCCCCCAGACAGCCCCAGGATAGCCCCCCAGATAGCCCCCCACCCTCCTCCTTTGACCCCAGACATCCCCCCGAACACCCCCGGACAGCCCCCTTGACAGCCCCCACCCTCCTCCCTGGACCCGAGACAGCCCCCCGGATAGCCCCCCAGACAGCCCCCCGGACAGCCCCCCACCCTCTTCCTTGGACCCCGAACAACCCGCACAGAGAGGATTCTCATAAAATGGACAACATTTTAAGTACATACAGAAAACCAAACAAACACATTTATATTGTGTCGATAAATTATTACAACGATCCATGGGTCATATGTGACGTGTACGAGTCAACCCCGCCTCAATCCGAGTCACGGTGTGGCCGCCACCACTCAAAGTGTCTGTCTTTTTCTTAAAATGGACAACAATTTAAGTACATACGGAAAACCAACCAAACACATTAGTTTTCCATTGAAACATTAGGAGAACGATCCATGGGTCATATGTGACATGTACGAGTCAACGCTGCCTCAATCCAAGGTGCGGTGAGGCTACCACCACTCAAAGTGTCTGCCTTTTATTTCAAAAGTACGTCATTTTAATTGAAAAACAACAACTGGAATACGGAAAACTGACCAAATGCATTTGGATTGTGTCGATACATTTTCACAATGATCCATGGGTCATATGTGACGTGTACGATTCAAACCCGCCTCAATCTGAGGCGTGGTGTGGCCTCCACCACTGAAAGTGTCTGTCTTCTGTATCAAAAGGACATAATCGGAAGTGAAATACATTAACTGGCATACGGAAAACCGACCAATAGCATTCGGATTGTGTCGATACATTAGCACGACAATCCATGGGTCATATGTGATGTGTACGAGTCAACCCCGCCTCAATCTGAGGTGCGGTGTGGCTACCACCACTCAAAGTGTCCGTCTTTTTCATAAAATGGACCACAATTTAAGTACATATGGAAAACCGACCAAACACATTCGGTTTCCATTGAAACTTTAGGAGAATGATCCAGGGGTCATGTGTGATGTATACGAGTCAACACCGCCTCAATCCGAGGCGCGGTGTGGCTGGCACCACTCAAAGTTTCTGCCTTTTGTTTCAAAAGTACGTCATTTTAATTGTAAAACATCAACTGGCATACGGAAAACCGACCAAAAGCATTCAGATTGTGTCGATACATTAGAACAATGATCCATGGGTCATATGTGACGTGTACGAGTCAACCCCGCCTCAATTCGAGGTGCGGTGGGGCCGCCACCACTCAATGTGTCTATCTTCTGTTTCAAAAGGACATAATTTGAAGTGAAATACATCAACTGGCATACAAAAAACAGAACAAACACATTCGGATTGTGTCGATACATTATAACAACAATCAATGGGTCATATGTGATGTGTACGAGTCAATGCCGCCTCAATCCAAGATGCGGTGTGGCTAACAGCACTCAAAGTGTCTGCCTTGTGTTTCAAAAGTATGTCATTTTAATTAAAAAACATCAACTGGCATACGGAAAACCGACCAAAATCATTTGAATTATGTCGATACATTAGCACAACGATCCATGGGTCATATGTGACATGTTCGAGTCAACCCCGCCTTAATTCGAGGTGCGGTGTGGCCACCACCACTCAAAGTGTCTGTCTTTTTCTTAAAATGGACAACAATTTAAGTACATATGGATAACCAAACAAACGCTTTCGGTTTCCATTGAAAGTTTAGGATAACGATCCATGGGTCATATGTAACGTGTATGAGTCAACACTGCCTCAATCCGAGGTGCGGTGTGGCCAGCAACACTCAAAGTGTCTGCCTTTTTTTTTCAAAAGTACATAATTTTAATTGAAAAACATCAACTGGAATACGTAAAACTGACCAAACGCTTTCGGATTGTGTTGATACATTAGCACAACGATCCATGGGTCATATGTTACGTGTAAGAGTCAACCCTGCCTCAATCCAAGGCGTGGTTTGGCCGCCACCACTCAAAGTGTCTGTCTTGTGTTTCAAAAGAACATAATTTGAAGTGAAATACATCTACTGGCATATGGAAAACCGACCAAACACAGTCGAATTGTGTCGATACATTAGAACAATGATCCATGGGTCATATGTGATGTGTATGAGTCAATCTTGCCTCAATCCGAGGTGCGGTGTGGCCGTCACCACTCAAAGTGTCTGTCTTTTTCTTAAAATGGAAAAAAATTTAAGTACATACGGAAAATAGACCAAATGAATTCGGTTTCCATTTAAACTTTAGGAGAACGATCCATGGGTCATATGTGACATGTACGAGTCAACACCGCCTCAATCCGAGGTGCGGTGTGGCCGGAACCACTCAAAGCGTCTGCCTTTTGTTTCAAAAGTACGTCATTTTAATTGAAAAACATCAAATGGCATACGGAAAACCGACCAAATACATTCGGATTGGGTAGATACAATATCACAATGATCCATGGGTCATATGTGACATGTACGAGTCAACCCCGCCTCAATCCGAGGCGCGGTGTGGCCGCCACCACTCAAAGTGTCTGTTTTCTGTTTCAAAAGGACATAACTTGAAGTGAAATACAACAACTGGCATATGGAAAACTGACCAAACGCATTTGGATTATGTCGATACATTAGCACAATGATCCATGGGTCATATTTGACGTGTACGAGTTAACCCCGTCTCAATCCGAGGTGCGGTGTGGCCGCCACCACTCAAAGTGTCTATCATTTGCTTAAAATGGACAACAATTTAAGTACATATGGAAAACAGACCAAACGCATTCGGTTTCCATTGAAACGTTAGGAGAATAATCCATGGGTCATATGTGACGTGTACGAGTCAACTCCTCCTCAATCCAAGGCACGGTGTGGTAGGGAACACTCAAAGTGTCTGCCTTTTGTTTCAAAAGTACGTCATTTTAATTGAAAAACATCTACTGGAAAACAAAAAACCGACCAAATGCATTATGATTGTGTCGATACATTAGAACAATGATCCATGGGTCTTATATGACGTGTACGAGTCAACCCCGCCTCAATCAGAGGCACGGTGTGGCCGCCACCACTCAAATTGTCTGTCTTCTATTTCAAAAGGACATAATTTGAAGTGAAATACATCAACTGGCATACGGAAAACCGACCAAACGCATTCGGATTGTGTCGATACATTAGTACAATGATCCATGGGTCATATGTGACGTGTACGAGTCAACCCCACCTCAATACGACGCGCGGTGTGGCTGCCACCACTCAAAGTGTCCATCTTTTTATTAAAATGGACAACAATTTATGTACATATGGAAAACCGACCAGACACATTTGGTTTCCATTGAAACTTTAGGAGAACGATCCATGTGTCATATGTAGCATGTACGAGTCAATGCCTCCTCAATCCGAGGCACTGTGTGGCCGGCACCACTCAAAGTTTCTACCTTCTGTTTCAAAAGGACATAATTTGAAGTTAAATACATCAACTGTCATACGGAAAACCGACCAAACGCATTCAGATTGTGTCGATACATTAGCACAATGATCCATGGGTCATATGTGACATGTAATAGTCAACCCCGCCTCAATCCGAGGTGCAGTGTGTCCGCCACCACTCAAAGTGTCTGTCTTTTGCTTAAAATGGACAACAATTTAAGTACATATAGAAAACCAACCAAATGCATTCGGTTTCCATTGAATCTTTAGGAGAACGATTCATGGGTCATATGTGACATTTACGAGTCAATGCCGCCTCAATCCAAGGCGTGGTGTGGCCGGCACCACTCAAAGAGTCTGCCTTTGGTTTCAAAAGTACGTCATTTTAATTGAAAAACATCAACTGGCATACATAAAACCGACCAAACGCATTTAGATTTTGTCAATACATTAGAACAACGATCCATGGGTCATATGTGACATGTATGAGTCAACCCCGCCTCAATCTGAGGCACGGTGTGGCCACCACCACTCAATGTGTCTATCTTCTGTTTCAAAAGGGTATAATTTGAAGTGAAAAACATCAACTGGCATACAGAAAACCAACAAAACGCATTCAGATTGAGTCGATACTTTAGCACAACGATCCATGTGTCATATGTGATGTTTACGAGTCAACCTCGCCTCAATCTGAGGCACGGTGTGGCCGTCACCACTCAAAGTGTCTATCTTTTGCTTAAAATGGACAACAATTTAAGTAAATATGGAAAACCAACCAAACGCATTCGGTTTCCATTGAAACATTAGGAGAACGACCCATGGGTCATATGTGACGTGTATGAGTCAACGCTGCCTCAATCCGCGGCACGGTGTGGCCGACACCACTCAAAGTGTCTGCCTTTTGTTTCAAAAGTACGTCATTTTAATTGAAAATCATCAACTAGCATATGGAAAACTGACCAGACGCATTCGGATTGGGTCAATACATTAGAACAACAATCCATGGGTCATATGTGACATGTACGAGTCAACCCCATCTCAATCTGAGGTGTGGTGTGGCCGCCACCACTCAAAGTGTCTATCTTCTGTTTCAAAAGGACATAATTTGATTTGAAATACATCAACTGGCATATGGAAAACCGACCAAACGCATTTGGATTGTGTCGATACTTTAGAAAAACGATCCTTGGGTCATATGTGACGTGTACCAGTCAACCCTGCCTCAATCCGTGGTGTGGTGTGGCCACCACCACTCAAAGTATCAGTCTTTTTCTTAAAATGGACAACATTTTAAGTACATACGGAAGACTGACCAAATGCATTCAGTTTCCACTGAAACATTAGGAGAACGATCCATGAGTCATATGTGATGTGTACGAGTCAAAGCCGCTTCAATCCGAGGCGTGGTGTGGCTTCCACCACTCAAAGTGTCTGTCTTCTGTTTCAAAAGGACATAATTTATAGTGAAATACATCAACTAGCATACGGAAAACAGACCAAACTAATTCGGATTGTGTCTATACTTTAGCAAAACGATCCATGGGTCATATGTGAAATGTACGAGTCAACCTCGCCTTAATCTGAGGCGCGGTGTGGCCGCCACCACTCAAAGTGTCTGTCTTTTTCTTAAAATGGACAAAAATTTAAGTACATACGGAAAACTGACCAAACGAATTTGGTTTCCATTGAAACAATAGTAGAACGATCCATGGGTCATATGTGATGTGTATGAGTCAACGCTACCTCAATCTGAGGCGCGGTGTGGCCGGCACCACTCAAAGTGTCTGCCTTTTGTTTCAAAAGTACGTCATTTTAATTTAAAAACATCAACTGCCATATGGAAAACCGACCAAACGCATTCGGATTGTGTCGATACATTAGCACAACGATCCATGGGTCATATGTGATGTGTACGAGTCAGCCCCGCCTCAATCTGAGGAGCGGTGTGACCAGTAGCTCTCTAGGTGTATGTATTATGTTTAAAATGGACATTATTTCAAGTAAAATTATATGGTATACAAAAACCAATCAAATTATGAATTGACTTCCGGATTCCACATATAATTGTCATCTAAATTTTAAATTGAATTCTAAATGAATTATCTATGTTTATAATTACATTATGAATTCTAATTCCATTATGGATGTGTATAGTTCCACCATTATATGTTAAATGTGTAAGAATTTGTTTTCTATATGTATGTGTTAGTTGGTTATTGCAGGTACAATAATTGGATTGAAAATGAGAGGGAACCCTCAAAATCAGACCTGGTGGGAAAAATGGATAGCAGGTGGTCAAATTGGAGAGCTGGTGGGTAAATTGCAGAGCTGCTGTGCAATTTTCCCAGCAGAGGCTATGTCAGTGGTTTAAAACCTTTGGCATAGAATGTGTAGGTCTTGTTTTACCAATGGTTCATAGAACCATTGGTAAAACACTTTTCCCAATGGTTCTAAACCGTTGGAAAAGAGAATATGTTAGGTTTTTCTCAACGGTTTGAAAAACCGTTGGCAAAAACATGATAATTTTGTGCTTGTATACCAACGGTTGTAAACTGTTGGGAAAACGATTTCCCAATGGTTTTCCATAACCGTTGGGATATGGTAATTTTTCAGCACCTTATCCCAATGGTTCACTGTAAACCGTTGGGAGAAACTTTTCCCAACGGCTTACTTCCCTACGATTTGCAGAACCCTTGGTATAACATATACCAACAGTTCTGCAGCCTTTCCCAATGGTTTAGAACCGTTAGGAAATCCTCTATTTCCAGTAGTGGGGGCTAGTTTTAGCATGGTCCAGAGTTTGTTTATAGAAACAATGTTATCAAACCTTACGATCATAAGAGGTATAGGATTTTAGAACATCCCATATTATTTAGGGAGGTGATATGGACTAGATCATGGATCATTAGAATAAGTGGTGTATGTGAGAATGAGTTCCTACCCAAAAACATTCTCATTAAACTCTTTATTTTTGTAGGGTTGTATGGATGAATATGCCTCAAATTTGTTCTTTTTGGATATTTTTATCTATATTTTGATTTTTTTTATACATTTTATTCAAAAATTTGGGGTTATTATTTATAACATTCTTGTATGTGTATAAAATTAAGAATATATCTATAATCCCGTATTCAATAAAAATGATTTAGAAAACCCTTCATATACCATAAGAACAATTGTTGTTATATTTCAATGAGACTCGCATTGTTGAGACAAGGGTTTTTAAACTATTCATCCAAACCATACATTATGTAAAAAAATTTAGAATATTTTCATATTGGTTCCTTGGGGGTCTGGAGTTGATCTAATATTTTATATTATATTTTTATGGTGAATGGATATATTTCATATTAATTCATCATTTTTATGGGGTGAATCTGTTAAGTAATCCTAAAAAATATTTTATAGAGTTTTTGAATGATGTAGGATTTGATAAAATCAAGGGTGTGTTCCATGTCCATTAGACATAAAATAATATTTTGTTTTGAAGGAAATTTTATTTGTATTTAAAATATTATGAATACTTAAAAATATTTTTTTAGGAACATTTGTGTTAATATAAAAAATAAATAGGATTGCGATTTCGCAAATGGTTACCAAATTATAATGATATAAATTGATAATTATGACCATTTAAAATAAGAAAAGTATTTATTTATGGTATTAAAATTATTTTTGGAAAGGCTTTATTTTTCATCAAAAGTTTAGTTTTTAATGATTTGTAAATTTTTATAAATGAAAATAGATTATTTAACTAATATATTTGGGTATCATTTTTAGGAGAAAACTGAATTTGTAGGAATAAGTTGATATACTATAAAATTTAAGTGGGAGGTATAATTTCAATAGAATTAAAAAAAATACTTCTTGTCTAAATGAAATGAGAATATTTTATTTATTTTTTTTCATTTAATTGGGTAAGTATGTTCATTGTGTATTTTTTTCCTGGTGAAAGTTATAAAATCAAATATTTGAATTATTATGTTGGGAAGGTAAAATAAATTTTTTATAAATGTTATATTAAACATAGTGGTATTTATTTTTTTGATTTATTGATAATTTTATTTAGATATTTTCTATTTAAATGGTATTGTTTTCCTATTCATGTTTATATTTTATGTTATTTCTATTTTTCCATCAGGTAAGTCTTTAATAAAAAGGGTAAATGTATTTATTGGGGATTACAAGTATGGGATTTCTTTCCCAATGTTGGAATAATTATTTCTAAAATGGTGATTGTTTATTGTTTTGTGAATTTTTTATAATCCTAGAGTAGATTACGTTTCTAAATGTTTGGTTTTGATCAAATGGACTCATTTGGGTTTTTTCATTGAATCATATTGATGAAATTTTGATAGTGTATAAGATATTAATGACTCTATGATTATTTTTGTAGATGGTCGTGTGGACTTGTTATCCTTAAAGTATGGTTTTTTCATTCAAGGTTTGTCCGTAGGGAATATCGGGTGAATTCTTGGGAAATTGGGACAAGTTTTACGTCTAGATTAGGGTGTGTAGTAGCTAATATCTTGATTAGTTTTATGGGTTCACCAAGATCTACAATTCTGATATTTTTATTCTATGTATCTTCTTTTCATAACCATTACCCATTTATAGTATTACATTATAATGTTATGGGATGTTTCTGTTGGAGGATTCATTGATTATATCTTCTTTTTTCTTATACAATCTATCTTGGTAGTTCTCAATTCATGTTGTATTGTTATGACCATGAGTCTTTGGTTGAAAATATATTTTTTATTAGAGATGATGTTCTATTAGGATACGACCAAAGTTTTGTTTTCTCCCATGTAAACCCTTCTATGTATTCTAGGTTCTCTTCATTTCTATTGTCTTGAGATTTTAAGTTTTTTAGATTAACTGGTTGTTTGGTAAATGATGTGTCAATTGAATTTTGATATGATGGGGATAACACCGTTGTGTACTCTCTTCTAGGATACTTTATCCTCTTTGACCTTATCTATTATTCTTCTTATTGAGAAATAGTGACATTGATGAGGAATTACTTTAGGATTCTTCCATGACCATGTTTACCAAATGTAATAGTGTTGATATTTGGTCATTATCTATAATTGATATTTTTATTTTAGATTGGTGATACGGTTTTTCTAGTTGTTATTATCATATCCCTATTACATTAATGTGCTCCTATATTTTTTTTTAAATTTTGTTTTAAGCTAATACTTTTCAAATGGTTCATTTTTAGTGTGTTCCATTTTTAAATTGATGATGGTGTATATTATTATTGGAAGATGATTCAGTTAATCTTCTTGTTTCTGAATTTATTTAATTGTTTCTTTCATAAGTAAGTTAGAACACTTTCTTTATTGATGTGACCATTTTTTTCAATATATTCTGGATGCATAAAATTTTATACGTGGTAAAATTTTCCAACATTAACTATTATTTTCCCATTTAATTCACATATTTTTTGATAGTTGACATTATACGTGATTTTCAAGTGGAATCTCCTTGAAAAATAAAATTGTGTGGGTTTTGGGGAAAGATGAAAGTTTATAAGACTATTAGTATAAAACCACATGGAAACCTTGCATATACATTTGTAGTTTTAATATATGTTGTTCTCAAGGCTGTAACATGGTTTTTCCAAATGTGAAGATAAATAGTGTAGTGTTACAATTTGTTTTTATTTTGGATCTTGTAGTAGGAACACGGTTGGAAAACCATATATCAAAACCATGACACCTATCATGGGGTTTTATTTTTACATTTTTTAATTATATCCTTTAATATATTGAACAACAGATCATCACTTTCACCTCTAACTCATCTACTACAACTATGTATGTCTTTCCCTATTATCTCTCTTATTTTCCAAAGTGTTTCTGTTGATTTTTCTTAAATTTGAGGTTGTTTCCATTAGATATACAATTCTAAATATCATCTTATTCAATCTCTTTTATATTTCCTATCTTTTTTATTTGATAGTGGGGTCATTGTGGCCTATAGTTTTGATTCTTTTGGTATTTGATGAGGTTTCGTCCAGTTTTTGATATCCGATTCTTTTTATTATCCACTTCATCACTTCCTAAGGTGGTTTCCAAACATGGATAACTAAAGTGACTATAGTATGGATCCTATGATCAGTTTCTTAATAATTAACTATTGAACATTTATTGATTTTTATTTAAATTATATGATAGGAATCTTCATTAAACCATAGTAAGTATATATTATATTTTTTATCTATTGGTGTTAATCTTATTTGGCTACCATCCTATGTGGAAGGATGTTTTTAAAATTACAGAAAGTAACAAACCTTATTTAATCATACACACTCACATTATAAATATAAATTCTCTGTTGTCATGTGAGGTTGGATTTAACATTTTATGAAAATTGTTTTGGTTTCATTAAAATGTTTTTAATAGTATGGATCCCCAAATATCATAAACACCCATATGAAACTTCACTAAAAGAATCTTCTAGTGATTTTCACTTTTCTATCATTTCCTGTTGTTTATCATCAAAATGTATGATAAAATTAGGGTCTTTGAGCATGTATGATCATTCCCTTATTATTGAAAGAAGATATATATATATATATTGATTGTTAATTCACATTAAGAGGGGATGTTTCTATAAAAAAGTATTTGGAAGTAATTGTGATATTATTTATTGATATATATGATTATATTATTATGTAATAATTGATTTTCACTCCTCTATATTTATGAAACGGTATTCCATGGGAAGCGATGTAGGAGACTTGGGAAAACATGCATCACTAGTGTATGAACATGCACTGGCCAGTAGCCATGGGGTTGATTTTGTTCACTATATATGTCTTTATCCAAGTTAGGTTATGTAGGGTAATATTGAGTGTTATGAAAATTATCCTTATCTAGTTCCATTATTTTATTATACTAATTTGTTTATATATGTTATAGATCATCCCCTGATTGCATATGTTGTCATTATGCTGGATATTGTAAGGTTATATTTTTGTTTTTGTTTTATGGTACCTTAGTTAGATTTTTTATGAATCATTATGATGAGATAATAAGGATAAATTTCAAATAGCCACACTTTCACACTAAACAGTGTATATTCTTCAATAATATTAAAAAAAAATTCTCTGATTTTGAAAAAATGCTCATGGATATTGTAAATATTTATAAAATTATTGATATTTTCATTTTTTTAAAATAATAATAATAATAATATTTCCAAAATGTACTTCATACATACATCCAATGGTTTTATTTTTAATTATTATATATGGGTTTTAGGGAAGAAACATACAACTATATTTTTCCATGCCTATCATATTTTTAGAATAGTTTCTATCTCATGACTCTAGTGTGTGATTTATTTTGTTTTTACATTTTTTTGAGGAATTATTTTGAGTAGTTTTGCAGACATCAATATATGGATAGTAATAGTTTTTCTTATTCTATTTGCTGATGTTTCTTTAGTGTATCGGCAACAATAACCACCATACTTTTCAATTGTGTACTATATGTCTTATATAGTTTCCATTTAAAAGTTTGATTTATTTTTATATCAAAAATATATTTTACCATTAATTATTTGGTTGTGTTTTTGTTGGGAATTTGTTATTTCATATATGTATCCTTTAGATACATTGGGTGGAAAAATGGTTTCCCAAAAAGAAATATCATATTATCTTATTTATACATCTGGAGAGATAATTATCTCTTTTTAATAGGCTATTAACTAGATCTTGTTTCATGCCCATGGGGATCTAGAACAGTAGTCGGGTTTGTCATAGGTCGTCATGGGATCCCAGTTCAGGGGTGTACCAATATTGGTTCATAAAATAACATGATTATAATATTTTAGAGGGTTTAATCCTTTTGATGATCTCATCATTGTTGTGTAACCTCTTATTAACTATCTATATCATCCATTAGACCCATATCAAATCCTTATAATTGATTTCAATAACATTTAATTTAAATATTTTACTTATAATATTTATAAATGAACTGATAAATAATATTTAATTTTATACAAAGAGGAATAATTTGATGACTGATATTAAAAAAAACAATTTCATATATTACATAGCATATGATATGACATACTATCACTTGGGTTATCTATATACCATTTATAAAAATTCATATGAACAAGTAATAATAAATAAAATATACCTCAAATGTATTAAATGACCAAGAGTTTTATTCTTGATTTAATATCATAAAATCCCAACTGGCCATTTATAGAAACCCTGTAGCTTATATAGGCATGAATAAAATCCCAAGGTTCATTATTATTTAATTTTATGTTCTAGAAAAGAGCGTTAAGTTCATTAAAATGAACTCATGATCTCTAAAATAATATTATTTCAATCCAAGAATATGAAATTCATATATTCTTTTTGATTTCACTTATTTCTTACACTAAAACATGAAAGAGAGAGGGATTTCAAAGGAAATAAATTCATTTAATATGATTACATAAAATATTTATGGAAAAAATATGTTTAAATAGAGAGGTTTATATTTTTATTAATTTATTTGTCATCCCTAAGGAAAGATATATTAAAATATGGACCAAAACCATACATATGACTTTTAAAACATAACATATATATCATGATAATTTCAACTCTAGCTCATAACATATTAACATTTCAAATAATGAAATAAAGAACAATAACATAGATTTTTTCCCCGTATTTATTTATTAAACTGTGAATGTATAATGTTTGTTCAAATAATATTTTCTTTTCATATTGTATTTTTCAACTAAAAAATATATTAAGAAAAAAAATTTAATTTAATGAATATTATTCCATACCTAATTAAAATTTACTTTAAATTATATATTTAATTTTTTTCTAGAGATAATTTATCATAAGATAAACATCAACCCACCAACATACATTCCTCATCATCCTAGTATCTCATTTATCTAAATTAGTGGAACATATGTATTTTTTAATGTGTGACCCCATAATCCTATATCCTTATAGCATTATGTAATAATCATTAATTATTAGTGGATTATTGAATCACAACATATGCACTTAATAGATAAGAATATTCCATAACTATGAAAACTACCTAAAAATATTGACTACAATATATAATTAATTTTCTTAATGATATCTTCTAAAGTATGCTCCATAAATTGTCTCAAAATCATTTCATTATTTATTTATCTTTGATTCACTATATTAGATAGTATTTTGTTCATATAAAATAGAAATGGATTTAATTTGATAAATAATAACTTATTTAATTTGTTATAAATATATCTTTCCTTTTTTCGAAACTAGAAAATTCCATCCAGGTCATTCAATCAATGTCACAACATCCATGATGAACCTCATACAATAAATTATAAAAAACGTAAATGTTTTGGGATTTAAAAATCCATTAAATTTCAACACTCATTATATACATTTATAATTATCTCCATTCAATATACCAATACACATTATTTCATATACGAGTATATAATTATGCCCAAATTTTAAAGCATATCTATTAACATAACAGTCCTCGTGAAAGTATATACTTCAGAAAACCAAGTGAAAACATCTTAAGAAGATGTATAAATATTTATAACTCCCAAAAAAATTTATCTAGATATCATTAATTTCCTATTATATTTATGTATCTAGAATATTGGATATATATTCTATATTCATATCATAGAATCATGATATTCTAATTATAGGTGTTAAAGGTTATAATCATTTCATCTGACATGTCATCAATAAACATGACCATATATAGTGCATGTAAAAGTAATTATACTATCATATTATGACTAAAATATTCTTATATAATACTATATAAATGATATGAAAATCAATAATTGAAATATTTATTTCAGTATAGGGTACTCACCTTACCAAAAAATCTATCATAAAAATCATAGGATTTAACAATTCAAAATGTACAGATTAAAATTTATATTTTGGAATTAATTAAACATATTCATGTAAAAATATGTTCTGATAAGAGGCTGATTTTTGGTAGAAATTTATATATATATATATTTATATATTTATATATTAGTTCAACCCATAAATCCATTTAATTGAAGGTGTCTGTATAGATCCTCAATTACCTAAATAATAAGTTGTTTTTATCTAATGATTTTTTTGATTGATCATAGTGATCCTTTTAATGTGATTACAAGATTTATTTTCACTGTAGTTGATGTTACTAATTTCAATCCACATTCACAGTAATTTAGCTATAAATATCATAGCATGACACAACCTGAAGTTGTATTGAATGAGAGACTACAAATTATAAATAGTCATGTGTCCCTAAATTTGTTTCTATGATTTATAAATTGAATATTAAATAATTCATGTAATTTTATCACATATTATTAGTAATAAATTACTAAAAAAATCATCAATTTCTATAATTTCAACCAATATATAAAATTTGGTAGAAATATTACATATTTTAATGTCTTGTATCTAATCAAACACACTATAGAGGAGAAATTTTATTTCCCTATAAATCTTATTATTTTTGTTTCCATGGGATAGAATATTTCAAATAAATGAATTAAATAACACTTTCGTTTTCCTTTAAAAAAATTGTTCGAGGATCTATTTGGGTAGTATTAATGTGATCATAAAAATTATTTTTTATAGTTATGTATTTTTTAAGGAATTAATAAATTTATAATACACATTATTTTTATCTCATCTATTAAGGAGAGGATAATTTTCATAATAAAAAATATATATGCTATTATTCTCATAAGGGTATGACCTTATATGAAAAGACCCATGTATTTAATGAAATACCAATTTTAAAAATTTAGAATATAAATTTCTTAAAGGTTTTTATAAAATTTATATCAATATATCTTATAATATCTCATGAGAAAATAAAACATATATTATTGACCCATTATGAAATTATAAGATTCCAATTTAATGGAAAATTATTAAGATATTTGGTATTATCTCATTTTTATGAATGAATTAGATTCTATATGATAATTAGTATAATTATTTGGTTAATATCAACAATTAATGAACCCCTTGTTACATGACAATTTTAAACACTAGGTTAATAAATTATTGGAGACTATAATTTTATATCTCATGTCTGATGGTAAATATGATATATAGAGAGATATTACACCGAATACTTTTTATCTTATGATGATTCAGAACAATAATAATTGATTATTACCAAATCAAGTAAAAATAACTAGAACGTTTAGTAAGATTATTTCAATCCTAAAAATGGAATTCATAACGACCATTTTCCACTAAAATTAATTTTATAAATGTAAAATTGGTTGGTGGTTAATTTAAATTTCTTTTTTATTTATAGTTAATCTATACATTTATATATTCTTAATGTTATTGAGGATTAAAAAAGGGTGAAAATTTAATTTTTTTCTATATTATTACATATTTGGTTTTTATTCGAACTATGAAATACTCTATGTACATTATAGCACAGAATGGATAGTATTTTATTTTAATACTTACATCATTATATATAGGTATTCAAGGAAAATTCCAATATTTTTTTATTACCTTTAGATTATTGTATATCCATTATTTTTAAGGTGAAAATAAAAATATTAATTATCCACTTGGGGTAGTGAATTAGGTTTAATTTTTTTAGAAAAAAGGTTTCCCCTATATTGAACTACATTTACATTGATGTAGGTAAGTGTATAGATCTCCAATAAATGATTATAATGACGATGATGATGTGAGGTAGTTTTATAGAAATGGAGACACACTTACTCTAAGGGTAACATGTTCTACCAATTCATTTTTTTGGGTTGATATTGTTAAAACATGATATTTCTATTATATTGTTCTCTATAAATAAATTTTACATCATTGGTTGATTGTTTTTCCCCCAACACATAATTTACATGAATCACAATACACTTTTGATTTTTTTTTGTGATTGTATTCACATAGCCATTAGAATTGATGGAATAAATAGAAATAAATAATTTTTTGAAAAATACTTTTTTTATTAAATAGATAAAATTGATTCACAGGTATTCAATTTATATGAAAAGAAATTTAAAATTATTTGAAAGTTAAAGAAATTATTTTCTGAAAATCTGTTTTATAGGTAAAATTTATTTTATCATAATATATTAAATTGATCACTATTGGTGAATTATTTTAATGAAATGAATATATTATATATTAAATAATTTGTTTTTTTAGTTGGTCTAATTTTTCTTCAATAAATGGAATAATAATAAATCGAGATTTATGCATAATAATGTATTTTTATAAAAAAATTTATTTTCATCATGTTTTTAAGAATGATTTTAATGTAATAGATATCATCTATATAAATTAAGTTACAAGAAATTGAACACTTATTTGGAATCACGATCTTAAAATTTTGTAAATATGGATTTTCGGTTTTTGGAAATTATGAATAGCAACCTCGGTAAATTTATGTCACCTTGGTAATGGTAAAAAAGGTAAAATAGGTTGAAAACATTGGTTTAAGTATTTAAAATTCCTAAAACACATTTCCTCACTACATTGGATGATTAAATCTAAAAAATTTCATCAATGTCTCAAAAATTTGTTTACTTGGTGACATTTTTCTTTGATTAGAACTTTATATTATTTTATAAAAATTATAAATACTAAATTACTCTCTCTTGACTTTAATAAAATTATATAAATTTTTAAAATTATATGAAGTGGTTATGTTCAGTTATGTATGTTATATTTTAATAATTAAAATTTTTATATAATTCTATTTTAATTTTAATGTTTACTGATAAAAAATTACCATAAATGATTACCGACAAAAAAGTAGTATTTATAAAATTAAAAAAAGTTAAAATAAATTATTTTAAAAATATTAAAATACAAAAACATGGGAATAAAATATTTTATATAAATCTTATAGATATGTAAAAAAATATTATGATTGTGTTAATGGTTTATATTATAATTCTTTTAATTTCATGTATCCGTTGATGATGAATTAAATGAATAATAAAAAAATTACATTAATGATAATTTATGTTAAGTGTTATTTAATTAAAATAAATTAAAATAAACATTCATAATAGAGGAAAAATATGATGATAATTTGTGGAAAATTCCATATATTTTCCATTTGTGTTCAAATTTTATAGCATAATAATATTATAACACTTTAAAATTAAAAAATTAATTACGTTGGTTAAGGTTGAAATTTAGTAAACAGGGTGTTAAATAAAACGATAAGGTTTAAAATGACCCAAGAACCTAAAAATCCATATAATGATGATATTTCTACCTTAAAAAATATTTCATTCACTATATGTCCATTTTGTGTAATGTTTTTATAATTAATTAATTATATTTGAATCTTATGTGTTAGTCCAAGTGTTTCCTATACCTACCTTATAAAAGGAAACCACTTATATCTTCTATTAATATAACCTTGAGATATATATCTTAACATAACAAAAGAAAATTACATTATATAATTCTCTTGAACAAATTAATATGCTTTAATCTTCTTAAAATATTATATTTGGGGTCTTTATGAAATGATCTAAATGAGGACTTCAGAAGAAAAGGTAATCATCTCCTAGAACCTATTTCAATTAATTTCTTCTAATACCTAATAAAAAATATAAAATTCAGAATAAAATAATAAATTTTGTGTCTTAATTATACTATAATTTAAGTATTTTCATGAAACCTCCATTATCCACCCTATTTTCTATCAAAATAGTAGTGAAAGTAACACTCATGCATACCCACGGTCTACCACCTCTACATAGTGATATCATTCATCTTTCGTCACCATATTTCATGGATGGGTATTATGGTTCTATTTTTTACAAATAATACTTATGAAATTATTATGATATAGAATAATAATATCATATCTATAATAATAGTTTCAATCCCATTAGAAAAGGATAAAGTCTCACATTGGTTAGTGTTGACTAGCACCTCTGTGATGTGATCTGAATCTTTTCTGTTTCTGCATTATATGGTTTGTAATAACAATGCCTTTAATGAATATATATGAAATATTTGATATAATAATTATTGTATAAACGTTAAATATACTTAATATTTCTATCATTCATCTAGTTAATATGTGAAAATTGTGTTCCTGTGTACGTACGACCTACCATCTTCATGAACAATTTATTTTATTTTTTATCTCTACAGTTTATGAATGATTATAAAATTTTATATAATGTATATATTTTTTATATAAATCATAAATTATATTCCATATATGATCAAACCGTGATCAATGTATAACGGCCAGTACTACCAAATAGAAATTTTCAAGACAGAAAAAACAGTTGACATCCAAAAACACCAATTTTAATCACTAATTATAAATAAATATTTTGTTGAAATGTTATAAGTGGATTATATGAGACTAAATGAGTAGGTAAATGACTCTAGAAAACAATTATAATAAAATAAAATATATTTTAAATGTATTTAGCGTTTTCTTAAGAAAATCAATATTGAGGTAAGTGATTTTTGGTTCAATCTCATTTTAATCTGGACTGTTTATTCTTAAATTTCCATTGAAGGAAACTATATGATATTTTCTGGAAAATCAATTATATTTTATTCTCCACCAGTTATGTCATTATAATAAATTTTTTAGTTTAATTTTCTTCTCTTTTTGTTCTCATGATAATGAGATAATATTTTTTAAAAGATGAATTTATTTCTCTCTTCAGTCCCAAATCAGTTTTCTTACATGTTAATGTTTTATAAAAATATTTTCAAAAATATTTTTACTATTATCTGATAATTTATTAAATTCATTTTTACCCATTTTATTCACTTTATAGAATTTTACAAAATAAAAAATATTATCATTTTATAAACTAATTACTTTGATATTTTTCTAAAAGCATCTGAAAATAAAATATCTGTTTTAATATTGATGACATGTAAGTAATTTTATACCATCACGACTTCCCAAATATTTTAATCCACATTTACAAGTAACCATGTTTATTATTAAAAAATATCATTAATATTTGGGAATGTGTTATATTTTAATAAAGTGATGTCCATGTATATTGGTATCTTCATCATGATATTTCCTAGTTATCTTTTAAATGAATATTTCAACTACGATAACTTCCATTGATGTTTCTCAGAATTTATTGGGGAACTGATCCAATGTTAATATATATTTTCTCTCTCTAGAAGTTTTATTCTTATCATTAGGAAATATCGATGAAACTTATTTTATTTTCCACTTGACAGGTTCTAATGAATGTTTTCTACATATTGTTGAATATATATGCATGGGTTTATGATTATGAGATAGGTGGGAAAATAATTATTTATTCCTAAAATGAATTGGGTAAATATTAATTTTCTATGATCTCAAAAGGTACATGTTAGTTAATCCAATGACTGAAGAAGATGGTATCTAGGTGGTTATCCAAAGCCCAAAATAGGGTACACAGGGTATTATTTCATGCCCCATGTTTGTACACATGTAGTTATCCCAATACTAACATGTTTTCATTGTATTAGTGGGAATCCATAACATTATATTTCTATAATTATGATTATTCCAATCATTATTCCACTCTTTCATGATATGATATTTTAATAAATTTATGTCATTATGATTCATGTTCATTGGTCCCTTTATGATTCATTACTTATAAACTGCCTTGATTTATGCAATTACTCTTTTTTATGAGGTATGAATTTTTTTTATAATGTTTTTAGAGGTTTAATCATGTTATCATACCCACTAATCTCATTTTATGTTTATATGACCATTTATAAGTCAATTTTTTTACCTTCACTATGCATTTTATCTCACTATTTATTATTTTTTTTCCCTATAATATAAAAAAATATTAATGTTTGAAATGTATAAGAAGGGCACTATTTATGAAATAAATAAGAGTTAGATGATGAAGATATTTTATGAATGGGTTGTTTATGTATGCATCTTTTCAAATATATTATACTATTATGGTTTTTCTATGGATTGTCATTTTTTATTGAATATTTATTTAAAAAGATGTGGTATTTATTTATTAAATGTATGGATCACTATATTTGGTATTAGAGAAAGGGTTAGAAATCTCTATAAACTAATTTAAAAAACATTAGTTAGAAAATAATAGATAATGCAATTATAGTATATTTTCCAATGATATGGAATTGAATGGAGTATGATTTTCCTAGAAAACATCATTATCTGTATACTATATGTGGTTCAGGTTTTGGAAACGGTGAATTTATGGTTTATAACTCTAAATTTTTTTTTGAGTTTATATTAATTAATATTCCTATGTACGATGAGTGTTACCTTAAAAAACACCCAAATTGACTGTCTTAGGGGATATTCTTTGGTTATTTCACATTTTCTTTATCAACTTTCAAGACGTACAAGAATAGATAATGTTGAAGGATTCCCTAGTTAAAACATATATTGCTATATATTAAAAAATGTTTCATTATTTAGAAATAATATATTTTTTTCAGGACCTTGTGCTTTCACACTATAATTATTCTTTCCTACACTATTATTTTTAGTTTTAGTAAATGGTTAAAACCTGAAGGAACATCATTAACGAAGAATGTGTTGAACAATGA
This sequence comes from Viscum album, assembly GCA_963277665.1. Classification (NCBI taxonomy): domain Eukaryota; kingdom Viridiplantae; phylum Streptophyta; class Magnoliopsida; order Santalales; family Viscaceae; genus Viscum; species Viscum album. Next base: position 380,851,282 of record OY728142.1, read on the forward strand.
AATGATTTCCCACCCATGAAACCAAATTCAATGTGAAATGAAATGAATATTCTCAAATATATAATTACATAACATTCATTAACAATGATTCATACTATTCTTCAAACCGATCAAATGAAGGATCGAATTTCTCTAGATTCCTTCCTAAGGAAAGATCCACATTATTTTTGTAAATGAGTTGATGCACTATTATATAAAAAATTTATTAGTATCATTGATAATATATTTTATATTATCTTGTATTTAATGCATGAAAACATAATTTCTTCAATCTATCATTTTTAGTGTGAATCATATTAAATGTGTTCTCAAATAAATAATAAGATGAAATTGTAAAACAATAAACCTAGGGGCGGGGATGAGTTGTTTAGGATAATTTTCCATAATTACAATCCTTTTATTTTTAGAAAGAAAATAGATAATTAATTATAAATATAAATAATAATAAAATAATATTAATTGTTTATATATGAATATTAATTCATTTAAATTTCCATAAACACTGGTTTTAGTGAATTATATAAATTAAAATTATTTTCCCATCATTGTGAAATTCATGTAAAAAGTGTCAATTTGGGCCCAGTTAATCATTTTTTGATGGAATTGATTATCTAGATTAGTTTAATTTTATATTTTTAGATATTTATTATCACATTGTTTTGAAAATATTAAATATTAGGTTAAATTATATAATCACTAGGTAAGATGGTCATTTTTGTCCCTAAATATAGAAATTTTTTGACAAATCAAAATGGGTCTTTGGTACATCAGATAAATGTGGATCCAAAATTTTGTAAAAAACAGAGGAAAATTTTTAATTATAGATAGAGAATATTATGTGTATCATTTCATTATATTGTGTGAAGATCTAATTATCACCTTTTCATGGAGATCCATAGAGACTAAGTGATATCTAATTGGTGGGATAGATTTTATATCCAATAAAAATAGTTCTCCATTTCTATATGTAATATATCTGATGAATAAAAATACAAATAAATCTGAATATTATTTATTGATTTATAATAAATAATTAGAAAAGATAATAATATGAGCTTTTATTAATAAACTAATATGATTGAAAAAACATACATGGATAAAATAAAGTTGATATTACAAAATGAAATCATAACAACATCATTGAATGAAAAAAAGTATCCTTAAATTACATAACGAAAAATTACCTAAATATGCATATATATAGCCTATGTTTAATTTCTTAATATTTAATTCTTTCCCCATTAATTAAGTGACTCAAAAAAGGTGGGAGAAAAATATAAATTGGAGTGTTTAAATGTTCACTATAAAATTCACCCAGATTCAACTCAATTGTTTTCAATAAAATATGTAATTAGAGATATAAAAAAATTATTTTTATAGATATATAAAAATATTGGTATGGGTTTACTCTAAAATATAAAAAACTTTCATGCCAATTGGATTTTAAATTCGGATTTCATTCTCGAAATGGTGGGATATTTTCAGGGGCTTTCAAATCTGGCACACAAATTAAATGTCAATTTGGGCTCTCTAGACCACCTTGAAAAGATTATAATTAGCACTGGAAATTTTTTACAGAAATGATCCCTATAATATTCTATATCAATTATTAATATTTGAGCTTCATTATTCTTGAAATGTGGGATCCTATTTTATTTGATGGTCTAAGGGCCTATCATGATTTGGCTAGAAATTTCAGCATTCCTGGAAAAAATGACTATCATCCATTGTGATTCTTCCATTGGTTATAAAAGATAAAATATTCTAAAAATAATTATCAATAATAAGCCAAAATATCATTTTTAAATAATCAAAATAATCAATTCAAAATGAACTTGATTAATTGGTCCCAAATTGACACATTAAACATGAATTGCACAATGACAGGAAATGATGTTTGATTTAAAAAATAACTAAAACCACTTTTAAGGACATTGAATTGAATAAATATTAAAATACAAAAAATTAATATTATTCCCATTTAGTGGATAATCATGCAGAAAAACTTGAGTTTTGGTAGTAACGACCAAAATGTATCTCAAAAATATGAAATTAAATTCCTATTTTCAAAAAAAAAATTATTTAACATAAAATGGTCACCATAAGACATCATTCCATAAAACCATGGAACCCATAAAAATAATTGAATACTAGTTATGTTGACAAGAATATCCCAAGACCAATCCAATTCATTTTTTAAAATTCATCATCAAATTTCATCTGATTTCTATTAAAAATGATAATGTGTTATGTATCAAAAAATACATGGGGACTATTTTCTTATCCACATAGTAACAAATGAAAGCTCTATATTGTAATCACATTCATCATTAAGATGAGTATCCAATTTATTATTTTATTTTTATTTTTTTATTGTTTTATTTTTTTAATCCACCATTAAGATGAATATAAAATCTATCAGAAATAAAATTATAGATTCACTATCATAAAGTGTCGAATTCCTTGAATTTAGGAAAAAATTCTCTACATAGTCTTTATTTTCATTTTTTGATACTCATAATAAACTAAATGTGACCCCAAATCCCATGTTATGATGAAAGGGACCCAATAACTCAAAAATTCACCCACAATAGAATAGATGTACAATGAGGAATTTTTATTAAAAGAATAAAAATTTATACATTTTAAAACCACATTGGACACCCACACATTCCAAAAACAATACTCATGAACCTAAAAAACATTAACATCATAATCATGTCAACAATAATTATTTGATATTCAGTATTCATGTTGAACAATCTACCTTAATGGATTCAAGGATAATGAATTGCAATTAACCATGAGGTTACAATTTTATTATTTAATAGATTTTTACTCCCCCAACATAGAATTTAACTACCCTAAATTTTGTAAGGGAAGGGGATAGAGAGGTAAAATTTTGGAAGAAAGATGGGATAATATTATTTGAAATTAATTAATGGAAGAAAACTACCTTGTTTTATGTTGATGACCCATCAAAAATATATTGATCAATTTTAAATCATATCACCAGTAGACTCTTTAAGTGTGATTGAAGGATGAGTTTGAACTTTAGAATGTGTAGGATTAATATTTAGAAACTATAATTATACCGCTACTAAATCTCCCATATAAGAGACATTATATATCATTGAAACCCCAAAGGGGGTTTTCATAATAATAAAAAACATAAAAAATAAATTAAAAAATTGCAGATACCAAATTTTCTCCTAGACTGCAATTATTTTAATGTATTTAGCTCGACATGGACCCCCCAACTTACACATTACAAACATTCAACATTTTATGGAAAAAAATTCACCAATTAAAATTTAAATAGATTGATTATTTATTATAATATGTTTAAAGTACAATATTATAATCTACAATGATTGGGAAAATCAAAGGAATATCATAAATGGTTTCTCCATCTGCATATCTAGTCTGTCATAATATATCAATGATCATTCATACTTTATTGGGTTCAGGATAATATTAAATTCCAACTAAAAGGTCATTTTTATTCACTATGAAGTCTAAATTTAGAAGGTAATGAAGGAATATAATTTTGAGCTCAAGATGGATAGGACAGTAATACAAAGGTCTGGAAATTGAATCGATTTTAGTTTTATTCTCAATATTTAGTCAATATAATTGTTATCTTTTGAATAGAATGATTCAACCATGAAAATAGATAGATCAATTTCATCAACGGTTATGGACATGAATTTCTTGATTTCTTACAATGCTTCATTTATTGGTTTTCTAAAAAATAATCAAATGAGTTATATTTATGAGACTCAATCCATGATGTCAAATTGTCCTCTTTTGAATGAAAAAAATAAACTTCCTCTAGATTAAAACACACGTCAATTATTAATTAATATTATTTAGCTAACCCATTTCAAAAGGATAGTTCTTTTATAAATTCATGAAAGGTGTATAGGATTAAGTTATCATATATCAGTGATGATGACAGGACATCCTGAGTGGGAATGGATTCCATAAAATATTCAATGATTTGTTGTTCTAATCATAGAAATGGAACTTCTGAATTCTTTTTCCATTTATTCCACAGAATTGTTCAAGAAGATGTAGAGTATTAGCCTTATTGGAGTTTCTATATGAAGTAATTATCTATTATTAACATCTTCAAGAATCTTGGAAAGGGCTGGTTATTTTTCCTTTATATATTCATCATTACATTTACTTGTTGAACTCATTGGGTGTGGGGTATTAATTTAAGTATTTATCAATGAAGTAACATATGTGTGGGGATTCCCAAGGTGGATTTCCCATTTTATTCCAACTATTAATTATGATACTATAAGTTTGAAGATACTTCACTAAATTATTCTAAAATTTGGATTCAGGATTCATTGGGAATACAAATATAAAGAGGGGAAAATATAAGTGATATTCTGGTGAGAATTAATAGTTGGTGTATTCTCTAATGAGTTTCAAAGATGAATTACTTGTGTCCCTATCAATAGTTCCAAAAGATAGTTACAACCAAATGTACGCTACATGTAGAAGATAGAATTTCAGTATGGGTATAGATCAAATCCATAGTTATTGAATAAGTGAACATGAGACACCTATATTTGATGGATGGATTGGCTATGAACTAAAAACTATTTCGATTGATTTCATTTTAAGAACTAATGTGTTAATTTAAGAAAACTATAAGAGAAACACAATTACTTTAATAAAAATAATCAAATATGGTGGGTTGATCTTGTATAACAATCAGGTCGAAAAGTGGTGTAATTTTATTCTTACGATTTTTTCATTCACTAGTTCATGATATATTCAATCAATGATATACGTCCACAATATCATTATCTGATATAACCATTACACAATTCCAAACCTTATCACTAATTCATATAGATGAAAAATTTAATGATCACTCTAATAAATTTAATCATACTAACATGAAAATTTTGTTTTTGATAATTTTTTAATCATTTCAGTATTTTAAGATTTTTATTCGATGATGATTTCGTTATTCAGATTCTCCTACATTAACGACAACATATTTTGAGGGATAGTAATATCCAATTCCATAGAGTGTTAGTGAATGGAATATTCTATGTGAATTGCGGATTTGAAATGTAATTTTTAATGGATTAAATAGGTGAATGATTTTGGGGACATTTTTCATGGATTGGATACCTCTTGAAATAATGAACTAAAATCCTTAAGAAACAAATTACATCTATTCTATTACTAACAACGACCTATGATCAACCCATCAGAATTAAGTGTTTTAGATCACGTATTTGCATGTTTATTGTTTCTTAATTAAATTTAATCATTTGTTCCTCAATTAAAATAAACACATAAGATAAACACTTCAATGAAAATCCTACAAAAAAATTATTGTTTATATGCTTCTTCTGCACTCCTTGTGGAATCAACACCCACTTGTACTAAAATGACCACTTTAACATGGATGTTAAATTTCGGAAAAACCAAATTTAATTGGTCCCTTGTAATAGAACATGGGTTTACCTAATCCACTGGACATAAGTAGAAACACAAAAAATACATTCTAAGGGGTGATTTGTATTTGAAGTGTCCAAATTGGGTTTGGATTTAGTATATCATTAAATATTTTAACATACTTAATTGAATTGAATTTAATTTAATGAGTATCCTAGGAAATAAAATAGGGTATATTGGATAAATTCCTTATCATAGAAAATTTCTTATCACTAATTGATGATTTGTCCACAAAATAAGATATTTCCCAACATATGTCACCAATTTAATCCCTACCCAATTCCAAGATTAATCACCAATTCACATATAGGATTACTTTAATGAGAACTCTAATGAATTTTTTCATAATAGAACTTAAAATGTGTCATCATTAAAGTTGTAGAAGATAATGAAGAGAGTATCTCTTTGAATGGATCTCTTGAAATACTGATCTAATTTGAGAATTTAAGATCATAAAATAACATCCAATCAGAACCCTTGCAACTCCATTGGATTATCACATTAGATGGTTATCCCTTAATTCATTCTTTTGTACCAATAGAAGAATTATGAGTACTCGTAATTGAAGAATTAAAGAATAAATCCAAAAAATTGAACAATCCACCACTTTGTGAGGAATTTAAAAATTTCTTGTGTTAACAAATTCAAATTATCAAAAAATTATTATATTTTTTATTTGATTATCTATAATGTTCTCGTAATATTTATTTATATTTTTTTGATATTATTTAAATATTAAATTATTTTATTATAGATTTAAATCATTAATATGACATCAATTTATTACCATTCAATTATTTTATAACATTTTTATTTAAAATATTATTTTTTTAATATTTTTTTAATTTTATCTATTTTTATATGTATATTATTCTGTTATATTATGTGAGTTATCTTCTTTATATTAATTTAGTATATTCAAAAATATTATTTTAATTTTCATTCCAGTTTATAATATTTTCCTAATTTTCTTATTTTGTATTTCTTTTTTCATTTTATAAAATCATTGATCTCCCAATCCCATCATCACCGGCTCCATAAATAGAAAATATTGGAGGCTTAGGTCACCCCCCCCCTAATAAATCAATTACCTCCCATTTAATTAGTATTGTAAAATGTGGGAGATATATCAAAAGAAAGTTTACATTTCAAAATTGACCAAACAATAGGACCATAATCACCTCCCTTTTGAATATTCTAATTTGACATTAAATGTGGATAAATATTTGGGGATTTTAAATGAAAAATATTAATTTCTATCTTTCTGTTAATAACTATCAGAATTTCATGCCAATAGGATCAACCAATTGATGATGTAATGAAATTGATGGACTGACTTTACGAGACTTCAAATATGGCCCACAATTCAAAAGTCAACATCATCCCTCTAGATGTCCTTGTAAAAAATCATAAATAGCTATGTCCACAGTTTAATGAACTGATCCACATAATATTATCTATCTATAGTAAAAAAAAATTCATTGGGCTTGAAATGTAGGCTCAACATTTATTTGATGGGCCTAATCCCCATTATACTTTTTCTAGAAAATTCTGCATTCATTGACAATAAATGAAGATCATCCATTGTGATTCATCCATTGATTCAAAAATAAAAAATGTTACATTTAACTTGATTAATTATATATGAAAACATCACAATCATATAACGAATAAATTTTTTTCATAGATATATGATCGATTGTGCCAAAATGTTTACTTTTGACATTAATTTCACATGGGATGTGAAATCAAGTTCAATTTATGAAATTTACTAAAAAAAATGTTGTCATACATGTTGGGATCAAATCCACATTGACTAAACAAAAAACCAACAGATACTAAGATTGGATGGAAGATTGGATATGATGTAGCCAACATGTGTGTTGATTATAATTGAATAAATAAATATTTAATTTAATGAGAAAATAAAAAACACCAAATTACATTATCTAAAAATACTAATGATGATGATTTTTTCCTAAGTTTTTGGGATTAACAGAATGGATGTAATTGATTTCTTATAAATTTTTATTTTACTAGTTCAATAGGCATCCAATCAATGAAAGATGTCCCCAATATCATTAACCAATTTAATCTATACACAATTCCATTTCTAGTCACCAATGATCAAATAATATCACTTTGATGATCAATATATGTAATTGGAACATACTATTAGTAAAAATGTGTAGTGGTTAATGTCGGAGAAGCCATATAATAAGAAAGTCATCGAATGGAAATCATAAAATAATAAAATGATTATTGAAATTAAGATAATAAAATAACATTAAATCCACCCCATGAATTTACCTAGGATCATACCATAAATGGCTATCCCTACATTTATGTTATTCTATAAATGGATTTTGAAAAATGACTAAAAGAAGAAAGATTGAAGAAGTGAAAATAATGAAATTACAAACCCTCCACCATTGTGTGAGGAATTTTACAATTATTAGTGTGAATAAATTCCCACCTTGACTAAATGGTATCATACATGTTAATGAAATGGAAAAAATTAAAATAATAAGAAGATGATGAATATTATTTTTTATAAAGTTATGGTTAATGAAAGAATTACATGGGAAAATTGAGGATGCAATTAAAAAAATGAAGGTGTAAAATTACAATTGAAAAAATTCATTTTCAAATACCTTTACCACCAGATCCTTAAATAATAAATATTTTATTCTTATTTATACCCCACATCCATAAATTCCTCCCCATTTAGTTATGATAGAAAAATGTGGGAGAGAAATCAATGGAAATTGGACTTTTCAAGTTTGACCACAAAAAAGGGACCAGATTCATCCCTAATTTGGATGTTTGAATTTGAAATTAAATATGGAAGAGTAGTTAACGGTATTATATAATAAATATGATTTGAAAATTTTCATCTAATATCTATAAAACATTCATACCATTTGGATCATCCATTTATATGTAATGTAGAAATTGGTGGGACGATGTTATGGACCATAAAATCTAACTCACAAATTAAATGTCAACTTCATCTCCCTGTAACTTATTAAAATCATTATAATTATATATGGAATCAATATAATTAAATCATACCCATAATTAGATCTATCTTCAATAAAAATTACATCTTCATTGGGCATAAATTGTAGGATGTACTTTTATTTGATATGCATAAGGCAGATTATTCTTTGTCCAGAAATATCTGCATTTATATCCAAAAAGTTTATCTACCTTGTTATTCATAAATTGATCCTAGAATATAAAATGTTAAAAATACATAGTAAAAACAATTCCATGATATCAAATAAATATTATCAATATAATTACATCCACAAAGAATATGGTTAATTGGACCCAAATTGACACAGTAAACATGAATTTCACATTGATGTGAAAAAAGTTCAGTTTATGACATGAAGTAAATTTTGTGTCTACAGAAATTGAATCACATCAATTTTAAAATTAAATTAATGAATATTATATTCTTTACATGGCTAAGGACACCCCACACATTTTGTTTTTACATTCCTAATAAAAGAATATCAAAAATATGAAATTGAAATCCCCTTTCTGAAAGCATTTTATTATATATGATCACCAAAATAAATCAATCAAAAAAATAATAAAACCTATAAAAATATTTAACACAATTTATTTTCACTAGAATATTTAATGTACATTCCCATTTCATTGTTCAAATTTTTCTTCACAATTAATCTGATTTCAATTAAACATGATGATGGAATATATCTCTAAAAATACATGAGGCATGTTTTCTTATTAAATGGGAAAAAAATTAAAGCTCTAGGTGGGAATCACATTAAACCTTAATATGAGTATCCAATGTATTTTTATTTACATTATTTAATGTTTTTTTTGTATTGTTTTTCATCTATAACATAGATGAATGGACTAACTTTGGGTTAGACAACAACTATGTAATGATCCCCATTTGCTAATCTCCACACATTTATTCAATTCAAAGCAATAAAATAGAGTTCTAATGCTCAAATATATAAAATAAAAATATGTAATCATGACCCAAAAGTGTCCTACACCATATATTTTGAAAACACATTCCTTTTTTTGGTATTTTATTCTATTTTTTTTTCAGAAATAGAATTTAATGTAATAGTTGACCAGGACCCTATGTCATGATGAAAGGGGCCCAAAAACTCAAAATTACACTCAAAATACAATGTATGATCATTGTGGAATTTTTATTAAGTGTTTCAAAATATATATTTTGAAAATAACATTGGGAAACTAAAAATTACAAAAAACAATACTCAGGAACATAAACATTCATTATAATCATATTCAAGGAATCCAAAATTATTTGACATTAATTTTTCATTTATCATAAAGTAAAATAATTTATGTGAGGATAATGAATTATTATTCTTCAATGAATTCAATTTTTATCCTAAAAGGCTGTTTTTTTCAAGATCCTATATTTCTACTCCCCCACATTTTAGTGAAATTACCCTCAATTTTGATGCAAAAGAGAAGATATAGATTAAAATTCATAAGGAAAAGGGATACATGTGATTTGAAATAAAATAATTGAACAAAACAACCTGTTTTGAAGGTGATGAATGATCAATAATAATTTGATCACATTACATTCAGGTCACATGTATACTCATCCAGAATGAATGATGGGAGGATTTCAACATTAGAATTCATGGGTTTCATTTGAATATATCAAATTACATTAGATTATATGTTTTAAACAAAAAGTAAAGTTGACAAAATTTTAAACACCAAGGGTTTTTCATTAACAAAAAAGGAATTATAAATTTATATAAATAATATTTACAACCCAGGTTGCCTCCGAGGAATCACTCAGTTTAAATTATTTAGCTCAAATTCCCCCTACCCCCGATTTACTGAACACCAACCTTCAATATTTTTAGGATTTCATAATTAAAAAATTATAAAATATTGACATTGAAACATTTGTTATAAATGTATCATGTAAAAAAATATATATTATGCAATGAGTGGGAATATCTAAGTAATATCATAAATCATTGATCCAACTGCTTTTTTAGACATTCCTAGGAGATCAGGTATCATACCTATATAGTTGATTTCAAAAGATGGATTAATGAAAACCAAAATGTCTTGGTTATCACATATTTACGGATACATGAAAAGGGAATTAATGAAAAAAATATTGAATTTGGTTGGATTGAAATTTATTATTATAGATTGGAAAATTTCAATCAAAATCATTTTCTTCTCTAAATTTTTTAAAAATAATTTGTTCCGTTTAAAAATCTTATTAAACCCCCAGAATTGAATGATGAATGTTTTGAGTGTGTATGTACCCTATTTTTGTGATATCTACTAATTTTTTAGTGATCGGTGGTCCTAAAAAATCTATAATTGAGCTATCCTCAGAATATTAAATCTATGTAGAAATATTCTCATATTTTGAATGCTAAAAATCATTTTCCTCTATATTTAAAGACTCTTTAACCATCCCCTATCATTCGTGATATTGAATTTCATCATTCCCTAATCAATTTAACTAATTATTTTTCTCATATTTCATATATACCAAATTTGGGGTTTCATCATTTTCCACTAATTGTGAAGACTCTAATTTTTTGGGTATAATTACTCAATGGTTTTCATTTTTTCCACTTTGATTGAAATTTTTAAAGGAATCATGAATCCAACATTCAATATATTCTAGTGGGTTATCATTATACTTACCCTATCATAATCTTGTGCTAGAATCCAATGGTTACTCTACATTGGGAATCCCCCGACATGGAGAATTTTGTATATCAAAACTTGAAGGAATATCCCACACCCCAAGAGATGTACAATAAATGGAATTTTTAATGGTTAAATGATAAATTTATATCCCACTCAATCATTCTTAGTGATATTAATCCTAGGAAAATCCATCATGTATAAGATCCTGTCTAGAAAAATCTCCAAAAACATCTTGAACAATTGTTTAAAAAAATGGAAAAAATGAGTAACAATGTTTCATCACTAAGGTTATAACTAAAAATCATTGGAAAGGTTGTGGAACACATTACCACTCTGCATTTCCTTTATTAGTCAATGATGGAAGAATATTTTATCCCAAAAACCTCTCCTGAATTTACAAAGTATTACACCATTGGATATGGGATAACTCGAGAAGATTAAGGAATTGTTTAAGGATCATTCAATCTGTATCAAGGTGATTATTTTCTTCAAAAGTGGATAAGTTTACATTTGGGATTCAATCCCCTAAATATAACCCATTTGATTATTTTTAGGAAACAACAATCATTAAACCATTAGAATAAATCAAAATAACTGGGTACCCTTTCATGAATATCACCTATCCATTTTTTTGGTTTAATATTCTGTTCAAAAGGAACCAAATCTATTAATAATATTTAAAATATAAACTGAGTTCAATTCAATGTATCTACCTATGTTTGATTGTCCTATCTAACCCAAGGTTAAAATTATCGTACTTACTCCCCGTGAAAATGTCCCAAAATATGGTTATTCACAAATTTACCCACGTTATATCATATAAGTGGTTGATTTTAGTACATCATGGGATATTCAATCCACAAGAACATAAAAAGAAACCTAAAGAAAAATTCATGTTATGTTGGTGATTTGGATAGGAAGTGGCTAACTTGGGTTTGAATTATGTGGATTATTAAAGAGTTATAAAAGAAACACAATTACTTGAATTAAAAACAATTAATGATTATATGTTGATCCTATGGTGTTGTTAGGGAAAGATGTGATATAATTATTTAATTCTGAATATTACATTCAGTAGTTCAAAAAATATTTATACAATGACATAATTCCACATTATCATTATCTGATTCAATACTAACTAAATTCTTGGACAAATCATTAATTCATATATAAGAAAACATTAATAATCACTTAATGTAATTTTTTTGTACAAGAACTAAATATGTGTAGTCATTAAAATTAGTTAATATAAAGAAAAATAAGTCAAACAATGGAACTCTCAAATCAATGAATGAATTAATGTATTTAATTACATCAAATAAAATTCAATCTAGCCTTAAGAAACATCGTATAATGTCGGTGAAGCAAAATACACTTCTTCATTACATTTTTCTTTTTCATTAACATCTTGACACCATTTAATAATTGTTTGAATTTATTCACACCATATATTATGAAATTACTCACAAAATAGTGGATTGTTCAATATTTAATATTTTCCCTTATATTGATTTTAATTGAAGAACTAGGGATTTAATTTAAATAAAAATAAAGAAAAATGAAAATAACTTTATCTATAATATCTAATGGTGATGGTTCGATGATAGAATGTTGTTAGGAATATAATTTATCTAATTGTTTTCTTAAGTATTTTTAGTTCACTAATTCAAGAGGTCTCCAATAAATGAGAAAAGTCCCCAACGTCATACACTTATTTTATCAATATACCATTATAAATATAATCACCAATGGTCTTAGAGGATCACATTCATGATTAAACCATGTAATTGGATCGTACGAGAACTCAAAATGTGTAGTAGTAGTATTCTGAAAAAACAAAGAAGAAAATAAGTCAATGGAACACTCAAACTATATAACTATTTTAAGAAATTATGTACATAAAATAACTTCCCTTCCTCACCCATGAAAATCCTGAAAATCAAAAAAAATATTTATCAATCCATTGATGTATGTCTTTTTAGTCACATTGGTTTCTTAATAAATGTTGTTTATCTTATTATTTTTATCATTTTTATTAACACATTAATACCATTGAATCATGGATTTAATTTATTCACACCAATAATTTTGAAATTCCTCCCATGAAGGTGTAGTGTTCTTTTAATCTGTATTTTTATTTCATAAATCCATCATATTTAAGTAAACTTCCACCTTCCATTGACAAACGTGGATCAATTAATGGTTAAAACTTTTTGTGTTTTTATTATAGAGATCTTATTGGGGCTCTATTGGATGTTATTTTATGTTCTTAAATATTATAATTCATTCTATGGTTTGAGATCTCCATTCATTAACTAATTTCATTTTCGTCACAACCAGCTATAAATACTTCTCATATTTTGATCTAATACGATCCAATTCCATGAAGTTATTATTAATGATTTCCAATGAGTGAATTTTGATTGGCCATTGAATTTTGAATGGATTGTATCAGAGAATGATATTTTGGACATATCTAATTGATTGAATATATCATGAACTACTGAATGGAAAATTTAGAAAAAAAATTACATCGCTTCATTCCCTAAAAAATCCTACGATTAACCCATCATCTTAAATTATTTTAATTCCATTCGCTATGTTTATTTTTTTAAAATTAATTAATTTGTCCTTAAAATCAAATTAATAGAAAAAATTGGACACTTCGTGTAAATCCATTCATTCAATCTAATTGTATCAGGATCACTTCTTCGGTCCCTATTAATATAACCCCTACCTGTACTAAAACAACCAATTATACATGTAATTAAAATTTCAGTAAAAAAATTTCTGTATTCTATGGAAGAAGGATGATGAATAAATTCTTGCGTAAGAGGTAAATTTTATAAGTCATGAATGTTACACATATGGTATTATAATTTAATAAGATAATATGATTGATCAATTCTTTATTCGAATAAAACAATTCCTCCAAAGGGTGTCATTCGGAAGGGATATCGACATTTATGAATAAGTATTTTGATGTGATAACATTTTACATATATATATTTGAGTTACCCATAATTATCACGGTTTTGATAAGAAAAGAATGATTTAATTTATTGTAAATTATAAAAAATACATTATTAAAGAAGATGATCCATACATTATGCTCGATGTGTAGTAGGTCGCATGGAAGAAATTATCTTAAGCAGAATACTAAATGAATAATGAGTTAAAATGATGGTGATTGGGTAATTTAATACCAATGTGATTAGAATAATTTAGACAATGATGGAAGAAAATAACCATAAAATGAACCACACACACTCTATTATTTCAAATCCAAGAAGTATTTCATTATAATTACTTGTTTTCAATTAAAATGTATAAAGATAATGATCAATTCTTTAAAAATATTACAACTAAATATCAATAAATATGTAATATGATTATTATTAACAATGAGGTTTATGATAAAGACTTGGGGAAATGTACACTTATAATCCACACTGAAACTACTAATTACTTATTTAATTTGGTATTGTTCCACAATTCAATAACTGAAGAGTTTGCTATGTTTATAGAAATACCAACTCAAAAATTAGATTTGGGATTATCTTTTAAATCCTCAATTGTGTGATTATTGTATCTATAGTATATTATTCTTCTGTAGCTGATGTTTGTGTGAATGAGTTTTTTGAAAATATCATTATTCTCCCAGTAGTTTAATTTATTGTTATCTTATGCATGGATCAAGTTTTGTTACAAAAATCCAATATCAATTTCTATGTATGTAAATTTCATGTGGATATTATGATCCTAACTATGATCATAAATCATTGTGATGATAAATATGAACATTTTATGGAAAATACGTCCATTATATGGGTATTGAATCATATTTAAAGGGGTTAATATCTTTGCTGGTTTAAGAAGAACTCAACAAAAAAATATGCCTATTTTTAGAGAGTGTTGGTTTATTTATGAAATAGTTTGTTAGGCTCCTAATGATTCATGATGATTAATTTCAATATAAAAATTACTTCTTTCTATACATATTTCATTGAATCCCTATAAAATGTCTCTAATTGAGTTTCTGGAAGTGGAGGAGAAACACCAAGAGAATCATGATAAGGGATTCATTTAGAAAAACACATCACCATGTGGTGAGCATGTTATTTTTTAAGAATAAATATGCATCAATGTTGTTTTTTATTGATTATCAGCATCTTAACATTATCACTATCAAGAACATATATCTTTGTCCCCAAAATGATGACTTGTTTTGTTAGACGTATGAAGATTAATAATTTTTGATGGTTGAACTTCATTATAGATATCATCAACTGAAGGTCAATAATGAGTATATACCCAATATAACATTCCATACTAATTTTTGACACACTTAATTATCAGTGATTCCATCTAGTCTTACAAATTCCCTGGATAACTTATTCGATTTAATGAATATAGTATTTATAGACTATATTTACTAGTTTTATAGTCTTTATATATAATACCATATAAATTCGATGTTCAAGAAATATCATCGATACCACATAATGATTTTAATAAAGACCTTATGGATGAAAAACCTATATGAAAAAATTTTAAAAATTTAAATTTTGTTAAATATGTATCATTTTTTGGTTATATATTATCATGTAAGGATATATTAGTAAAAAATTCAATGATGTAAGTTATTAAACAGTTTTCTAGGCCAACCATTTTGACTAAGGTCTTTCATTATCTTGTTTTGGATGGATATATTAAGAACACGAGCTTTCCCATGGAGAACATAGTTGAAATTGAGGACATGGGACAATATCTTGAGGCCAAATACATATGGTTGTGTGATAAAATTGTAGAGGATATTAAATGTATAAATATTCAATATTAAATCTAGTTTTTATATTTTCCTTGATGATGTGGTGGAAGGCCCCTATTATATGCGCTTGGAATGACATTTTTCTAAATATAACATATTAATATAAAAGAAGCACATGTTTCACCTAGAAAGTTGAATACAAAGTAAAAAACAATGGATATGAGATATGTTTTATTCTATCCACAACTATACAACTCATTTGGAGACCTGTTTTTACCATTTGGTATGTGAACTTCCCTTATATTTATTTTTAATTTTTTGTTGTTTTTATTATAATAAATAATTATTATTGATTAAATTTATTATTTTGCACCCAAATATAGAATGTCACAAATTATATAATTCCAAAATAATCATAAAAAATATGAAATAAATATTATCAACTAAAATTTCTTATTTTGGGAATAAATAATATAAATATTAGCACCCGTAACATGTAAAAAAATTTATTAAAAAAATATTTCATAGAATACAAATTATATTCACATTTAAATTGTCAATATTGATTATTATCATTACAGAAAAATATTTATTAATAATGAAAAAAGTTTTTTGTGTCATTAAGAGTAAGCCGAAATAGAATTTAGTAATGTGAAATTATAAATAAAATAATATGAAAAATCTTTTTTTAAGAATAGATGATTACTTTGTGTTCAAAATGATAAAAATTGGTTTTCTAAATTTGAAATTGTTTATTCAAAATAATAATAGTACTCCATAAAAATATTTATTTATTCATGAAAAATATTTTATAATGTTTTATTTCATGTTATGTTTTTTAAAATTTCATACAATCTATCGTATAGGTATAGTCCACTTATTTTACTATTACACAAAAAATAAAAATTTTAGAAACATTTAAAAAAAATTCATAAGTAGATATAGTTATTCTAAATAAGAATTTTTTTAATTGGGTAAAATTATAAATAAAAAATTTGAAAATATAATTATTAATAAAAATACAAAAATAAAATTGTAACTTTTTTATAGAAAAATGACTTTTTAAAATAATAAATATTCTTATTATTATTTCTTCTAAATTTCTTCACAAGTAAATATTAATATATTATTAATATTAAAATATAATATATCCATAATATATTTAGTTTCATAAATTAAAACACAATAAAATAAAATAATTAATAAAATATATTTTTATCATAAAATTTTCTATTGGTTATTTAGAATAATTATTTAAATTTTATAAATGCATTAGTTTTAAAAATGACCTTTTTTCCTTTAAAAGATAAAATATTAATTTTATAATAAAAATATTTATAGATAATTTATTACATTTATAATTAAATTTTCATTCCATTTTAATTTCAATTTACATAACATATTAATATTTCATGGTATGACCAAATTATAAGATAATCTATAGTGGTAATTGTATGTGGGTATTTTCCTTTTGTGGATATGATGTAAATCAAAATAAGCATGAAATTTGCAATGTTTAAATTTCAATAATAATGTAATTTTTTTAGATTATCTTGGTCTTGGTCTATGTTAATTCATAGGGAATTATATTGATTCTGATGCTTGGATAAATAAAACTCTTAAGGAAGGATTTTACTAATTGACTCAATTTCTTTGAGATTTCATAATGATTTTACTTTTATTTATACTTCATAAGTTAAAAGATATTTTATAATGGTAAAACTTAATAATTTTTATTTAGTGTATCATAGTTTAATTTTATTCGAATTTAGTAAGTAAATAAAGATTTCATATGTAGTGTTTCTTTAAAAATGAAATCAATACATATATTTTAGGGAAATACACTCTCACCCATAAAAAATCTTATATTCTTAATTTTAATTATCCCTCACTAATAGAAAATGTTACTAATGTTATTTACAAGGTTAATGTGGATCAATATATAATTGATAATGACATATAATCCTTAATATATTTGGAAAAACTAAGAGTCATAATATTTCTTCCCCGAATATTATGTTTCACTCATATAATTTGAGCTAAACACCACATATTCTAGGTATTAAAACTTGTGTAATAGAAGTAATTTTAAAAGAGATTTTTTGTGTAGCCTTTTTTAGATATGTGTATTTATAATTATTTTTAATATGAAATGTGACACTCCAATTAAAATAATTAATATAGGGTCAATGTGGATTCATACTGTATATTTTTTTAATATCTTAAATTTCCCGTACAGAAATATTTAATATGGTTCACACAAAGAACAATTCCACCAACATCAACATATGATACAATAATCATATAGTTATCATTTTAATTTATACTCACTTAATCAGGGTGTTAGTTAATTTCTATTTAAAAAAAATTATATACACATGGGATTTGTAAAATATAAAACCAACAACACATCAACAACCTTAGGGTAGAAGTTAGGTGTTCATTAACTATCATAATCCACTTTTATGGTCGAAATCACTTATATTCATCATTTTTACATTTTTCATAGAGTTTTTTGATACTTTTCATTATTGTGAGACATTTTCTTTAGTAATTCACATTGATAATGTTGAAATTAACAACATTAGAGGCATTAAACTATCTATGGTACCTTAGGATGAACATTATGTCCCCTCATTTTTTTAACTAGACTCTTCCTTTCTCCATGTGATTTTATTTCTCGATGACCACTTTTACTCAAGATGAGAAATGTTCCATTCCGATTGAGACAATACCCTATGTGAAAATTCTCATATTTTTGATGTAATGAATGTTTAATATTCTTTCCATAATCATATTTATCACTTGATCTTCAATAATACCATGTATTTATCATATTTGGGGTGTTTGGAGACTAAACTAAGCTCACATTGTGAATAATAGTCTATGATAACTTCTTATGTGTAACCACAATATTTCTCACTCTAGACATTATCCCATTGGTTTTTCATTGGGATAATCTCTTCATTTTCTATGTAATTTTTCATCAAATTGTTTTGTTTGGGACTCATACACTACTTAAACAAAGAATTGTTATATGTAGTGGTGAATATATAATTTTTTAAGAGAATTATCTAAAAGGATCCCAGTAAAAACATAACCTTATAATGAATTATTCTATGAAAAAAATAACATTATATTTTAGTTCAACCACAATCACTTACACATAAGTATAGTTTTTTTTATGTTGGGTTCTCTCACACCCCTTATCAGAACACCTTCACAAAACAATTACTTACTAAGGGTTCATAATTATAGTGTTACTAACTAATGAATGTCCCCAATGTGATTCAATAAATGTGAATAGATAAGCCTCTTTCTCAAACGCCAGGTGAAGATATTGTTAATATTTAGCCATATATATCATTGTTCTTTTTTCCTTGGTACATATGTACCATAGCCTAAATCCTCTAGTAGTGTCCATACATGTATTTGATTTATAATAATACCAGATAGTATATACTTTATGAAAATTACAAGATGTTATACTATAGGTAATAAAAACCTGAGGTTTTCTACAAACATTCTCTCATAATAATATGAAAAAATAGCTAAACTATTTCTAAATATTTTGTAAAAATTTATCAGATAAAAATAGAGGCATGTTAGACCCACTCTCTAATAATTGTTTCTAAAATATTAATGTAATAATGTCCTTTATAAATACATTTGATACCAAAACCAAACATATCATTATTTTACATCATTTCATTAATTTAAAATTTACAATATATAATAATAATAATATAAATAATGAAAGTATTATTTCTAGGGATGATAAGTAATATATCCAATTTATTTTATCACAATTGTGTAAATTTATTTATCATTTATACACAATAGACCCCCTTCAAGAATTCAACTAATTTATACTAATATTTATAACCTAGGAAATATATACATTACAAAGTAGTAATCTAAAATTCTCTGTAAGGAAAAAATCATTGTATCCTTGAGGCATTGTTCATCCTCATGTGAGAAAAAATGATCATGGAAGAAAAATCATATTTAAATAAACATTGAATAATAAAAATTATCCATAAGTCATTATATAATGTTTTGTAATGTCAAATAAACTAATATGTATCTTGTAATAATAGTAAATGATACTTGGAAATTACATCAAAAAGAAAAGATTATAACCATTTATTAAAATCATTAAAAATGTAAAATAAAGATACAGGAGGGATAAAAAAACAAAATTTTCCTCATACATTAGGAAATACAATTAATGATCATAAAACGTCAAGTCATTTCCATATGCAAATTCACAAGTAGTTTCTCACACAGATTTAAATTTATGTTGATTTAAGATCTTGTGAATTTCATCATTTGACCTATGTGACACCTTAGAAGACAATATGGTTGATACCATTCATAGAAGGATAGACTTGTCATTCCATGTCCTTTTTTGAAGGATCATGAGTGAAACCCTCAAATTCAATTAAATTTGTTTTTCATAATTAATTGTCTTCTTAAAAGTGGCATGACCACCATATCCTGATGCCTTCAGAGGGTACTGGCATCCACCACTTCATCATAACAGATGTATCCCGTCTTGTCTTCAATATTGTATTCATTTTGATTGAATACATCAACATATAGGGTTAAAGGAGTATACTCCATCATCTGCATGTATCCTTTCCCCAAATGTGTCTATATAGATATATACTTTGAAACATCTAGATTAGTATAAATATTATCAATAACTACTATGTTATTTTTCATACCATCATCACATGTTTTATGATTAGATGGATCCACCTACATTTTCTCATCCAAGATAAGACTACTACCTATTTGTTCTCCCAGCCTGCCATGATGCAAATTAGGACTAGGCCTCATCAATGAGAAAGTGGGAAGTATCTTCCAAGCATTATCCACAACCTCATACATAGTTTTATTCACATATGCACATATACCACCATTGTGATCCAAATTATTCTACACACTAAATTTGTTCCTTTATGATGTACCATGATGACATTTTATATGAAAAAAATTATAAAATGACATTTTTTGTTGAAATTTTGTTTGACATGACCAATGTATTGACAGTATGATTATAAATGAGTAAGTCTATCATATTCTACCTAAAAAGGGATGTAATCATGTAATGATGGAAGAACTATATTTTCAATTAAGGACAAGCTTATGACCTCCTCAACCATCACAGGAAAAGATCCAAAACATGGCCACCTCATTGGCTATATCAATTTAAATTGGAATACCAACATTACAGGAAATATCAAAAAGATCACAAGGTGAAAAAAACATAGTTATAACAAATAATTTTTATTCAAAAATTTTACCAATTAATTATTAAATAAAATAAGACAAAAGGAAAATCACATTCTTAAAGGAAGATCATGCTGGGATTCAAATAAATTGATTTGATCCAATACACCCTGCACTTCAGTTCCTCTGATGGGAAAATGATTCAGAAGAACCCCTAACCATGGGTATACACCTACAATTTTAATAATTACATATATAGGATAACCTCTATAATGAATCATAATCAATCTATAGTTTTACACTAGAATGAAGAACGATCCATGAAATAATGGTGAAGATGAAAATGTTAAATCTATCAAATATCACCTCATTGTTAGCAGTCACATGAGCTATATCACACTCCTTCTCAATTCCATCTAGAAGAATGTCCATTATATATATATATATATATATATATATAATGTTATCTTATGGGGTCTCTTTAGACATCTGAAAAACTAGAGTTTCTCTCAGTATTTAGGATAGAAAATCCACCCGGGTCCTTACCACTTTAGCACTAAATCGATGAATCCATCCAGACACATCTCCCAAAGACACATGAGAATCCTGACATGCATCAAAAGTTATTTTAGCCTCATCTTTATCTAGTAAAGGTATTTGATCTTTCAACTCTAACCTCACTGGTGAGGATATTTCCTCTCCAGTATGGCACAGAAATCTCTAACCTCACTTCTCTCCATGACCACCCAAATCATGACATTCTATACATTAATCAAGACACTATTCACTACAGATCTATTGATCCTCTTTCTGGCCACTATAGTAGATCCACACTCATCGATGAAATCAGTCATTGTCATGAGATGTCCAGATTTTATCTCATATGGACCAACCAACTGAGATCCTTTGACACCCATATGAGATAATCGAAAATGATAAGTTTATTCACAAAACTAAAATATGCACTAACTGATTTCCCTCCATGTAGTGCACCACTAATTCATGCCACTAAAGAAGGATTCCAATAAGAATTCATCATTAATCCTATGAATTACAACACCTACATGATGGAGATAAACATTAATCTATATATTCAATGTCATGGGGAAAGCTCCCCATACCACGCTCCATCTCCCTATATGATTGAATGATAATATATATTATTTTTTGAGTGTAATAATGACAATATGATACCAAAATGATTTAATTCATCGAATCATTCAAAACTCCCATAAGTAATTGTCCCATAATTACATGATATATAGAAAATATTACATTAAATATATTCACATAACCTTTTACGTTATAGTATTAGAGAAATGGCACAAAAAATTAAAAAATGTAGCGTATGAATTTCTAATAAAACAATCAATTACCCCCTATATTCACAACTAATTATTCTATAATAATTCATCAACACCTTTGAAAATTTCTCCGCACAATATATTCATTCAAGAATTTCATGAGTAAAACTTTTCTTGACAACCTTGTGAAAACAAAACCTATGAATTTTAAGATCAGAAATTCAGTAAGGAAAATCGTATAGTAGAAGTTAACATCGAACAAACAAGGATTGAATAATATGGAAAGAAATAATGGATGATCAAATAAGTCCATATTACTGATCACATAAACTTGAAACAACACCTTAGATACCAATATAATTAACCTAATGGATATAGAAACCTAGTTTAATCATGATGAAATTCATAATTCCATATTTCTAAATGCCTTGTTCTATGACATTCACTAGTTTGAAGGCCCTGTTCCAAGGCATATAATCATTGTTAAAATTTAATCCAAGTCATGTAAATAAATGTGTAGGCGTACACCAAATACCTAAACTAATTATTATCTTCTGACCAACTAATCCATCGAGGGTCTATTGTAGGCCATATCCAAAGATAGTTATGTCTTTTTCAATTATCTTATATAGGAATAAATAAATAATGAAATGTATTACCAATAAGAATTGTTAGTTAGTTAACATCCATATTGAAATGAAATGTTCATCGATAGAAATTATTTCCCAAATCAGCAAATGGAATATTTCTATATGTAATCTGCCCTTGAACTTACATTATAGATAGTAATTTGTATACAGTTATATCAATAACTTCCCTAATCATGATATTGAATTATATGATCATATGGTATATTTAGAGAAATAGTGGATGATATTATTATGGAATATCCCAATTGTAATGTTATAAAATTGAAGTATTATGATAGAGATAGATAAATATTCCTAATATGAACACTTCAAATGGTATCACATTATAAGGGGCAACGAATAATTTTTTTGATAACTCCTGTATAATCCATAAAAATAAAATTGTATGAATTGATTTAAAAAGATATCCATGAAATATGAATCTAAATGAGGTAAACCCATTTAACAAAAAGGGGTAATTGGATGAGAAATGTCAAAATATATATTATGGATCATTTTTTTAAATATAGTAAAAAGGGGATGTTACAAGTCCCATTAAATTATAATTTTTGAACAGGTGACTTGAAAAACCTTTTCTAAATATAATATAAATAATCCCAATAACAAATCCTTGAAAAAAATATAATGGTTTTTCAATTATAATGTGGTGTGGATGAAAATCAAAAAAAAACTATAAATTATATTTTATTAAATTTATTGTAATCTCACGACATAAAAAAGATAAGAATGCATCCATTTTAAAAGTGGAAAAGGGATATTTGGAAAACAGAATATATAACACATAATTGTGTTTCTTAATATAAAGGATATCATTTTTTGGAATAAAAAAGATGTATATGGATGATAGAGAGATAACATTGGAAGGATGAAAATTATATTTCCCAACAATAAAATTTTATGAGAGAGAAATTCATCATGGAAGGGGATTTGAATTAAAAAAACCATTTTCCTAAGAGGGGATGAGAAAAAAATACAACGATGTTTTATGGGGAAATAAACTTGGAATGGTAAAAATGGTGATTGATAAGAAATATCATAGATCAAAACAAAAAAAAATTGATTTATCAGTTTCTTTACAAGTTATAATTTTTTAATAAAAACCCGTTGAAATTGGGAATACTAAATTAAATATAAAATAAGATAAATATTATTTAATTTATCAAACTATTTATTAAATAGAAGGTATAAATACTATTTAAACTAAATTAGGTGCACAGTCAAAACATATATCAAATAAAGAGAATATAGATGAAACACCATTACCTTTAATCATGTATAGTTGAACATGTTATAATATCATGTATAAAAAAAAATATCTCAATTTAACACGCTGATATTGTATAGTGTGTATCTTTTAGAATTAACAAATTCTATATCCTGCATTTCATGCAACTCCAAGTTTAGTAAAATAATGATATATTATTAAATATTAAAAAACTATGAGAATAGTGATGTGACCATTGTAAATTGAGTTTTTGAAATTACAATAATAACTAGACCAATGAACATATAAATAAAATTTTTAAATCTAAAACTTTATAATATGATATAATTACACTATGGAATAGGTAAATAAAAATTTCTAACAATGAAAATTAAATGTTGGTATTTTTATAAAGAGTACATGTTTTTTAAAATTTTATAATTAATATAATGTTTTGTAAGGTAATTTATATTCATAAAATATATTAATAATTTAATATTGTTTTATAATAATTATAATTATATTTTAAGAGACAATAATTAATTTTTCAATGTGTCATAAAATCTGTTATAATGTTAAAATACATATTTTCTTAATAAATTATTATTTTATTCCTCATATTTATAAAAAAAATTTATAAAATGGATCCAATTTATTAAATATAAATTTTGAAAAATGGTTCCATTGAATTTTTGGAATTTCACTAAAATAGTTTATTTTTTAGTGTACAGTGAAATATTATAATTTATGGTGTTTATCATTTTTATTATGTGAATTAATTATTTTCTCATGGATGATGTTGGGATGAATCATGCAATGATTTATTTGAAATAAAATGATTTTTTTATTGTCTTTATCCAAAATAATCAGTAATATTCATAGTCTTAAGAAAAAATAATAAACTTCTGAATAAAGTATTCCAAAAACACCACTCTCTCCCACTATAATTACCACCACCTACCACCTATTAACCTCACAAATTATAAGCCACATATCATACTAATATTATTCCCAATTAATCTCCAAAACATCTTACCCATGTTCGATTATTTATTTTCTCACTATAATACCACTTCCACAGCCCTTAAAGAGGTTCTCAAGGAGATGACGCTCAAGATGTAAACGATTCCCTCTCCCACTTTTAGTTTCTTTTATTTTGTTAACCTTTCATCACCACCCCTATACAAAAGAAAATTCTAAATCCAATATCATACATATACTATAATGTTTTATGTTAATGTTATATCCTCCATCAATTCTGTTCTATTCTCTTTTTTTTTGAAAATGAAAACATTATCCGAGAGCTATCGATTCACCACCTTCATGGATGGTGATTTATTTTATAAGAATACCACCTTCAATTATGGTAATAATATAGTTATAATGGTTAAAATATATTCTATAATATATATAAAATATATTTAGTGTTTTGGAACTATTATATACACCATATAATAATTAATATAACAAACCATCGGCATCATGATCGAGAAAACAAAAATAATATAAACAGTTATCATTCGCGTTTTATGTAATGAATCATAATAATTTCAGAAAAATGATATATAATATCATTTAATCATATATATTTTCATTAATAACATATAATTACAATCACTTATAATAATTCCAATTTTACATGATCTTTTATACATGTATAAATGCGAACCAATCCTGAAAGCCAAGGAAAAAAACAATGTTGAACGGAAAAATTTAATCTTATAACTATCAAAAAAAAGCCCTAAATTATCATAATATAATTATAATAAATCAAACACATGTTGAAGAATTAAATTTTTAGTTATAGTAATTTTATTATCTTGGATATTAAGTGAAATTGTAGAACAATTTCAGTCATACGGTGAGGGTTTCTTCTCAAACCTCCATTTTTTTAATTGATTTACTCATGGTCTCTATTTATCTTAATTTAATTAAAAATTATTATTATTTACTCCTCATAACTTATATTTTTAATTTCTATAATTATATATCTATCTCAACTATCAATTCTTGGATGGGGAAATACTTATTCTATAAGGCCCCCTTTTTTAATTCCTCCTGATAAGGAAGCCTTTTTAAAGGGAACTTCCCAATTTATTACCCATTATGAAGTACTATATATAATATATTTTAAGAAACCAATATTTTTCTAAAATAAATATATTTTTCAAAAAATACTATCTTAGTTCATTTTTTATTTAGAAAAGTTTTCATTTATCCTCTTTAAAGAATTTCTTATATTTTCTCTTAAACTGCACTGATGTATCTCATTTCAAAATTTTCTTAAATACTTCTTTTTACCATTTTTTCACATTATTTGGGAATAAAGTATCATGATATTTTCCAGTTTTCCCTTATGAATTTCCATATATTTTTTAAATCCACAATATCATGGACACTATTTTGAAACACTGATTTGTTATTACTTATGACAGTATTATGATACTCACTTAAGTCTATTTGTAACCATTATGTCAATGTCATAATATTAAATGAGGTTTGTCTATTAAATACAATATATTTTATTTTATTTAATGTTTCATGATAATTTTTACTATATATGAACTATATAGAATCCATTATCCATATTACTCCAGATAGATTATTATTATGTTTTTGAATATGGGAAATTATTTATATTTCATATGTTAGTTTCAATATGAATGTATATATTGATTTTTTTTCAAATAATTAATAGGGGGGAATGTATTAGAATTATTAGGTGTCAGGCATATCCTGTTATATCCCCTCAATGCTTCAGTAAGGTCTCATTATACAAACTAAATCATCTTTTGTCCATGCCCTAGCCATTTATGTATCCTTCTGGGTTATGTCTTGGATTTAATATTTTTGATATCTCGCATTATGAATAATAACATTATGATATTTTTATATAAAATACATGTTATTGTAAGACAAGTAGAATATCCTGGGATTAGTTTCATTCTCATGTTATATTTTATATGTTGTAAATTGATTAGTTTTTATTCCTTCAATATTATGTTCATGTTTATTTATTAATGGAATATTTTGAACATTATTCACATTTACATATTGTTTATGTTTATTTATGATATAATCCACTATATCGCTTACCGTTTCTGACCATCATAGTTCTCTCCTTTCTTATGTTTTATTTTTCCCCAAGATGATGTATATTATATTTGACATGCAATGATAATATGTGAGAATAAATATGTATCCAAATGAGTTTCTGTGTTTTATTTAATTTAATGTTTTAATGTAAAAATTATTTTTTCATCTAGTTTTGAAAATATAATAAACTATTTAGTAATTTATGATGTGATTACTTTTTCATTTTAGCAATGTAATCATGTGAGGAACTAAATTCGGGAGACTACGGTCAGGTTCTTTATGGATGGTATCAGATCATGTTTAGTAGAAACATTTGAAAGTATATTTTAGAAAATATAGATTAGGGAAATATATCTCTATAAATAAATTTTATAATATTCCCAAATTAACAGTGATTATGATTTAAATATTACATATACTTAAATTTTAAATTCAGATTATCTGTTTTACTAGTTTTAGATTATAAATTTCTATTCATAATGTTATGATCTAATATATTGTATTCCATTGTTTTGAAATGATTACTAATAGAAGGAATGTAAACTGTATGAATTCACGTATTCAATGTAGGAATATCCCTCCAACCAAGATAATGGTGTTGAAGATAGATCTACAACAAGACCTAAATAACTTAAAACTATGTTAGGACAACTGACAATGTTTATAAAAAATAACCTAACATGCTTGGAGAAGCATGATATAAAATTCAGTATAACAATTTTAGATGGGTTCAGGTGGAATAAACCTCCAACATTTATTGGGACTAAAATCCCATTTTTTGGTAAATAATGTATAAGTTCATTAGATAATATATTTCTCACTTTTTAATGTCATGAAATGATGAAGGATATCATAGAAGTTCAACATCTACTGGGAGACGTAGGTCAATGGTGGTAATTATTTCAAAACTAAAAGGATGAGCAATAAATAGAAAATATTGAATGAAATTATTTTAATTATATTTTCAATGAATAATATTTACATTAGGAACAAAAACTAGTTATCGAGAGAAAATTATTGAGTTTGAGATAGAATGATTATGAAAACATTTCTATATATGAAGCCAAAATTACATGGTTATCAAGGTATTCTATGGACTGTGTACATAATCCAAAGATTTATGGTTTCATGAATGCTGTTAAGACAATTAAATAATGGGAACTAGTCTCTGAAAAAAATATCTTCATATGAGGGTATATTATCATCTTCCATCAAGATAAAGAAATATTTTTTATGAATATGGATTTTAATGGAATAAAGATAAGAAAAAGTATAATAATTACACTGGAAAAAAGAAATGAGGAATAATGGATGAAGGGATGAATATAATTTCCAACTTGTCATAAATATATATATAAACATCATGGAACATGCCTATTAGAAATGAGAGTTTGTTACTAGTTTAAAGAAAAATGTAATGAGGCCCATGATTGTAAGGGAAAGAATGAGTTAGGAAATTCTAAATGCTTCAGTAGCAATGAGACAAGACACAATGAATATAAATGTTCTAAACATCAAGGGAACATTTCAAAAAAAATCTAAGTGAACAAGGCCACAATATTGTAGTGAAAATTGTAGAGTATATAGTTCATATTTATGTGGTTTCAATTAAATTAATTATCTCCTTAGATAGAGCTAAATATTTGTTCAACTGTGGATTAACACATTCTTTTATATCTTCCAAGTTTTCTATAAAAATTATATTTTTCCAATTAATCTTATCACTGGAGTTGTTAGACAAAAATCATAGTGAAAACCTTATTGAAAAAATGTTGTGTTGACCAGTTCCTATTATGATACATAAATGTGGTCTCATTTGAGATTTTATAACCATTCTTGTGGTTTATATTGACATAATTAAATATATATACTATATTTATAAATATAATGAAAAACCTTATTGAAATTAAAATAAATTTATGAATCATGATGATGATATAAAATATTTTATTTTTATAGGGGGGACTTAATCATTCGAGTCATATATGGATCCACCTCCAGTAGCTCTTCAAAATAAGATTCATTGAGATAAAGAATAAATAAAACCTACTATTGAAAAAGGTGATCTTAAAATTGAGGATTCACCCATTGTCAATAATATAAAAATGTGTATCCATATGATTTATCTGGACATCCTCTAGAGTGGGAAATTCATTTTCCTATCAATTTAATCCATAATGCCAGACATATATCAAAGACTCCCTACAGAATGGCCACATTATGTATTATATTAATGATTAAGATAAATTTATCAATGATAATGATCTATTTACAATTAATTGTTCTATTATTAGATAAAGGAATGTTATATGTATTTAAAAAATCCAAAACTGAATTACCATTTTGAAAAATTTAATTTAAATAAAAACATGATACCCTATTTTTGTAATAATGAATGATTATGTATGTATCGAATTGTTTAAAAAAATTATAAAATTAAAGAGAATATTTTTTTAAATAACTTAGTTAGAACATACTATTTTTTCATTAAAAATTATTCATGTATTTTTAATGTAATTATTTTTTATGATAATTAAATAAATATTACAGTATAGGTTTATATGGTATATTTTACTATTCTTTTAAGAATAGCCTATTTAAGAGAAAAATTTACATCCTAAGATAAATTTTTTTATTAAATTAAAAAATTAAGTTCATTTTGAAAATTTAAATTTTTAAATTTCATTGAAATTAATTATAATATGAGAAAAAATATAGTGACAAGTAATTTTAAGGATTAAAATATAATTATACTAATATATATCATTTTTTTTATTCAATATATATTTAAAAATATAGTTACTTATATTTATTCAATCAAATTAAAAAGATACATTATAATGATATCACTTACTACATGCCGAACTATCTTAATAAATTGTATCGTAATCTCATTTAGTTAGATGTTTCTTGTGAAACAAGCTATCAAGAATAATATTTATTTTAAGGGGAACTACATATTTTAATAATGTGGTGAAACATTCCATAACCATTAAATAAATTGAATCCTTAAAATTTGAATTATAAATAATTATAAAATAGTTAATGTTATCTATATGAAACACATGAAACTAGATAAATATTCTACAAAAAAATCAACAATATTAACATTTATAATGCTATATTTTACCCTTAGGAAACCTATATATTTATTTTGATTTTATAGGGAAATTTAGGTCAAATATTATTCCTTAGTTGGATAATAAGAAATAGGTTTTTATAAAGACATACCATTCACAACTTCATTCTCCTGATATTGACACTAACCAAATTTTGAACCCGTAATGGTTATTATAATATATCATAAAATTATAATAAAAGAACATATCAATATTAAAACATAATTCTATGATATCTTCTCTTATCAAACCTTCATTTCAACTTATAAAACATTGGTTAAAATATGATTAATTGGATCAACCAATAACTTATTTAGTTTTACATAGTTGGTTCGTAGACATTTTATAATTTGGTCATCTATCCTAAATATATTTAAATCCATAAAATTATATTGTATAGGGGATGCGTATTTCTAAGTCATATCCTCAAGGAATTTATATCTAGTTGTATATTATTAGTCCCACTCATCGTGTCTTGAGTGAATATTGAGTTGATTCTCAACCATTATTTTTCATCATGACTACTCGTAGTTGAATCACTTTTATTGCTATGCCTTCTTTCCAATATCCATCTATGGATGTAATTTCCTGTAAGAGAAAAAAATAGTTATACATCCATGATTTTATGATATTATCCCATATATAGGTGTACTCTTAGGGGTTGTCTACTATTCTTTAATCTTAATCCACAAACAACATAAAAATATTAATTATGGATTCAACATTAATTTAGGTTCCAACCCAAAGGGTTTTCTATAACTATGATTTAATTAGAAACATAAAACATATCTTCCATTTATGACATTAATAACTCTTAAATTATCCGCATTTAACAACATCGTAATTTATCATGGTATCTAAAACCTTCATTGATATTCACTACAACATTAAATAATTAATTTTAAAACAATTACATGATTTATAAAAAATATCTTATTACATAAATTCACATGAAATTTAGGTTTTAGAGTTGTAGAGAATTAAGAAACATCCTTAACTAATATAGCGCATAAATTTTATAAAAAATGGATAGTTTTCCACTAAATTTTGAACTACTTATTACATAATAATTCTTCAATATCTCTCATAAATTATCCAAACATGTTATTCTTATAGAAATATCATTCAAAATACATTAATGCATAACCTAGGGAAATAGAAATATAAAAAAATTAAGCTAAATCAGTCAAAAATAGAAAGCATATAACATAACATATCAATGAGAAAATAAGGCATGAAGGTCAGAAATAAATGATAATCAAATAAAGAAATTTAACAGATCAAATGAAATTGAAAAAATATGGCCGAAAATATAAATAAACATAATGATAAAAATAACTAGTTTCGTAGTGATAAAATTCATTATTTCATACTTTCTAAGTCCTTGTTATAGCACATTATATATCATAAAAGTTATATGTTAATACATGAACATCTTATCAAGGTCATAACCAAGAAATAGAAATAAATGGGTTAGAATAAACCAAATACCCAATAATGTGACTCTAATGGGACATAATGAAGCATCTAGGGGCTATTGTGGTCTCCACTCATCACTATTTAGGTAGAATGCATTCATTATTTGATAGAATTAATGAACTACACAATACATAACCAACATTCTTTAGTAATTAATAAATATCAGTATTTAAACGGAATGTATATGGACTGATAATATGTCCCTTATAAATAAGTGACTTTCTCAATATGTAATAATTTCTAAAACTTACACTGTATTAATAAATAAGTAATGGTTAACTAAAAAATTTCCCAAATCAGTAAACAAAATTATATGATCATAAACCATTCATAGAAGCAAGGTGGATGGTCTTATTAAATAAATTCTATAAAAAAGAGAAATCATAGAAAAAAACTTATAATTTATATGTATTTATTGTATGGATTAATATTCATCATATCCACTTAAATGGATATATGATTTTCCAATTAAAAAAGGAATAGTTCTATTTAATAAAATTATATTTCCATCTATTGTAAGGTTGTACTTAAAAGATGGATTTTTAAATTTTAGAAATTAAAAATTTTAAAACGGACATCATCTTTGGATTAGTAATGTTGTATTTATCTTAGTGTATATTTTTTTCTTTTTCTGAAAAGTTTGGTTTTTTGATGAATAGTGAAAATTAAATTTGTAATTAAAATTGTCACTTCTTTTCAAGTATCTATTATGTCAAATTTTATTATTGATTGATTTTAAAGTAAAATTAGTATTATTTTAATAAAAATAATCATATTAATTCTGTGATAATAATATATATATTTCATTTTTGTAGAAAATTACGTTTAGGCTCAAAAATGAAATTTTTTGTAAACACTATTTTTTTTGGGTCTATGTTTTTGAATTAAAAATAATATCAAACAATCTATAAATTAAATAAATATAGTTAATTTAATATATTTAATTATGAGGTACATATTTTTTAAATTTAGTAAATTTTATTTCTGTTCATTATAAATAGTAACCATGGTAAATTTTTTCACCAGGATAATGGTTAAACGAGTTAACAACGGGGTTATAACAATGTGTAGAGGTGTAAATATAAAAAAATTAACTTTATTTGATAAGGGTATTTTTTCTCATTCTCTTGATGTCTTTAAAGTATTAATTTCTTTCCAATACTCTATCATATAAAAGGGAACTACCTCTCCTCACTAGGTCACACACTTTTATCCATTTACCTTGACCAATCCCAATAAAAATATCATCCCAAAATCCCTTACAATTTCCAAATAGTTCGTTCAAAAAAGTTATATAATTATTAACTTAGTGATTCATATATACATCATATCCTACATCCATCAAATATTCATTAATTATGATGAAATAATAACCTCAGTATCTTCCATATAATGAATATTTATTAATATTATTGTATGTGTGGTCAATGACCTCCATGAAACTATGTATCTTTTACATTACTATATTATATGGCTATTGAAAATTGTCAATAAAATTAATATATATAATATTTATGAAATAACTAAAATTCTATAAAGATTACATATTAAATACCTTATTATACTATTATCCATTAGAGAATGATAACATCAATCGAGAATATGTGCGGGTTACCCCCCCCCCCCCCCCCCCCTCAATGATTTTATGTAGTTTGTTTTTATTTTTCACCTTGTAATGATAGTCTTAAGGATAGAACTAATGAATAAATAATATATTTATAACATATTAATGATTCTAGGAAATTATAATGTTATATAAACTATTTTTCACCCTATTTGAAAATAAAAAAACAATTTTGTTTATATACATACTACCTAATCCATGAAATGACATGAATCATTTTTATTGACCAAATTACATGGATGGTTTTATAATTATATCTAATGTATTAATGTGATAATTGTATAATTAAAAATTTGGGTTTAATGTAACCATAACCACTTTGTATGTGGTCAACAAACAATTTTTTTTAGGATATAAATTGAATGACCCCTAAATGACCATCATTAATATAACAATTTTATTAACTAAATAATACATGGTAATAAATGAAATAAACACAATAATAACAATTAAATTTAAATTAAAAATATTACTATGAATATTTAAAACTAATATAATTTTATTACTTTTGGTTTTAGAGAATGTATGAAGCTATATAAGCCTTAATTTAAGGGTTTTTTCATTTAAATGTTGTTTTTAATGTTTTAAACTATTTCTATTACATAACAATTTCATTTAAAAAGATCAATAAATGGTATTATCTAAACAAATATGAAGTTAAACTTCCATTAAAACTAATTTTTACTTTATTTTTGAGGATTTAATATATAATTTATTAAAAATATATCATATAGGACATTTGAACATTTTTTTACCAAAGTTAAAAGGAATTTTTCTAAAATATATGACATGATTTCCTTTGAATTTTATTATTCATTATCCATAATTCTATTAAAATTTTAAAAATTTAAATATTTCATATTCACTCTCTTATGAAAATATATCATTTTTTAAACAATTTAATGAAAATAGATATATTTCTTATGACAATATAGAAATGAAATGAGTAACTATAGTAGGTTCAATAGAGTTTTTCAAGGGTTTAATAATGAAAAAAAGTGAAATAATAAACAAATCATGATTTATTAATTGAGAATTATTTATAATGATAGGCGAAACCAATATATATCATGATTATGGGTGACACTGATATAGCTCTTTGATTAATTAGATAATTATTAGTATTTAAAGGAGAAAAATTAGAAAGATAACCTCGTATCATACTCTTATGCAATTAATAGGGACTTAGTTATTTCTAACAAGAGTAAAACATAAGTGAACATGGGTTATGATAATGATTCTCTTATATACTTATTTCATTATTTTTAAGGAGTTTTTTATGAAAATAATTTTATTTCATGAGTAAATAAATGTTTATAAACTTTTGAAGGCAGTAATTGGAATGTTTTTTTATTCATCATATACCAAATGTTTACTAGTTATTTTCCACTAATCAATTCCAAATTTTTTCCTTGAGAAAATATTTATTTTTATTGGGGATAGGTTTTATTTATTTTCTCAATATCTTTTTAAAAATAAATATATTTAAGGGTTTTCGTATTTTCATAGGATTAATAGGATTCCATTATTTTTATATTCCTTACTGAGCATTATTTTGATCATCAAAAGTTTTCAAATATTTTTCACAACCTACAAAGATGTGTAATAATAATTTTAAGGTCAAAATATCCACTTTTTACTAATCTTAATATAATGAAAAATGACTTGAATTAAAAATGGGTGTAAAACTAAATCCCCATTTTCAAGGAAAAAATGTGAACTGTGTGGAAGTATACACATTTTTATGTATTATTTTTTCTGATTATCTAAAACTATAAACATAATAGGTCAAGGTAATATAATAAAGTTAATAACATTTTATAAATCTTATATTTATGGGGTTTTGTGATACATGGAATTATATTTAGTATTTGTGGAATAGTTTAGATTCATTAATATGATTGGAGAATATTAAAATAAACTCTTAAGAGTATTAATTTTCATTTTATGTAATCATGATATTGTTTTTGAAGATTTGTATATTTATTATTATAATCCATCTATATTTAGAATGGTTTTCAAATGTGGAAATAATTTATAAAAATTAGGAAGGCTTCTATAGGATAATAACTGTCTAAATCTTTGACCTATAATTATTAAAATAGAATATTTTTGGAATATTTTAACTCAGATGGAATGAGATTTTCATGGTGGAGTCCACATAGAAGTACTAAATTCTATTTATAGTAATGTATCTATAGTAGAGAATTTTATAAAATTGTACTCTCCATGTTTTTGTGGATCCTCAAAGGCCGTTAATGTTTAAGGATGTATTATTGAATTAGATAAAATATTTTATGATTGGGGATTTATGTAAATTAAAAATTCAACCCTTTATTTTTATCATTTTGAAGGTGGTGTTGACTGACGATGGACATATGATTTACAATAATAAAAAATGAATAAATTTATTTCATGGAGTGTATGATCATTAAATAATTTTTTATTGAGAAATATTTTCCTCAATTTCTTCAATATATAATGAAATAAAAATATCTAGAGTTACACTAAAATAATAATATATGTAATGGTCTATTTCGATTCAAATGGTTTTAGACAATCGATGTATACATTAAATTTTTTTTCTAGACCCTAAGGGAAACATTTATAGGTTCAACATAGATCTAAAATTATTTTTAGGAATTGAACTGTACTCTCATAAATTTAAATATTTTGATGATTTTGTTCTTTATTATGTGAATGATGATATGTTGTTTTTTTAGAACCTATATTATTAATAAAAAATGTACACACTATTCATGGTAAGAACCATTGGAGAATCAATTAGCCATTAAATTTGTTCATAACCCCCAAAAATGATCCAAATGTAGTAAAAGGATATCTAAAAAATTATTATTAAGATTAATAATGTTTTACTGATGTGGTAATCCCTGAAATTGGGTGCATGACTACTAAGAAATGAGTTCTAATCACAAAAATAAGAGTGATAAAGTATTTCATCCAGCAGTGAGTTACTTTGGTAGAAATATGTCATTTCATTATGTCAATTATTGTCCAAAGTTATTTTCTCATGTTGGGAGTAATCAAGATAAGAAATAAAGATAGTGTTGAAAATTATTTTTCTACAATAATAGTAAATGTGATACCCAAAAATGATGTGTTGTAGGTACATTGATTGTTTAGTAATAGTAATCTACTATATTTTTTGAGTTAGGAACTACACACTATATTCTATCTTGAAACATTTAATTCAAAATAAAAACACTATTTAAAGAATTGATGTTATAAAATTTGGTAAAAACTAATGGGTGTGGAATAAATTTAATAATAATTTATATAAATAATTGTGGTGTCATCAATATGATGGGTTTTCCTGAAAACATTATTGTATTTTCCATTGTAGAGTTTTATGTATTTCTGGGTATGTACTGGATTTCCTTCTAACCTTATAATATTTATTATATAGATAAATAATTTAATTTTGAGGATAAATTTCAGTTTGTATATAATAATTAATCCATGCCACTGATAATAGATCAATAATATATGAAATAGAAAAATTATGGATGTGAATGTTAGGCTTCACTTATTATTAAAAAGAACAAATGATTTTTCAAATAATTGATATTCCAAAGGTAAATTAATATCTTGATTTATTTCATGACGATTTAAAAGGTTTTTTTACTAATTGGGATGTCAAATTTGATATTCACTTAGTACTTGAAGCTATGATTGATTCGAATCCTCTTTATTGAATCTATCTAGTGGATCTTTTTGAATTGAAAAAATTGTTACAGGATTTTCACGACAAGGTTTTCCACCTCCATAGAACATCACCTTGGGGTTCTCTAGTTATATTTATTTATAAAGAAGGTGGGATCTACAATACATTTTATTGATTATATAGAACTCAAAAACAATATAATTAAGAACATGTATTTTTTCCTCACCTCAACAATTTTTTTACCATCTCTATTATGTTTCATTGATTGAACTCAAGATTTATTATCATTTTTTTATGTGAATGAGGAATTTATTTCAAGGATATTGTTCCATACTAGTTATTAGAATTATGAATTTTGTTTATTTCTTATGGTTTTTTGAATTCACTGGATGAATTTATGTATTATATAAATAGAGTTTTCCATGATTATTTGGTTACATTATATTGTTTTCATTAATGGTTTTTTGGTTTATTCAAAATATTATGATCAAAATGGAAAAATAAGGTTGATTATGTAGAAACTAAATGAAAAGATGTTGTTTGGAAATTTCAGTAATTGTGAATTTTGGTTAAATCATATATTAATAATTTTGACTATATTTTCAAAAGTTGGCATAAATTTTGGTCCTAATAATTATAATGTATTGTAAAAATATGAAATGCCTACAAATGTGAATAAGATTGATGTTTTGTTAAATTAGTAGGTCACTACAGATAGTTTATGGAAAACATAACTTGTTTATTTTTTCCCTTAGAGAAGTTAACACGATAATGAGTAATCATGAAATTGAATTTTAATTAATGTTTTTAGGAATAAAAAAACAATTTTCATTAATTATCTTGTAACAGACATGAAAATAACATTTCAAGAAAAAGGTAATTAGAATTATTCATACTTTAAGGGACATGGTTGTGTATTTATGAATGTTGATTGGGTAATTAAATATGATTTATGTCAATAATAAATCTACGAAGAAAATTATTTTACACATGATCTAGAGCTTATATTAGTGGTTATTTATTTAATATTTTAAAGGAAACTCTTGTATGTGGTAAAATGTAAAATATATACAAACAAAAAATTATTAATGTGTATATTTACTAAATATAATTTAACATGATCTATATAAGATGGCTATAACTAATTATGTATTATGATTTAATGATTTATAGTCATCCTAGTATGAAAAATGAGGTAGTTGATGATTTAAGTTAAAAATATAATATATCATTAACAATGATACATTTTGGCACATGAACATTTATTTTATGATTTAAGGAATGGTTGAATTGAATTTTTTCGTATAGTAACACCATATCTTTTGTTTTTGGTGTTAGTACAGTCATCTATTTATGAAACAATTATGCATGCTCAAAAATATTTTTGTGATTTGTATGAAAAGGTAGAATTGATAAATAAGGGTATTTATTTTTAATTTAACATTAATAATGATGGTGTTATGAGATTTTGAAAGTGGTTATATATAACAAGTGATTTATAGATGATGAAGGAATTGTTAAGTGAAGCTCATAAGTATCTATTTTTTTTCATCTCAGTTACAACAATGTGTATAGAGACATCCAGTAGTATTTTTTGTTGCTCTGATTGTAGAATGATATTATAGATTTTACATGTAAATATTTTACTTATCAATAGGTTAATGTTGACCAGAAACATCCTAAGGTGATACATCTACCATTTCTAGTTTATAATTGAAATAACATAATATATCTATAGATTTCACTGAGATATTACCAAAGGAATTTCAATATAATTATTTGATATTGGTTATTATTAATCTTTTGATGAAATCATTGAATTTTAATCATTTTCATGATCTTATGACTTTATATAAATTTTCATGAGGGGGTAGTCACGTGATATAGAGTCTCCCCCTCTATCTTTATTTTATCTACATGCAATCTCATATTAACCACATATTTATGTAAACGAAAACAAAAGTCATTAGTTATTGAATTAAATATTTGTAAAACTTTTAATCCTCAATTGATGGACATTCTTAGTGAGAAAATAAAACATTTCAATATGTTTTTTGGTAATTTTCTTTGTAGTTGTAGGGAATTAAATATCAACATCATTAATTGGTGATGTTTGTTATTAAAAGTTTTCATTTGAGTAAAAATAAGCATCCTTTATGGGAATTTATGGAAAACAGTGTTGAACTTTATCATGTTGGAAAAATGCAATTAAAGAAAGATAATTATACCAAGATTTTTTAGAATATATGTTTGATAAGGTAATGATGATAGAGTTAAATATGATGGTCATTATAACACCCTTGTATTGTATAAAATTTATTTTTTCAATATCTTATATTAAACACACCATCAAGACTAAACAATCAATGATATACTATTGTAATATTATTATTTAAAATGATTGTTATTGCCTATTTATTAAATTTAAATGAACTAATATGACTTTCCAAATTTGGAAAAATTATTTTTTGAATATTTTTAAAATGATTTCATTGGTTATCAATTTTTTAGTAATAAAAAAATCATTTGGAGGTAAAAATGTAATTTTTTAAATGTTGTTTTTGTGCACGCAATGTGTTTTTAATCCTGAAAAATTAAATAACCCAGTAATTTCAATTAAATTATTAAATATTATATTAAATAAAATATTTTAAAATATATCTAGTCATTTTTAATCATATAATGGCCCATACATCTCATACGTGCATATAAAATGTTATTTGATTAATATTCATTACATAACATTGGGTTCCCTGTATGAATCATACTAATCTACTATCTTTGAAAATATGAACACATAAATGATTTGTTTTCAAGTTTATCCCATTAAGTTCTTCATAACATTCACTCTTGTTTGAAATATTCTACATAATACGATTATTCATAACCAGGGGAAAGAAATCATATGAAACAGTATGCTTAGATGATCTGTATGGGTAAATGAGTTAGATATCAATGATCTATTGAAAATAAAATGAGAATAAGTTTATGATAACATGATAATAAAATTTTAAAATCACAACATACCTATAATTGATCATAATCATGTTTCATGGAATAATACAAGGAATCTCTCTAGACATGATTCATAAATGGAATCAACGAACATGATCAATGAGATCATAATATGTTCTTAAGACATAGTTTAAGGGAATATATATAATCATATAAAATAATTTCATTAGTATTGAAGTATGAGTTTCAAGACTATCATAGTGGAATGGTTTCACTCCCCAAACATCATAGTAGTCATGTTTAACTCCCAAGACTACCATATTGTAATAAGTCCCATACTAAACTTGGATCACTCAAAATTCTAATCATGTTTATCTAATGAGATATTAATCTTTACCCAATTAATTGGAGGGAGATATTGGTCCCAACAAGAATTTTTTCTAACATAACCACCACCATTATTTATAATGTATCCTATATAATTAGTAATAATGTAACCAATGTAATTAGATATTAGATAAAAACATCATTTGGTATTATATAACCACAATCACATAATGAAAACTACACAAATGTGTGACTCAGGATCAAAAAAAAATTTCCATATCATCAAATCATATCCCTAAAATTTAAAACAATTTATATAATCATTTCATCTATTCATCAAAACACTGCCCAAAGAAAATAAATGGGTTAAATAAAAATATCTTCAAAATATATATTAACTACCTGGAGAAACAATAAGTATGGTTCCATTTTATTTTACACTCAGAAAATCCAAAATAAAATAAAATAAATTTATATTATATGAAAAAAATTCATTAAAAGAAAAATGAAATATTTATTAAATTAAAAAGAATTTCTATTGAAAAAATCACATTTTAAATAAAATATTTCCAAAATGTTATAGAAAAATTTTTATTTGAAAATAAAAATGGAAACATATTAAAGTAATATTAAAAATATTGGTCCTTCATAATGGTGAAAATTTTAATTCATTACTTATAAGTTAAATAAAACGTTATTTTTACATTTTATGGTAAAAATTCAAAAGGTATATCATTCAGAAAATGAATTTTTTTTAATTTTAAACACTTTTTATTAAAATGAATCGAAATAATCATATAATAATAGTAAAAATATTTTTATAAATTATTTTATGAAAATACATATATGGGAGAAAAGTCGTATTCAACAAAATAGAGAAATAATGTCGATTTAACTTAAAAATCTATTTTTATTATATTGTGTAATTTAGGAGAGGAAAATTTATGTAAAAAATATATTTTAATGAAATATATAATGAAAAATAATATTTTTGAGTTTTCTTATAGGTAGATTATAATATTTCGTTATTATAAATTTAATAAACACATCCTCATTAACAATGAGATTGTTACCTAAAACCCTTACTGATTTTTTAACATTGAATTTTAATCACCATAAAATAAATATTATTATATAGAAATATAAATACCCATTAATATTTAATATTAATAAAAAATATATATTCTTTGTAATTATATACACCACATAAAATAATGAAGTGGTGAATTTGTCATGTGTCTAACAGAAATAAATTTTTCAGGAGAATCCCTTATTATACGTTAAACTGACATCTTACGCATTGGTTCCTCCGACATAATAAATAAATGTTGTTATATATGTATTATATAATGATAATATTATATATAATACAGCTTATGATTTAATTATATCCTCTTATTACCTTTTTTAGAATTTATTTATTAAATCATTATTCTATGTGACATTTGTTTCACTTTTAATATATTTTTCGATTCACAAGTTTTGGTCCTCGTATTTTAATCATGGTTTACTAATATAAATTTTTTTAAAAATAATATATACTATATATATATATTAATATTTTTTAATTTAATATTTATTCATAAATGATAGATATTGAAAAATTAATTACACCATTCTTGGAGACAGTAGGTCGTACGTTCGCATGAATGTTATTTCCATTTTCATACAAATGGAATGAAAAAATGTTAAATATTATAACAGATTTTAAGAGTGATTATTAAATCATTTATACTATATTTATTCATTAAATCCATCCTAATTACCATCCATGTAAAATATATATGAATAAATAATCACATCACTTCATGGAGGTGATAGTCTACACGTACGCATGATCGACATCATCATTTTACAAAAAATTCTATGGTAGGAAGATAGATACACTATTTTCATGATAAGTATTTTTATTTTTTAAGTATATTATATAAACATTAAATCTATTATTTTACCCATAATTAAAATATGGTAGTGAGAAATTAATTTTATCGCTCTGAGGAGATGATAAGTTGTATGTATGCATGACCAATGTTTTTACTTCTCATTTGATGGAAAACGAGTTATTAAATGTGGATTAATAATAAAAATAGAAAATAAGTATATATATGGTACTGAATAAATTATTTTTTGAATAATATAAAATATTGATTTGAGATAAGGTAATAATTTAAAAATAAAGTATTCAATTAGGAGGATTACCTCTTCTTTTAATTAAAACCTTTAGATCTCCTCATAATGGCATTAGGCATCATATTATTTGGATGAAATTAACCAATATAATATTTATAAGGGATTTTATCAGATATAAAGTTAGATTTATGTTGAGATATAAGTCTCAATGTTGTGTGAAAAATAGAAAGGAGGGGTCCCTTTTATAATTGTGGGTAGGGGAACGCTGGGAATTTCATAAAATTCTAAATTAATATAAACTAATTAAGATGAAAAAATTGATCTAAGTTGAAAATATTATCATATAATATCAGGATGGGTATACATTCTCTTATTCAACAAAATTTGGACAAATCTTGTATCACATTTTCAAACTTATCATTTTTTTGTACCCACCATTTTTTCCTTGGAATTATATCATATTATTAAAATTTCTATAATCAATTACTTGATATTGTTACT
This sequence comes from Viscum album, assembly GCA_963277665.1. NCBI lineage: Eukaryota > Viridiplantae > Streptophyta > Magnoliopsida > Santalales > Viscaceae > Viscum > Viscum album. The sequence goes on from OY728142.1 coordinate 380,894,570, forward strand.
ATAAAAATCCAAAAGTCCCCTAAAAGGACCATATATGATGATTAAAACCACATCTCATTAAATTGGACAAATATAATATTTTTATGAATTTAATATCATTTAATAAAATTTTATTTATTATTAAGTATAATTAATATTATTTCGATCTATATTTTATAAATTTGACATCAAATACATCAAGGCAAACTATAATTCTAGTATAATGTCTAAAAATATCCCTATTACATCATACATATATATAATGATCATGTTACAGATTTACATCTTCAAATTATAAAACATTTTGTATCTACAAAATTAAATATTTTATTTTCATGTTAATTAAATAAATACATTATTAGGGTTACTCAAGAATTTATGGTTCTTATATAATTTTTAGAAACAATAAATAAACTTATATCAGGAAAATAATATCATTATTCTCAAAATATATACTTATCATTATTTATAATTTTAACTTTTCTTTATATGGATACATGACATATATTTAAAACATAGAGGGTGATATTGTGTAACTTGCATTGATTTAAATATTATATAGATCATTTTATGGGGAAGTGTCCATAAACAAACTCAATTTTAAGACTAAGGTGATAATGGTGTAATTCTATTCCTACTATAATAAAAAGGATTAATAAAATTTGGAATTATTAATTTGTTTTAACCAATATTCACCTGATTTACCCTTTACCAAAGAGTGAAATATTTCCACAGTTATTATTCATATTGACCAAAAATAAAAGTGGCCTATTATCCAAATTAAAACCTAATAATTCCAAAATTGGAATAAATTTTATGAGATTCACAAAAAATAAGTTCTAAACAATATTTCATAGTTTTAAAAAAATCCAAAAAGTGCAATGAAAATCATTTTATATGAAAATATAGTTTTTAAGTATATCAGTGGATTTATTCTTATCTCATTCTTTGTGAAATATTATTTTATTTTTAAAATATTTTATTGATTATAAAATATGAAAAGTTAATTAAAAAAATTCAAAATTAGTTGAAAATTTAAATTATAAAAAGAAACAACACATTAGGTGCAAACAACATTTTTTCATAAAAATATATATTTTACATTTAATATATTATTACATTCATTTAAAATAAATTTCATGGCCAATGAATTTATATTTTCATAATAAATCATACATAAATCCTAATTTAGTAACTTTTATACCTTCAAATCCAATAGTTATGCAATAACCATCAATTTAAAATTTTAATATTTTAATAGTATATCATAGTACATTTAAAATATGTGTTGCGTTTAACACAAGATATTAATTAAATTACATTGTTTTAATATAAATATTTTCTAAAATATCTTGTTTTAACATTCTCACACCTATTAATAAATTATATCCACAAAAGTTGAATTTGTGGTATGTAATCAAGTGTTTGATATTTGAAAACATCTTTGTTGAAAACCCACATCCTAAAAAGGGTTGATAAAGTATACCCTTAAAATAGTGAAAGGGAAGTATAGATCTCATCACAAAGCTAGGTTTCTAAATAAGATAACACCGGTGGAAAGTGAAATGATGGAAATTATATTAAACAATAATGCTCAAGAAGAAATAGATAGTGATATAGTACATGTTAGTCGAATGTTAACAACCATAAAATCATGAACTAGTGTGGAACTAAATGAGCACCAATTCATTGGAATTTAAATTTGCAGGAATTTATTTTCTTAAGGTCATTTTACTATAGTTGATGAACAAATTTACCATCTAGACTAAGAACATAAAGGCAAATACTTACATGAAAAGTGTAATTTTATCCTTTAATATATTCTCACAAGTATCTAATTTGATTCTTCAAAATATCGAGTATTCAATCTGAACTTTTTGTTATTGAATCAATAAGATAACTTCTAAGAGATTGAAAAATGTATATAAATATATTCTTCCTAGATTTATATATGAGTCATTAGAAGAAGTGGTTAGAACAAGGTATGAAAATCCCTATAATATTTGGACCCGCATATGAATAAATTCAGAATTACTCCCCCAAGCCTTAATAATAACATCCATGGTTCCACTCAATAAACAATCATACATCACAAATAATTTCAATATTAAAAAAAATAACCATAATTGTTATTTTAAACCGTTAAATAGAAATCAAAAAATAATAATATTTTCCTTCATCCCAAAAATTATTTCATGTAAACTCATTTGTTAATACACAAGACAATGAAACACCTCATAAAAAACATTAATCATTCTTATAAAACACTAAAATGATCTTCACCAAATATACCAAGAATAAAATTTAGATACTAACCTTAAAGGTAATACAAAGATTGATCATAAATATATATTAAAATATTTACTTTTAATAAATCAGTTGACAACATAAAAAATTAATTATATCGCACTATTAAATCAACCTTAATTAATGTGAGATTAAATAATGTACTAAAAAATGAATATTTTAAACAAAATAGAGTATTAATCCTAATAAGTTTCAAGTCACCTCAAAATCTCATAATAGAAAATGTTGAAAAGGGGTGTTGATTCCTTTCAACATAAGATCAGCTGTAAAATTATAAACCCATTATAACATTTCAATATTTTATGTTAAACTTAAAAGGAAAAATAGGATATGAGAACTGGTTTTTTTGTATAAGACATTGAAATATTCGAATATATATTTCTAGAGCAATGACCAAGACAGAATTTTATTTTGAGACCCGATGCACCTAGAATTAATTTTATAAAATTATAAATACATTTAATATTGTGCACCCATGGATTCTTATATAAAATAAAATATCTCCAAATTGGTCAGGTCAAATATTAGAGAGCACGGTTGAGTCCAGAACATGTTTTTTACCCTACACATGACAAAAAATAAGTAAGTGTGGGGATTTAAGACTCATTAATTGGCGAAATGTTCAGTGAGTTAGTTAATTATTAAATTCATTCATTCATTAATTTCTATATAGTGAAATGATCTATAATATTACTTACATAATTAATTCACCAGGTTTAGCTTCATAAACCATTGTATAATTCAAGTCCTGTTCCTTTATCTTTTCGTTCACGAATCTCATCAGACAACAATGAAACCTAGATCAATAAATATCAGGATGAAACAAAAACAATGAATCCCTTTGATCACTTTCATACACATTATTTGATGAAGGACGATCTAATATATATTAAGGAATCATTAGTTTTCGTTTTACTCCCTTTGATGAAATTGATTTAGGATATCAACCCTTTTTTTGAGCCAAGCCAATTGTGGCCTATTGCATGAACCTAAATACAAAAACATATTTATCGTTAATTGATCCATAAACCTAGATGCCCGTCCATGATTATTTTCATATAAATCATTGACACTATTGGTAAAACCATTAGTGTTGTGATTTTCCTGCACATTTCTTTGTTTGCATCACTAGTTGGACCCCATTGTCTATGATGGGCCTTTTCAGGAAGTACCAAGCCCAATCGGACCCCTGAACCATGACAGATCGAGAAACAGTGAGCGGATCGATGAACTATGACTGAATCATGTATCGTTTCAAGAAACATTTGCCAATTATAGTGATATTATATCATGGAATTGATGTACAAGTATAATTTCCAAGCCTTAAACATTACTTAATCTTGAGTTATTACAATATTACACATTGAAGATCTTTTCAGGTTTAGAGTTTTAGAAAATTAGATCATAAAACATGCATTTCATTCCACATTTCCACTAGGTGGTTACATAAAAGACAGTATTCATTTTTCTCATCAAAGGAGACATATTTAAAGTAAAACATGGATTCTTTCTTCACACTTCCTCGACACTATCATCACATCATTTACTTTTCCCTTGACCTGTGAAAAACATTTCAAAAACATGGGATGAGCATAAAAAGCTCATTAAGGTATATAAAAAAACAGAAAGGAAACATTCGTCCATGTATACATAAGAATTAATGAAAACATAATTTACTTATAAAACATAAGAACATTAATATACCTCATCAAATCAGGAATAAATCATAGAAATCATAAGACATAAAGGTAACTTGAGGCATTCATAACATTCTTACGTAGGTAGTAACCCTCATGGTTACATTTGGAATACCCATCACAGTATATTCCCTAAATATATTCAGAGAAACGTCAGCGTTTAACTCCTTCGCATTACCCAATGAATTGGAGAGCTATATCGAGATCACCCGCCATTAGTTTATCACAAAACCACAAGTCTTCATAAACAATTCCCAACAACCATAACATAATCATATCAGATAAAACATGCATAAAGGAAACATAACATTTCCACATTTCAATCACAAGATATCAATAAAACTTTGATATAATAAAAACATTATTAAAACCATTTTATATACCAAAATAAAAGAAAAGTTAAAACATGGTATTTGTTTTTCATTTAAAAAAAGTTATGGCTTGTAGAGGAAGCCGAAACTCAAATAATGGTCACGATGGCAGAGAAGTCGTTGTCACCGCATACTAATGAGAAAAACATTCCATTTTGTCATTTATTAAAAATCTTCGTATTAGAAATATTCCTTTTGAATAAACATAAAAGTCAAAGGGGTTTATAGACTATATAAAAGAAAGTTGTGTATAAAACAAAATATGCCTCAATTAAAGGAGATTGAGACGAAGTCTCATTCCTCGTATCCGACTTGAATCGATCATTACTTAATCCCCTAAATAATAAACATGAGTTAAAATCTACATGAATAAGAACCTTTTTCAAGTTCATTATTCCTTTTATATCACTTATTACCGTGTTATTAACACTATGTAATTATTTAAGTTAATAACGGTCGTTTTGTCGATCATTGGTACTTGAGTCAAAATAAAGCTCCTTATAATTACATGTTGTTCATGTGGAAAAATAACCATTATATAGAGAATTATATTCATGATGTAGATATGATATATATAAAATATATCCAGTATATACATTCATTTATAATATTACATATCTTTAGAGGTAAGAAATGAAATGCACCGTTCATGGAGACGGTAAGCCGTACGTACGCATGAATGATACTTTAATTTATATTTCATATTTAATGGAATGGAAGCATAATGATATTAAGGTACATTATAATTCCATTATAATATCATATATAATATTATTAACTCCATCCTTTACACATCCCACATATGGCATTAACGAATCAAATCACTTTGAGGGGGTGGTAGTCCGCACTTCCAAAAATTGAAATTATCGTGTTTATCCATAATGGAAACCATAAAGGTATGCAATAAATGAAAAATAAAGAATAAAAAGGAAGGATTAAAAATAATATATATCATATATAAATATAGTGACATCTTAATGTCCACCATTAAAGGTGTTAAAGGAATATTGAATAGTCATCGTTTCGTGAGGTAGTAATTCACCATCCACAGAAACAGTATGTTCTTTAACCACTAGAAAGAGGCGTGTGTAAATGTACCTAGAATAATTCTTATAACAACATCCAAGTATATTTAATATACTGTTTTTGTTACAAAATAAAGAAATAAAAATAGTTTATGGGGTTGGAGAAGAAAAATAAAACATAATAACACAAGTGAAGACATTACCTTTAAATCGGGTAACTCCTCTTGGTTTGAACCAAAAGGGTTTCTTGAAGAGCTTTATACCTATGGTATGGATTCTAGGATGAATAGAAGGATATAGAGAGATAAAATGAGCATATCTTGGCTGATCCAATGGCTTAAGAGGTGTGAGTAAGGTGGTAGAGGTTGGGTCCTTTTATAAGAGGGAGGAGGGGCACTCTTGGAATGTCAAGAAATGTTACTTTATATTAAGATGGGTTTCAGATTTTGAACGAACCACATTGATATATTTTTAGGGTAAGGTGATGGGGTTTCGAAATATACCCATACAATAGGTTTTTTACAAGTTTAAGTCTTAGATTTTACATTATCGTTTCATTTTATTTAAATCATTCATTAATTAGGTAATCCCTGCATCATCATAGTGTCATAAATCATTTAATTTATTTAGTTTATAAAAATTAAAAAAATACTATGATGTAGGAAATATTTTTAGCTTTACAATTACTATTTATAGTCCAAGAGATCATTTATTTTGACAAAATTAAAATTGTTTTACTTAGATGTTACATACTTTTGTGATATTCTCCATTCTTTTAAAATAAAATGATAAAGTGTAATTATCATCCAAAAGTGATTCCATGGGGTCCCTAAGATGGGCACAAGGCATCCCATGGTCGTCCATGACATAACCAGTAGAATTAGGACACATTTTGGGGTTATTTTTTTATTATTATGATATTATTTTTTTATCCTTAACTACCCGATTACTAATTAATCACGATAATTAAAGATAATTACTGTTGTTAATATTCATAATGTCCTAACACAAAACATTCTTAATTAAATAATTTGTACATTATTATTCCAAATATGGTATCCATTTTACCAAATTCCAAACACATAAATTGCAATAATTAATTTAAAAAAATAATTCCTGTTGTCAAAACAAATTGCGGGTTTTTTTGAAACAATATCTATGAAAAGCATGGCACTTTTTTATGACCTATCCCAAAGTGAAATAAATTATAATGACCACCATTAAATTAAATGGTAAATATATATTCTAATTAAACATTAAAACCAATTAATAGTAAAATATAACTATATAATTAAATTAGATTAAAATCAGTTTTGAAATAAAATTCAGTATTTTTCACTATTCATAAATAAATGAACATTGTCAGAAATATACCAAAAAATTATCCAACGTAAATTTAAATTTCCCAATCCTAAGGAATAAGTTTATTTTAAAAAATTTATCTTATAAAATTGTCAAAATAGATTTAAAAATGGTTCACCATCAAAAGGCGGTAAAACAATCTTTTAAAAATATTAGAGAATTCAATGCTTAAGATTGGATTTATTCTCATTGTAAGCCTCTAAAACACTATCTAATTTATAAATAGACATTGATATGAAAATACATAATTCTTTACTTACTTGGGATATTACAACAAGGCTTTAGGATCTGTAGGATGTGTGAAAAATAATAGATAATTAAATGGAGATCTATTTTCAAAATACAACAACTGAAAACCATGAATCACAGATATATCCTCTCGTCCAGGAAAGATTCATGGTGTGGCCTATGGTGAAATGGGGAAAAACTGCACATTGCATCTGGATCATGGATCTGGAATTCTGGAGAATCCCTGACTACACATCATCTACAAGGATAAAGACATAGGATGTAGCCCATCAGCAGTAGTGGATAGGGTTTTTGTAAAACATAAGGATTACATGGAATACAAGCTACCAATAATGTCGTGCACCCCCTTCCTTGTTGTACAACCCATGCGGAGGATCACATGAGAAGTATCCTATGTGGAAGTACACAGCCTGGTCACACTAGAGACACCATTTGTGAGGAAAAATTCCATGTACAAATTATATAGACATGGGGTTACTACATGAACATGATGTCTGCTACATGGACACGACCAATAAGAAATGACTCATCCTCAGTTAGTCTTGACACACCATTTATTCCACATACATGACATGTAGTACTACATGGGATGGGTGACATGTGTTGTTCAGGGACACAGCCAGGCTGTAGAGCAGGACCACATGTTTTTTGGGATCCCTCACACACCATATACCCCCTGACCTATTTTTTGGAAACATCAATCATATTTATATCCTTCATTTATACTCATATTTTATAAAATGCTTATCATATCATGGGTCCTTTTCCATAAAAATGTGAGAGAACCCTTAGATGTGGCTTTTGATATAACATATGAAATGATCTGGGTACATTGTTTTTTTGAGGTGAGTCTCTATAATGATAGCGATTACGAATGATATTCAGATACAACCATGTTGTAACCTCCAATTGATTGTGGTAGGACAGTCCATGGTAATTAGAGTGTAACCCTCAATCAACATTGGTGGGAATCCTCTATAGATTCTTTATTATTGGACCCCTTACCTAGTAGGGTGTAAGTACTCATTGACTATAGTGGAACACTCCTATAGTATCAGTGCATAGGTTCTATACATTAGAGTAGAAGACCTATCAGCTAAGTTATGGTCTGTCGATTACTAGAGGGGATCCCCCTAGTATATCAAGGAGCAATTCCTCGACCACTAAAATTGAACCTCACATCAGCATCGATGTGGGTCCTCAACCTTATAGATTAAAAAACACCTGTTAGAATATGGTGTAGGTCTTCATGACCCTAGAATGGAACCTCCCATTAGTATGGTTGTAGGTCCTCAACCTTACTGAGTAGAACCCCATATCAACATAGGGCATAGTTCCTCGTGACACTAGAGTGGACCCTCCCCCCACCCCATCGACATGGGCAAGGGTCCTCTACATGTACATATAGAATAACCCACCTCCCCAGACGTAATAGGATGTGGCTCCTCTACATTCTGTTTTTGGCCACTCAAATGTGTCGAATATTTATGAGGTATGGATTTACTTGATCACATACTTTTCCCTAGACGTGTGAGAATCTCGGCTACATTTATGGACGTGGGGAACTATTGGATACTCTTATTCATGGGATGAGTTGTGATATTGGGATCCCCTTACACTCTCATTTTAGTTTCATTGTCTGAGAAAATATATATACATACATGTAGATATATATATATATATATTCTTACATATCCACACCTTGGATATGGTTACTCTCCCTCAAGTAGAGGAACATACATGTAGGGGTTTTCACATGATTTCTTTATTTTTCACCTCATGGTAAGATTAGTCTACTCTCATACAATATTTGATAAAGAATCAATTGGTATTTCATATACTAACTGTGTTTGACCCCTTATTCATCGACAAGGTTACCTTCTTTATTAGTTTGGATTGATCTATTATCCTTCATTGTACACTGTATATAATGTGTTTCTTTTCTAGTTGTATTTCTTACTACTCCCCTTCCATTTTCATGGTGTCTTATATGGTATGTATATACTCAACATTGCATAGGTTTTTCCAAAAAATGTCATTCCTTTTACAAATAACAGATAGGACATCAGTGACTTTAGAGGAGATTATGGGTACAGGGTTCTTCATGCTGCATTCGAAGTTTGATGATTGAAGACCTCGAGTAAGGCTCTTATCTATTTACATTTCAAGTTTGTTCTTATTGAGAAATGTTTTTGGTTGGGTGTGTATTTTTTCCCTTTAATTTTTTGTTTGTACTATCACACTCTTGTACGCCCTATAGGTTATAAATTTTTATTTTACTTTATAGCTACATTTCATCCTTTACTCTTTTACTCTTCAGATTTTCAATGAGATGGTTATGCATCTGCATATAAGTACTTATGAAATTGCCTCACCATGTTTGTTATGTATTTTTCAATCGTCTCTATCCCCTAGCCTACATAAGCGATTTTGTGGTAGTTGCAACCTGATCCTCATCATGGGTCAGGTAATGACATATTAGTGTCAGTGGTTTTTTCATACTTCTGATTTTGTATGGAATTTTCCCCATACATGTATTTTTTGGGTTTGGGGAAATGGTTTCAATGTTTCTCAAGTGTGTCTCACTATCTAGGGAGTCCAGTGATGGTGTTGGTGGCCACCAACACAATCTTTCACATGGTCCTTGACTACCTACTTGTCGACCATGAATACCAAAACATTGGTTGTAGATATTAAATGTACATGATTAATATAGGATTAATCATTTAATTTTCCTTTATGAGTGAGATCCCCCATTATATATAAATATATATATATATTTCCTCATATGATCATGGTAAATCTTGATATATATGAAGATTCCTCTATAATCAAACCCATCTAGGGTAGCAGTTCCAGATTTTGAGGGGGATTTGATTAGAAATAAGATCTCAATTAATGGTCAACCTCATGATCCCCTTACTCATTGTGGGAAGGTAGTACCACCTCCACCTATCAAGGATTAAATCATTCCTGTAGAGTTTGTTGAGGATGTGTGTAGTCTTAGCACACTCGTCGATATCTAGAGCTAGATGCCATTGAGGTTCTACTGTGAGTCAGATCCTTGGGTAGTAGTGGGTAGACAAGAGTCGGTAGTCTATTTCATTAAGCTCATCAAGACACTGAAAAATTAAGTGTTTTCACTAGAAGATAGTATTCTCCATTGGGTTGTGGGGTGCTGGTCGAGTCTCATTATCAAAATGCATGATGAGTTGACACTATCTTCGACCAATGACTAGAAGTTCTTCCATGAGGAGTACAACCCCGCATGCTTGTGCCCAATCTTGATCAATGTGATTTTGGAGCTGCAGTAGGGGTAGCATTGGATGAGTATAAAGTAAGGTTCACATACCATACACAATACTCCTTTTACATGATCAAAGGTGGGTACATCTGATCATGGTAGTTTGAGTAGAGGCTCCTCATAGAGATCAGATCACACTTTATTATTTTATGAATCCCACATATGTCAGGGTATGAGAGTGTGATCTAGTCCTTGAGAGTTATTTTTCAGAAGGGCTCCAGATAACTGGAGCTAGTAGTTAGTGTCATAGAGCTTAGCCACCTGCAGTGGATAATAGATGGCAGCTTCCAGAATCTCAGTACAAGATACCTCACCAAGATTATTCATATTCATGTGATCAAAGGCAACATAGAGTTTCATCGTATTCTAGAGAGGGTAGGTTCTTTACATGTAATGGGTTTGATCAAACAGTGTGAGAATTCTGAACAAGACTTCCTAAATAGTATATGCAAATAAATGATGTACCACCATAGAAAAGGCAACATCTTGATCTGAGATCTCCCAGAAAAGTGAAGGGTGATCCAAAGGGAGGTGAATCTGGTATATGCGAATGAGTAGTTTTGGGTGGTGGGTGATGTTATGATATCCTTCCACCACCACCCCTAGGTGGCCAACATTTGGCTCAGGGAGCATGTTGTTGGGGCCTTGGACAACTGTAGGCTTTGGTTGATTGGCATCCCCTAGTGCATAGGTTGATTGGAGGTTTGATCTATGTTTTTATTACTCTTCCTTCATTATTATGAGACGGATCTACATTTAATTTATTTATCTCTATACTCCAGGTTTTGGAAATGAATCTCCGACTTGAGGGATTATCCCAAAAAATTTGTTTTAAGGTTCTTATACAGTGTGATTCTTCTATATCTTTTTTCATTCTGAGGTGCGAGATATTGTTCAGTGGGGAGATATTTTCATGGGATAGTATTTTTCATCATGGGGGAACCCTTTGACATAATCTTAGAAATGTATTGTCTTTCATTTCATCAATCCTATATTGTTTTTCACTGTAGACAAGTCATGTGTGTATGTAATATTGGGATAAGAATATTCTTCTCTGGAAAGAGATGACTCATTGAATGGATGGTGGGTTCTACACTGAGGTTTTTTTCCCTATAACCCACCATTGTTTGAGTATATCCATTACTGTAGTAGAATCTTTAGGCATATGGGTTCCTTCTGTTGTAGAGGTTTACCTAGATTTCATCCCCAAGGACAATCCCGGACTACCTCTAAGGTGGGATATGGAAGTTTACACTGAAATTCATCTTGTTAACACTCCAATATCTTTTGCAGAATATCAAATACCCCTACTGAGTTTTAGGATATTCAATTGTAGTTGGAGTACCTTCTATAGATGGTTTTCATCAGGCCATGTGTCTCCCCTAATTTTCTCAAATGATGTTTTCAAAAAAAGAAGATGTGAGCTTATATATTTTCATCGATTATTGTCTCCTAAAATAGGACATGAAAAATAAAAAACACCCCTTAATTGGGAGTGATGTCCTTTTTTACTAGTTCTGAATCTCATGTTTGTTCTAGAATATATATCTCGAGTACATATACCATCAACTTAGGATTTTCAAGGATGATATTCCATGTTTGGAATATTGATGTCACTATATACAGTATGTATTTCTAGTGATAATCTTCAGTGTGACGAATCCCCCACTGTTTTTATGGATTCAATGAAACTGGTCTTTGAAGCATACATTGACAAGTCTTTTTTTGTCTTTATTGACGATATACTAGTCTACGTTACACTATATGAGTACCATGAAATGAACTTAAGGATGGTCCTATGTTTACTACGACAACAACAGCTTTATGGGAAGCTATCAAAGTAACAGTTTTGGATTGTATTGTTTCAGTTTCATGGGAATGTCAATTCTAGGAATGGTTTTTTCATGGACCCATCTAGGAATGATGTAGTTATTTCTTGAGACCCACCCAAGATCATGTAATAGGTGCATATATTTTTTTCTTGCTGGGGTATTATTGGAGGTTTTTTCTAGACTTATATAGAATTGTATTTCCTTTAAAAACATTAACATGGAATGGTATCCCATTTAACTGATCATAGTGGTGATAGAGGGAATTTTAGGAGTTAAGGTTTAGGTTGATGAGAACTCAAATGATGAGACTACCAGAGGAATGTGTGGATTTTTTAGTATAATTTGATCCCTCAAAAGTTTGTCTTGGTAGCATGATGATGCAGCGGACGTTAGTTATGACAAATGGGTCAAGGGAGTTTAGACCCCATCAGTATAAATACACGAATTCTGATCTAAAGATATATGTTTTAGAAATATTCCTTAAGATGTGGAGACACTATCTACTGGGAGAGTACTTTGTATTTTTCACATACCATTAGAGTCTCAGGTACGTCTTAACATATAGATACAAAAACTGGAGACAAAGGTCCTTGTTGGAGTTCCTATAAGACTATGAATTTTAGATTTTATAAAATGTATGGGAGGTAAAAATAGAAGTATAATACCTTATCATGAAGTCTGTGGAATGCTTGGTGTAGGTAGATTCGTAAAATTTTTCCTCCTTGCAGCTGATACTGGATCATCAAAAGGGTGCCACTTTTCCCCAGTCTATGTGGTTTAATCCTCCACTTCTCGAACTTGTAAGAGATTCATCAGTGTGAGATAATGAATGTGAGTTATTACAAGATTATATATTGATAACTGTCTCATGAGATGGATATTTACAAGGAGGGAATCACATCATCCTTTTCTAGGGACATATGTTGGTCCCAATCACATTATGAAATGAGGTTATATAAGAGTTCTAAACATATCCCCTAGATATACATCTTGATGTGCGGAATTTTAAAAGAGGCCATCAATGATTATTTTGGTTGTCTGATATGAGAAGAAGAGTAGCTGAGTTCATCTCCCAGTTTATCACTTGTCAATAGGTGACAAATTATAACCATTTTCTGGCAGGTTTTTTACAGCTACTTAAGATCCCATAGTGTAAATGTGATGAAATATACATAGACATTGTGACAAGACTTCCCCACATAGTGGAGGGACATGACATATTTTCGATGATAGTTGACCAAATCACAATGGCATATAACTTCATATCCATCAAGGATTAATGTTTGGTAGAATGTTTGGGGTAGCTATTTGTATAGGAGATCTTCAGTCTTCATGGGGTTCCCTTGATGATTCCATATTAACATGATGTGTAGTGTATAACACATTTCTGAAAATGCCTATAAGTGGAATTAAGAACCAAAATAAAGAGGAGTAAAAACTTGAACACTCATACTAATAGGAAGAAAAATCACAATATCATGTTATTGGAGGATATTCTGAGTGATTGTGTGTTAGACTCTAGCTAGAGGTGGAAGGATATCCTGATCTTGGTAGAGTTTTTATAATATAAAAACTACCACTCTATCATTAGCATAGAACCTTCTAAGGCCCTAAATGGGAGACCCTATATGTCACCCTTGTGCTACATAGAGATCAGGGATACATATCATGTGGGCCCAAAGATACTACAGGTGATGAAGGAGAAAGAACTGGTTATCTGTGATTGGATGAGGATATCTAAGAGCTGATATAAAACAAATGTAAATCATCATCATATGCCCAAGAATTTCAATTAGGGAGACCAAATATTCCATATTCTCTTTCTATGATGTGTATTTGGGAGGTTCATCCAGGGATGAAAGCTATCCCTAAGGATCATTGGGATGTTAGAGATCATACAGTTGGTTTCTTAGGATTTTTACGACCTCACCTACCCCCACCCCAACTGAAGCATGTGCACGATATATTTCACATGTAGAAGTTGATATGATTTGAGAATTAGCCCAATAATTTTACTAACTGGGTTGATATATACATTGAGGATGGATCCACCTATACAGAGAACCCATTGGTAACTTAGGATCAACCATAGAGGACCATACGTGGATGTACCATCCATTTGGCCTTCATTTTGTGGTATAATAGGAACACGCAAGAGAGTTCCCAGGAGTGGTAGAGCCACATGTAGGATCATTATCATAATTTATTTGATTAGTTTTTTATTTTGGGGGATATAAATATTTAAGAATGGAAATATATAGAGACCATTTATTTCATTTCAATAATTTTAAATATTTTTATATATATATCCTGAGCTATGCACCAAGCCATAATGTGGTATAGAAGCTTGGTGTGCCTGGAAATTACTTTATAAAAAATTATCCTATTTATTATTGTGCACATGGATCTTCTATAATAAAATTGCATAAATCTTAAATGGAATCTTGAATCATTAATTTCTATACACTATTTGATTACAGAATGTGGTGTTTACCCAAGGCACAACCTAAATTTTTTTTATAATGGGTGTTCATGATCCTCACTAATTAGAGGAATTTTCATTGAGTTAATTTATTACTAAACTAATTAATTCATTCATTTTGACATAGTGAAATTATCTATAAAAATAATTCCATGGTGATTTATCTTTTTTTAGACTCATAAACCCTAGGATGATTCTATACATCTTCATTCCTCCTTTCGATGGTGAATCTCATCAGATGATGACAAAATGATAGAATAGTGTCGATCATGATGCAACGAATGCAATGAATCCCATAGTTCATTATAGGATAATTTATTAGATTAAAACTAAACAAATATCTATGTAAGAATTTTCAATTGGGGATTTACCCCCTTTTATTGGTTTGATTGAGATGATCTACACTTGTTCCTGGGGAAATGACACTTGAGACCAATTTCATGCACCCGGGTACAGAACCATATTTATATTAATTTTCTTTCCTATCCTTGGATTACCATTCTTGATAATTGGTCGATATATCATTTCCAATGAGGTTTATACATTTGGTTTTTTTCCCATTAACACTTATTTCTTCGCATTCATCACCAGTAGAACCTTACAGTCCTGGTTTGACTTTTTCAGGCAGTACCAGTCATGAACCAACCGGGTCAACCTTGAACCGGTCACCTGAGCTAGTCCACGACTTGGCCTAAGAGGCGTTCCGGATCCTCTCGGGTTGGAAAAAAGAACCAGGACGTTAACAGAGGATGTGGGAACGATTTCACCCAACATAACTAAATAAGGCAGTAGAAATATAACAGAGCAGTGCAGAATAAATAAACCAAATAAAATGACTAAACAAGAACAAAAGAAAATAAAACTGACCAAACACGATGTCCGAACTAACACCAAGTGATCTCGTGGGTCACTCTCTGACTCAATTATCGAGTGTCACCCCCAAGGCGAGCGCACTCAAGCTATAGCATGCACAACCACTAAAAACAAAAAACAAAACTATAGGTTTGAGTATGAAAACTCAACAAGATAGCCCAATATCTATTCCCAATGCACTTACTTTTAATAGAAAAGAAACATCTTCTAAATTTTGAACTACAATTTATAAAATAATATTTTTCTAAATATTTTACTTAAAAACAATGTATGAACCATTTCCCTTAACCGTTACAAAATTTGGGTTCATTTCATTAGTGTCAATGGATTTTTAGAAAGGGAAAGTGATGTTTATATTTTTCAAATTTTCACAATGAGGATTAAACACTTTCATTTGAAAACCATTTCTAGAAACCAAGTCAAAACCAATTTATCACTTTCTAAAGAAAACGATATAAAAATATGCATAAGAGTAAGTACACAACAAGGGAAATGTTGAAATACATACATGTACCAAATAATCACTAAAAATAACTGAAAAGTCACAGACATGGGTGAACCTAGGAGATCAAGAATAAACTAGAAGAAACCAATACATGAGATATCATCCTTGTTGACATGTCACACACGATGAAATCAAAAAGTCCAATACGCTCGACCATCCTTTCTCTGGGAGGCCGAGAGAAAATCCCTTAGTAATAAACCCAATATAACTACCTACTATGGGCCACTAGTCAGTACCATAACCTACCAGTGGAACAATCATTCCTATAATATTCTCTAAATATGCCAAATACCCAGGTCTTATGTATATAGGAAAAGGTGTGAGCCAACCGATGCCAACTGAGCATCCATTCACAAACATATATATATAAAGCACAATAGGCATCACCCCAAGACACTTCATTGGATAACCTCTTGCCTTTAAACTACTCATGTACCTAAGAGCCTCTAAGCGTGGCCTCCCAGACAATCAATTTCAACCAAGGAAAGATAGTTATACTAGGAGGGTTTTTATCAAAACATTATCATCGTTTTCTATAAAGTGTCAAACGGGCATTAAATACATTTCACAATAACCAATTTAAAAAGAACCAAAAAGCTTGTTCATGATTGAGAAGAAATCATTTATCATTAAAACCTGAACTATAATTTAAATTATGTATATTATGTTTAAAATACAAATTGGCATTCTTTCACTACTGGGTGTCTGTTCATCAAGAAAATATTTCGAGTTTTCTGTATAAAATAAATGGCACTTTTTACACCAGATAATCATGTAAAAATTAATTTTATTATATTATCTCACATTTATTAAAATTAATAAATTATTTAATTTGAAAAAATAGTGTGCGCAAACAGTAGGAAATAATGTAACTTAAATTTTAAAAAGGAGTGCAATGGGAACCAAACTCCAGATCAAATTGCTATGACAAAACAACCTAAAACCAAGGCATGAGGAAACAACGTGTGACCAAAACCACGTGATAAAGTCCAACACTCTGCCTAATAAATATCAAGGACTCAGACACATATAGAAAACTCACTAGAGCATGCGAAACCAAGCAGCGGGGAGAAACGCTCACTTTGAAACTGAAGCATGGCGACGATGCAAACCCGAGACTTCTTCTCTAGGGTTTTAAAACATCAAAAACCTCTCAAAATAATATATTAAATGATGAAAAAATTTTAAAACACAAATCTAGAGGCACAAAAATGTTATACCTAAAACACACTGAAGTTTACACAAAAATATTATTTTTAATGTGAACTTCACAATGAGACCATACTCGACAAGACTTTAAACATATACGACATACTAAACGACTAACAAAAAGGTTTCAAGAAATATTTAATACGTATACTAAGTGCCAAAAAAGTAGAATTAATGTTTATTAAATTAAAAATCAAGCACAGGGGTACCTGTGATATGTGGTGCGATGATAACGCAACCTCGAAAGTGGTGCGCGATCTCGTTTTCACCTCAACCATGTGATCTAGAGGCTAAAACTAACCCGAAACTACCCAAAAGAACCCATAAAGGATAATAATTATTTTCATCTCTAATCAATTAAAAACCTCAAACCGACTAAAATTAAAACAAAGAATAAATATGATTATACTGAAGGGGTTGCATGTGCTGAAGGATGGCAGGCCAGAGGTGGCTTGCTGATGTTCTGTGCATCGGCTAGAGGAGGATTGTCCAGCTAGAAGAGTGTTGTTCGGGGCTTCGGCTGGCTGGGGGAGTTGTCGAAAGTCCACGCCTCACCATGAGGTCATGTCCTAGTGATCGGCCTGCTCAGCTCCGCAAGGGAAAATCAAAAAAAATAAAAAAAGGACTGAGGTGGCTGGATGAGGTGAGCAGGGCTGAGGGGTGTTATTGTGCGGGGTGACCAGGAAGAGCCGTCTGATGGGGTTTCTGCGCAGGCCATATGAGAGGAGGATGAGAAAACTGCTGATGAGGGGTCGACGGACAACGACAGATAGAGCAGGCTAGATGGGTGTGTTGGAGTGTGTAGGAGAGCAGGCAAACAAGAGGGGTAAGCAAGATTGTGTCGGCCTACTCATGGGCAGCAAGGGGGCACACTGGGTTTCTGAAAAGAAAAAGTGGGGTGAGCTGCGTGGAGAAGGAAGGGCTGTCGTTGAAGGGGAAATAAATGAGGGAGGCAGTAGGGTATCTTGCTCTGCACATAGAAAGGGAAAATGGGGGGCTTAATTGGAGAGAGGGTGCGCAGAAACCGTACAAAGAAACCAAGAAAATAAAAATAAAAAAATGATATTAATGATAATAAGAATTATAATAATAATAGTGAAATTAATAATGACAATAAGATTAAGGATAATTCTGATAATAATAATAATTATTAGACTTCTTAATGGTAATAAAAATTAATAATTTTCACAAAAATAATAATTATAATATGAAAAAGAAGACTCATAATAATAATAAAATAACAAAAGTATTCATATTATCTCAATGTTAATAAAATCATTAACACAATAAAAACCATAAATGACAAAACAATTAATATGCGATTAAAATATAAAAACTTTTCATTTCAATTTTCCGAAGACGACCGGGATGCGCAGCTACTTGGGCGGAGCCATGCAGGGTTTCCAAAACGTGCTCTACTCGCGCACCCGATGAAGTCGTGTCATAAAGCAAACTTTCTAAAAAATAATAAAGGAAAAAAATTTGGCCGGGGCTAGCTCGAACCCCAACAAAAATATTTAATGGTAAGGAAAAATAAACAAAAATAAAATAAAATAATATTATAGGTTGGGGTGTGACAGTTCTCCCCACCATAACACTTTCCGCCCCCAAAAACCCATCACACTATCCATCCGATTGATCAACACCTAAGGGTTCCATATAAACACGATCTGACCTCCCGAAACATGGAAATTCCATTGACCACTATGGAGTCTTAACCCTATTTCCCGAAACAAATTATAGGCAGAGAAGAGGCCTGAACATACCCCCCACAATAAGAACTCAACTTATATTTGATAACAACTTAATATATAACTCAAAGAGACGGTGGGTCTCCCAACCATAAAGAACCAGGATACTAACGACCAAATGAAAATTCAACTTAGACATGCACTGGGCATTACTCAAGCTAGGAAGTGCACAGCAAGTGCATGTACACCACTTACTTTCGTTTGAATGGGATAAGAACTGAATTGAAAACTTTGTGTGGACCAAAAATCCTAACCCCAAGGGCATGGAGGGAGGACCCAAGGACTAGATTATTGATACTATGAAAGACAACTACTCACAGATCACCACTTCGGGATGGATACAAACCGAAGTCGCAACTAATTCACATGGGTGGCCCACTCAAGGTCACAGATCAACAAATTTCATAAAAAAAGCACAATTACAGACATTACATGAGAGATAATTCCATCACGCACTTTGCAACAAGACGGAAATTGCGACAACAGATAAACCGGGGCAACAACACTAAACTGTCTCACCACACAGTAGAAGAACAACTTTAACCAGACTCCTCAAAATTCCCCAGGGGATCCTAACTATACACTGGCTTCACTCCGAGGTCTTTTGGCTGGAGCTCTAATGGATGAAACATCTTCAGCCTCGCAGTCAGGTTCTGATAATCCCAATCTGAAACATACATCTTTTTATTTGACAAAAGAAACAAGAATATTTTAAAATAAAAATCATACTGGCATTGAAAACTGGAGTTCATCGAAACACACATGACATCCCATACATGTCAAACCCCAAAACACCCTTTGTACAACTTCAATGATAAAATATCCCTTACACTGAATGAAAACATACACCAGATACTTTGAACAAAATCCCAACATCACAGCACTTCTGAGAATATCCTCCGTGACACTTTCTAGCAACTCCCCAACAGAATCGTCACAAGTGACCCAGGCATCCACAAGCATGGCAGGGCTTCGGAGTGCTTGGACACGAAGGCTTCTTTTGACCCATCTTTCCACACTAATAACACACAAGGATCACTCACTCCAAAGAGGTTGGTGATAGATCCCGAGGGCTCTTGATTCTATAACCTGCACTATAAACATTCATTTCCTTACTCATCTCTTTTCTAAAACCCTCACCACTCCCCATAAGGATCGAAGGAGGTAGATCTACTTTGAGAACTCTTGTCATCGCGGCTTCGACATGAAAAGATTATCTCGCCACATCGACAAAAGAAGTTAGATTGGACTTTGACACCATTGACTGTAGATTAGGGTAGAGACCTGCCTCAAAATGTCGAGCCTTCATGGGGTCATCGGTGGCATACCCTGAATCATAATAGACCAGCTCCGCAAAGCACTGGAAATATTCCAACACGGCTCTGTTTCCCTTTAGCAGACAACACATCTCCATCCCATTTCTCATCCTTTCATCCTCATAGAAATACTGGAGAATGAAAAAATCCTTGAAGAACTCCCAACTAACCTCTTGATGGGGCTTGTTCCGAGACACTGACTTCCACCACATCCATGGTGAACCTTCAAGCATAAAAGTTGAAAACATAACCTTTAAGGACTTGGGCATCTCAATGAGGTAAAATCCCCTTTCAATCTTCTGTGTCCACTCCTCTACTATGGAAGGATATACATGTCCATAAAAGAGGGGTGGATCTAACTTCCAAAACTCAAGCATAAAATCCTTAAGTTGATCAACTGCACTATGATCACCTATCAAATCTTCAAAGTGATAACTGCTGGACAAAGAAAGGTCAAAAACCCAATCAAGGCCAACTCAATTAATAAAAATCCTTGAAAACCAAAATTGCATAGGTGAAAAGCTCAAAACACATGAAAAGATGTTATCATAACATCAAAACATTTTTCTTTGAAAACATCTATAATTTAAAACATGCTTGGTGAGTTAAACCCTCGCAATTGATTTCCCTTAGAGTCTCACTCACATGCATGTATCTATGCCACCCCAGGCATCCATCCATCATACCAGACATCCGCTCATAATCCATCATACCACTATGCATGTGATCACCCCTAGGATCACCAAGGACAAAACAAAACAACTTCATTTTACAAAAACAAACCATTCTTACCATTTCCTTTAAAATAATCCACAAATTAAACATGTCATTTCAAACAACTATTTTTTTCAAAACCAAATTTTCCTTTAAAAAAACTTCCTAAAGTCAAAAGTGGCCCAAGGAACTAAAATAGGGAACTAGTGTTGGTGGGTGACTTGACCATATGGTTGGCGGCCATATGTCAATCACGTCACTGACACGGAGAGTCTTTTTGGACCATGCCCCTAGCTCCACATGGCTTGCCAGACCATGTGTCTTGGGAGGACTATTATCCCAACTCCCTTTTTTGTATCCCAATCAAAAAACATTTCCATAAATATGAAATAACCAAATTAAATTGGACTTACCATGGAAAGCTAAGGATCAGAACTAGCAAGAGTTCGCAATGCTCTTCCCTCTCCTACCCCTCGAGTCCAGACAATCCTACTCCGTCTACCTTGACATCGCAAATAACAAAGGGTGCTCTAAAAAGCGAGGCCTGCTAAGAGAAGACCTCCTATGATACAATTTTTTCCTGAACCAACCCAGGTCGACCCTAATCCGGTCACCCGAGAAAGTCCACGACATGGACCGAGAGGTGTTCATGATCCTCCCGTGCTGGCGACAAGCGCCAGGGCGTCAAAAGAGGCTGTGGGAATGATTTCACCCAATATAAATAAATAAGGTAGCAGAAATAATACAAAGCAATGCAGAATAAAGAAACTAAATAAAATGAATAAACATGAACAAAAGAAAATAAAACTGGCCAAACATGATGTTCGAACTAACCCCATTTGGCCTCGCGGATCACTCTCCGACTCAACAATCAAGAATCTCCCAAGGCGAGCGCACTAAATATATAGCCTGCACAACACTAAAACAGAAAAGAACTATAGGTGTGAGTATTAGAACTCAGCAGGCTAGCCCAATATATATTCCCAATGCATTCACTTTTAATATAAAAGAAACATCATCTCATGTTTGAACAACAATTTAAAAAATAATATTTTTCGAAATATTTTACTTAAAAACAATGTATGAACCTAGCGGCCAATGGCGGGGAGAAACTCTCACCTTGAAACCTAAGCGACTGGGAGAAATGCTCACCTTGAAACTAAGCGGTGGGGAGAAAACTCGCTAGAGAATGCAAAACCAAGTGGCAGGGAGAAACACTCACCTCGAAACTGAAGCGCGATGATGATGAAAACCCAAGACTACTTTGTGAGGGGTTTAAAACGTCAAAAACATACCAAAATAATGTAATAAATGTTGAACAATTTATAAAAAACAAATCCATAGGCACAACAATGTTATACCTAATAAAACTCAATTTTACACAAAAATGCTATTTTTAAAGTTAACTGCATAATGAGCCCATACTCGAAACGACTTCGAAAATATACCACCAACTAAATGACTAACAAAAAGGTTGCACAAAATATTTAATACGTATACTAAATGTGAAAAAATATAATTAAAGTTTCTTAAATTAAAAAAACAAGAACAGGGGAATTCCTACCTCGGATACATGGCGCGACGATAATGCAACCTCGGAACTGGTGTGAGATCTCGTTTGCACCTCAACCACGTGCTCTAGAGGCAGAAACTAACATGATTCTACCCAAACAAACCTAGAAAGGATAATAATAATTTTCATCACATATCAATTAAAAACCTCAAACTGACTAAAAGTAAAACAATGAAAAAATATGATTATATTAAAGGGGTTGTGTGTGCTGAAGGATGGAAAGATGGAGGTGGCTTGCCGATGTTGTGTGTGACAGTTGGAGGAGTTCTGTCCGGCTAGAAGAGGTTCAGTAGGGGCTTAGTCTGGTTAGGGGAGTTGTCGAAGGAGCACACTGCACTAGGACGTCGCATCTACGTCATCGTCCTTCTCAGCATCGTAATGAAAAATAAATAAAAAATAAAAAAAAGGATGAGGCGGCTGGATGAGGTGAGCATGACCGAGGGGTTGTTGCTAAGTGGGGAGACCAGGAAGAGCCGGCCGATGTTGTTGCTATGCAAGCCTGAGGAGAGGAGGGCGAGTAGACTGCTGCTGAGGGGTCGACGGATAGCGGTGGATAGAGTGGGCTGGCTGGGTACACTGGAGTGTGTAGGGCAGGAGGTGAACAAGAGGGGGAAGCAGGGCTGCATCGGCTTGCTCACGTGCAGCAAGGGGGGCGCGCCAAGTCGCCGAAAAAAAAAGCGGGACAAGATGGGTGGGGAATTAAGGGTTTATGGGGAGGGGGAAATAAATGAGGGAGGCAGCTGGGTCTCTTGCACCACACATAGGAAAGAAAAAATGGGGGATTATTTGGAGAGAGAGTGTGCCGAAACCCTACAAAAAAAATGAAGCAAATAAAAAAATGATGATAATAAAATAAATAATAATGATAATAATAATAGTGAAAATAATAATGAAAATAAGATTGAGGATAATATTAATAACAATAATAATTATTAAAATTATTAATGGTAATAACAATTAATAATCTTCACGAAAATAATAATAATAATAATAATAAGGCTCATAAAAATAATAAAATAATAAAAGTATTCATATTATCTCAATATTAATAAAGTCATTAACATAGTAAAAACATTAAATGACACAACAATTAATATGCGATTAAAATATAAAAAAATTTCATTTCAATTTTCTGAAGATGACCGGGACACGCAGTTACCCAGGCAAAGCAGCGTGGGGTTTCCAAAATGCGCTCTGCTCACGCACCCAAAAACATCGCGTCAAAAAGCACACTTTTTAACAAATACTCAAGGAAAAAAATTTGTCTGGGACTCACCTGAACCCCAAAAAAAATACATATATTTCGAGAAAAAAGGAAACAAATTAAAATAAAATAATATCATAGGTCGGGTTGTCAAGTACTTACCCTAATAGGACTCCCAAACCAAGATGGATCAAGAAAAAAAGAACTGATTGACAAAATTAGACCATATTTGGGATCATTTCAAAGAAATTATGATTGTTTTAGTGATTTGAGGTCATGCAATGGAAGTTATAGTCTTATATATGTGTGATTGATCTCTGAAAATTCAATATAGATCGATTTCTGGTTTATGATGGTTGAAAACCTGGCATCATGGCCAGATCCCCTCTTCCAAGATGGATTTGAGGTGGAATCTATAGATAAATAGATCCAAACGTCCATATCTGGTACATGTATCATGGATCTGGAATTATTGAGATAACTCGACTACACACGATGTATAGGGATGAACACATGGAATATAGCCCCATAGTTTTTTTAGAAAACAAAGCAACATGACATAAAATTATTAAAAATAGAGCTATATAAGTAAGAAGAATGGAAGTTTACATTTATCACATTGATTAATATTCATCAACTCACAAGGTATTCTAGAGTAGTGAGTAAAATTACCATCAGAGACCACTCTGTTTGAAATCGATTCAATAAGTTCATTTTCCTCATGATAAATGACTGTGATGATGGAGTTCATTGAAGAAGGGTTGTTCAGGTTGTTGTTCCATTTGGTTGTGAGATTCTGGGTTAGATGAATCTGACCCATCCAAACTGCTTGAATGATTACGGTTGAGTCACCTCCAAACCATATTAAGTTCCAATTTCATTACCAAGCAATTTCAACTACTTTAATGAGACCTTTCATCTCTACCT
The DNA here is from genome assembly GCA_963277665.1 of Viscum album. Classification (NCBI taxonomy): domain Eukaryota; kingdom Viridiplantae; phylum Streptophyta; class Magnoliopsida; order Santalales; family Viscaceae; genus Viscum; species Viscum album. The sequence continues at coordinate 380,919,250 of OY728142.1, forward strand.
CAAGTGATGTAGAATAGCCTCATGTATCATGTTCCCCCTCTAAAAAGTCACCATTGTGATCTTAGAAGGCAATTTTGTAGCCATCAGGTCCTAGATTACCCTTTGAGGTTCCATCCGTGTTGAATTTAATCCAACCTAAAAATAGAGGAAACCCAAAAACTTATAAATTTTCATTTGGTTTTGAAAGGTTACCAGGAATTCAGAGCCTTCTCATGACTGCAACATCTTTAACCGTATTTTCATAGCATTCAACATGTAATTAATTGTCTCTTTGCACCATAAGAAATATTGTAGTGAAATTGACTAGGGTTTTGGAAAAACTAGGGATGAAATGACATGTAATATTTCCAACATGATGTGTACTCCATTCCCTATTTGAAAAAATTTGAGGATGATCACACAATAAGGGTATTCTGTGGATTTAAATGGCCAGGTTCACATTCGTGTACCGAATTACACTAAAATGTTGCGGTCAGATAGGTGGAAACCTATGGGACGAAACCCATCAATTTCATTGTACACAGACACGAGGTCTAGTACAAAGACGTGTCCAATAGGATACAACAATGTCTAAGATAGTCTGGACATTTCATTTAATCCATCTACTTGAAATGTACTACCACATGGGATGGGATCCATGTTCCTAATAGGGATACGACTAGGAGGTCGAGTAGTGCAACATGCTATGTGGTTCCACTCAAACACGGTGTACCCCCAACCTCTTTTTATAAATCATAAATCATCTATATTTCTTTCATTTTGGCCTTTTATTTTTTCCAACGAGTAGCCAACCATGGGTGATTTTCTATATATAATGTGATAGTTCCCTCAGTTTTATATTTAGTGATATTATGTGAAAAGTACTTGGAATGGAACTTATGGAGACGATGCTTGATGATAGTAGTGATACATAGGGATCACTAGAGACTTCCAATATGTACCCTTTAGTATAGCTAGTTAGTTGAGTCCTTGATCAGTAGAGTGAACCCCCCCCCCCCCCCCATAAGCATGGGAATGGGTCCTCTACATCAATTTTCAAGTGGATCCCCTGACCAGGTAGTTTATAAGTCCACAATGATAAGAGTGGAACCCCCTATTGTCGTAGGGAATAGGTCCTCTACTTCCGAGTGGTACCCCATTTCAGATATAGTGTTTTTCCTTGATGACTATAGTAGAACCCTTATGATGCATCAGGGCACAGGACCTCAACCACATGAGTAAACCCCCCCCCCCCCATCAACATGGGCATGGGTCCCCTTCCATTCTAGGTGGATCCCTCAATTGGTATATAGAGTAGGCCCTCCTAACACTATAGTGGAACCCCCCCAGTGATATGGGAAAGGGTACTCTACCATAATTATTTGAAACCCCTATAAATAATGGGTGTGTGTCCTCATAACACTAAATGGGAACCCCTCATCGGCTTGGGAGTGGGTCCTTTATGGGTATTTACATTGTGAAACCCCCTACCCTACAAGTGAACATGTCTTTTACTTCAAATTTCTAGCCCACTAATTGAGCATCATAATGAAGAGGTGGGGTTTGGCTGGAAAGGAGACTTTTAAGTAGAACCGTGAGATATTGGGCATCATTGATGGAATTTTGGTACAATTGTCTACTCTTCTCCCTAATCTAATATATGATCTGGATATCTGTTTACAATCTTGTTTAGTCTTCTTTGACTAGTCATATATATATATATATATATATTATTTTATATTGACCACAAGGATTTTGTTACTCTCCTTCTGGGAGAGTTGAATATATATGGGTTTTGCCACATGTTTGTTTTTTATCTTAGCATGGTTGGATTATTATAATCTGATGTTATATTTGGGGAACACCTGATTAGTGGTTCATTGAGTCATTATCTTGAGCCGCTTATATTATATGAGGTTACTTTAACTCTTGGTTTGGTTTGAACATTTCTTATTCATTGTAAGGTGTGTCAACTATATTTATTTTTATTTTTAACTATTATTATTACCCATTCTCCATTTATGGTGTCCAACTAGGAATTTACATACTAACCCCTACATGGAATTTTTTCCTTATTTCATGTCTTATGCAGATGATAGAATGTTTAGTGGTGAATTAAAATGTGATAAGTGATACATTGTTCTTTGGACCACGTATGGTGTTTATAGCCTAGTGATCTCAAGTAGGGAACAATTAGAAGTTTAGTTTTCTAGTTTTTTCAGGCTGGGATATGTTCCTAGATGGGTGTTTATTTTTCCCCTTTACATTTTAGTTTTTACTTTTATACTCTTGTACACCCAAGAGGTTATGCATGCTTATTTTAATAAATATATGTTTCCTCGTTTACTCTTTACCTATTTAATTTTTCAATGATTTGGATATGTTCGTCTATATAAATACTTAAGAAAAGGACTCCCTCAGTTTGTTATGACTTTATCACTAGTCATCATCCCCTAGCATATGGAGTCTAGCTTGGGGTTGTTGTGCCTTGAGCCGCATCTTGGGTCAGGCTATGAAATTTGCTTCAAAAAATTAACACATTAATTATTCTGAAAATAAGTTCACAAACTATTGAAAACATTCCATTAATTTATAAATTAAATAATCATCAAAGATACCCTAAATCACATTTTCATTAACAACTCAATTTCAAGGTCCTTAATATTATCCTACCCTTGATAATCATCGTTTTAACTGAATTCCTTTTTCTAAAAATATTGTAGAGTAGTATTTAGATTCTTCATGATTTGTCTATCCAAATTATTATATATATTACACTTAGAATATATACTTAAAAAATCATATTGCATAAACACTAAAATACTTTCAAATCATAGGTTATTACTTTTTCTAGGAGATAACCCTTCTACTAGGTCATTAGCATAGACAATTCCCATATTCCTCATAGATAATGCATTAAACAATAAATTTTACTATAGGATGTCATTCATTTCCGTCAACTAGACTCTTAATTTTTACTCAAAAATTTCATACTATATTCCCTTCATTTCAACAAAAAAAATATCTCTTTATTCCATTGAAACATTCACATGAGTTCTTCTTCCCACTTTCTATATATATATATATGTATATAATGTTCAATATTTTTTCTTTCCTAGTCTCCACAAACATATCTCTTATAAAATATTATCCTTATCTACTTTTATTGGCTTAGAGTGGGACATGAAAAAAGTTGGTAATCATATATCATGATAACATGTTAGGAATTATCATATGGTTTGACATTCTAACTATTGTTTAGTTTGGGTTCTCATGAGTACAATCATTCTACTAAACATTAGCATTTTTATGAATCTTTCTACTTTCTACCATTGACTAAACACATAATGAATAGTGAAAATAACAATAATCATAATGAGGAATTATAAACTATAATTTAAAGAATGTCTAAATTATGATATATCCTTTTTAATATATTGATCTTTTGTATTTACCTGGGTTGACAATGATCATTTCCAAAAATTTGGATGTCATCATATAAATAGTCGTATCCCTTGTGTTACCAATAAGTTTTTCACATCATAAAAACCAATGGATAACTAATACATTCTAAGATACCAAATTCAATGATACATACTTTTGATGTGTAGATATGAAGTTCTATTTTATTAATATTCATTACATTTTAATATAAAACATTTCAAAAGTATAGATATAGTATATTTAGGTACTTCTATATATACAAATTGATTCTTATGTGTCTACCATTATGTTCTTCATAAATAGAACCCTTATTATAAATTAGATACTTAAAACCATTATCCATAACCAAGAAAAGGGTAAATAAGAATGTGTGATCTCATATGCTTGGTAGGGCTAAAAAAGAATGGTTTCAATGATCACTTGAGCATAAATTTACCTAATTGTAAAATAACATGATAATTACTTGTGAAAATAATACCCTACATGTAATATATCATAATAATGATTCATGGATGTTTATAACACACGAATCATAATGAAATAAATAAAATTAGGAATTTGAGAATAACATTATAAAAAGAGATAATATTATAGAATAAAAATAAGCATAGAAAATCATTTCCATAGTAGTGAATGATATATTCAAAGACTATCATATTGGAATTGGATTACTCCAAAAATCATTGTAATTATAAATTTTCACTCCCAAGACAATCATAGAGGAAAAAGTCACCCTCCAAACAAGGTTTGATCCCCATTCCAATATTTTTTATCCCATTAGATATGAGTCATTGCCCATTTCATTGGATGGATATATAGGCAACCAACCATCCTTGGTAAAAACATAACCACCATCCCCAATTATAATCTTACCACTCTACTTGTTAGTAAAATTACCACCATCCTTGGTTATAATGTATTTACCTTCCATGGTTATAATTTAACCAATTTCACACAATTAAATTCATGAATATGTGTGCCTCTTGGTAAGAAAATATCTATCATATGATCACGTCATAACTTATTCAAGGAAAAAATTATCGATAATAATTTCTTCAATTCATCATATCATTAACCTAGGAAAGTAAATTAGTTTCATAAAAATCTATTCAAAATAAATATTAACCACCCAAATAAATCATAGTGATAGTTCCATTTGATCATATCCTTATAAAATCATAATTTTCAACAATGGATGTTATAACATATGAAAATTTTGTTAAAAGATCAATTAAACATATCTTGAAGAATATAAAATACGATTTTGAATATAACATTTAAATTAAAAATACTGACAAACAGTTATGGAAAAATTTTAATGTAAAAATAGCCTTGGTATTTTTTTCATTTAATCTTCAAAAAATTTAGTGCTCCTGATGCTAGAATTTTTTTTGAATGACATAAGAGTTGTAAGAAAATATTCCTTTCATTTTTTTTAAAAAATACATCGATTACCTCATTCGACAAATGAAAATATGATTCCTTTTAAAAAAAATAATAAAAATAGTAATGTACGAAAAAAATTAAAAAAATTAAGATAATAGTAAAAAAAATCTTTAAATAATTATTAGGAAACATTGATAATGATGACAATGGTTTTTAGAATGAAGGGGTAAATTGAGTTTATTTTCATTAAAAACATATTTCAGGTATCATAAATACATAAGTTGAACAAAATGAAAGGAAAACATGTATTTTATATAAATATTAAAATTAATATATAATATACAGGTTTCATGAGATGTAGAAAATATTATATCATCCTTCAGAATGTAATCATAAACAACCTCGATAAATAATGGGATGTGACATAATAATATTACCTCTTTAGTAACATTTGAATCATAAGACCCATAAAATAAATAATATTATATGGACATATCAATACCCATAAATATAAAAAAGCATCATAAAATAAATTAAGGATGATTAGAAAATCATATAAAAGAAATAAGTGGTTAATGGGGCATGTGTCTCATAGAAATAAAAGTGAGATAAAAATATATTTTCTTAGAACCAACTTCCTTCATAAATGTTAGAACATATCATGTAATTACATTATATTTATTATTAATATATTAATGAACTAAAATATTTTATATCATACCATATATAATTAAATTATTTCCTTTTACCATCCTTTTTTTACACAATTTTATTAAAACCTTTATACCATGTGATGTCTCTTTCAGTATTACTGAATTTTCTAGTTTAGTTATTTTTGTAAAATTTTAGTTTACTTTGTTCGATCATATAAAATGTAAATATTGATATAAAAAATATTTATTTTCATATTATACACTTTCATAGTCATTCATAAAATATAGTTATAGGAAAATGAATTACACTTTTCTGGGAGACGGTATGCCATATGTACGCATGATCATTGTTTCAATTTTTCAAATGAGGGAATGAAATAAATGTAAAAAATAACTCATGTTTTTAAAAATTATTATTATATCATATATAACATATATATTCACTAAATCAATCTTTAATCCTATCTATGTAGTATATAAATGAAAAACAAATCAATACAATTTGGGGAGGTTATAGTCCACACATACACATGATCGATGTTGTCATTTTCTAACGATTTGGATGGTAAGAAGGTAAAAATGATATAATTTTCCCGAATTATACATATTTAATAATTATAATGTATAAAAATAAAATACATCATTATATTCCTAAAAAAATATGGTGATGGGAAACTAATTTTATCGCTGTGTAGAGACGGTAAGTCTTACAAACGCACAAGTGATATTTTGACATCCAATTATATATATATAGGGTGAATAAATGTAGTTCCAAAATAAAAATTACATTTTAATGAATTTAAGAAAAAAAATTTATTTTTTAATATATAATTTAACAGATTTAGAGGATTTAAATGGATAATAATAAATAATGTCATCAATTAAGGTGATTGCCTCTTTATTGAAACATCTCCTTTAGATCTCCTTTTAAGTTCATTTGGATTGGTATTCTCAGAACTAAAATCCTATATAATTTGTATATGGGGGTTAATAAGTTAAATCTTAGGGCTTTAAGAATCTATAATGATCAGAAAGGTGTGATGAAGAGAAATTAGGGGTTCCCTTTTGATAATTTTTGGAACGGTCACTCTTGGAATTTCAAAAAAATTTAAATTATTATAAATTAATTTTTATTGAAAAATTATTAAAAATTGATAAAATATAAATTTATGATAATTGTGTGTATATTACCTCTTATGAAATAGAAGTTGGGCATGTTTTGATAAAAAATTTGCCCTTTAAATTTTTTTTATTACTTTTATATCCTTTTTGATAATTACTATAATATTAATGTTTTCTACCATTTATATTTTAATAACGTCACTATAAAACAATAAAAGTTCCTTAGGTGTCCCATGGATTTTGTTGAAAAACATGTCCCATTCAATTGGAAGATTCCAATAGTTATAGGAATTTTATAACATTTAATAAATTATAATTTATTTTTAAATATCATTAATCAAATATTTAATGCTATTATGCTAATTTGACTCTTAATAAATCAATAATAAGAGTAACAATAATATAATGATAACAAACCTATATATCATGTCATATAGATCTATAAAGTTTACGGGACCAATTACCATATTCAAATTATATAAATTTTACTTTTTAAAGACTATTTATTTTGTTTTTTCTTTTATATAATAAATATTTTCATTGTGCTGGATAAGAAGATAATGTAATTTTATAAATTAACAAAAATAAAGAAATTTATGTAATGAAAATAATTTCATAATTATAAAAATATACATATATATTTTATCTTTACAATCTTTTGATCCTATTGGGACTCAAAACATGTATTTAAAACTACAAGAAAGAAATTTTGTATCATTTATTGATTTAAATATTATATGGATTTTTTTCATGGAATTGTGTTTACTAAACAGCTCCGTTTCCAGACTGAGGTGATAAGGGTAAAATTAGATTCAACTTATAAAAAGTAGGATGAAAATATATTGCCTTATATCTTAGTTTTAACCTATATTAACATGATTTACCCTTTACATTGGTGAATGTTTTTTTACTGTGGTTAATATTAATATCGGTAAAAAATAAAAGTTTTTTATTTACCTAATTCAAAACCAATGATTCTAAATATAGAATCCATTTTTTAAAATTTAATACCAATACCTGAAAACAATTTATTATTTTAAGATAAAGTTAAAATATCTGATGAAGTCAATTTTTTATAAAAATATAACATTTAAAAATAATGCCAAAGTTATTATGATCCAATTCCTAAAAAAAATTAAATGAAAGCTAATTTTTTTGATTATATGATATAAATATATGATTAAAATCATTATTGAAGAGTGATAAATTAAATTTATTAAGGTAAAACACAAATTATGTTAATAAAAAATTGTTTTCCAATAAAATATCTCAATTACATTCAAATTGATGATATTTTTATTAATAATAAATTGAAAACTGATGAAAATTTTTTAAGCAAACCTAGAGATACATTTTTGATAATTTATTTAATCATATACCCACATATCCAATGGGAAGGTCATAAACATCAGATTAAATAATATTATTTTAATGGTATATCATGGTTTGTGTTAATTTTTCATCGCCTGTAATTAAAATAATCAAAAAAAATTATTTAAAGAGAAATATTTTACTAAAATATTGGGGTGTTAAAAAAATAATTGGATTAGTAGAAATTTAATTATTATCTTAATAATTAATTTTATAAATATGATTTTCGTTGTGTTTTTCATGATTATTTTAAAATGAATTTCTACCCCTTATATAAATTTAATCTAATAAAATTATTTACATTTTTGAATAATCATGAACAAAATTAGTAATGAGTCAAATTTCAGTTTTTTCTTATTATGAATAGTAACCGATGGAATAATTCATTAATGAGATAATGATTAAAAGGGTGAATGATGGTTAATATAAATAATTTAGTGTTAAAATACCTAAATCATGTCTAAATAATATTGTATAATAGTATTTTTATGCGAAATTATATTTTCATCAAATATATTCTATTTTTTCCACATTAACTTGAATATACATTTATTATATTTTAATGTTCAATGTATTTACATGTGCCCACTCACCTCCCTTATAAAAGTATATATCATTTATTCTCTTTTTTACACCACAAATGACCTTTAACTGTGAAAATATCATCCAAAATACCTTCTCAACATCATTATATATTACCTTTTACTGATTATCTTTCTAAAATACCTATCCCAGAACTGATAAGGTTATTTTCAAGGAAGGATACTGAAATAAGGGGAATATGTTCAATTAGATATTTTTGTGCCAACTACTTTATAAAACTCTTAAATTTTTAATAAATATATTAAAAATATGGATCATTAAATTAATTATACTTATATGTTGTTATGTTAATACTATATTCATTTTATACTTCCATTTCATCAATTGGGATGTGATAACATCACTTGTTCATACTTGTGGACTATCACCTCCACTAAGCGATGTGATTCATTTTTCATATCCTATTAAAATGGATGTTTATATGGATATATATCAGGAATATATATGATATTCATAAAATAATTATGATCATATAATGGTGAATAAATATTTACGTTTCTTTTGATCCGTATTTCGAAAAGTGAAAACATCACTTGTTCGTATGAACAGACTATTATCTTGATGAATTAATGTAATAAATATTTCCTCATTGATTTATAAGAATAGTTATAAAATTGTATATAATGAATAAATATAATACTTATTAAATTATTATGATTTCATATATTGTGTATCCATGACCAAGATTCATGGATAAGAACCGTTGAACCAAAATAAGCATGGCAATTAGACTATTTTACACCTAAATAATGATTTTAATGTGTAATTGTTAATAAAATTGTAATAAAAAAATAAGGTAATGATGTGTATAAAATTATATATTATTATTTTTATCTATAATTTTTATTATAATTATTAATTCCTTATATTGTATATTTGAACTCATATAATGAAATATGGGACTTGGGGTACGAGTTTATGTGATAATCTCATTTCTGTACATGATTTTCTATTATAAACTACTATTAATGGAAATTATTTGATAGATTCATTAAAACCCAGATATTATCATATTCTATTATTATTCCTATAATATTCATTTAATACTACCACTTCTCTTTCGTTTTTACTTCAAATTATTGTGAAAATGTTTTTATGAAAAGCCAACCTTATTTCCCCTTTGGCCAAAAAAACATTTTCTTTCTTGACTTTTCTATTAAAATTAACATATTAATGATTTTATATATACCTAAAAAAATTTATATAGGTAATTTTAAAATTATTTATATAATTTAAAATTATGAAAATTATTTAAAAAAATATATATATATATTCTATTTTTTAATAAGATTATGAAAAAAATGTTATCATTTAACATATACAACATGAATTGAGTTTACTACCATTATGACTATTCTTTACATTGAAGTTTCCATTAAAATTTCTCATGGTTTATTTATAATAAATAACTTTTCAAGAAATTATTGTATTGATTTTTTTAAGGATACCAAAATAAAATGGTATTTTCTATATTTTAATGAAATGGTCAAATAATATTATATTAGTAATTCTTATCATTGTCAATATAATTTAAAGATTATTATGCTCCACTAGATATAGGATGTTATTATTTCATCAACTAAAATTCATGGAATAACTAATGGCAATTATAATTTATGGATAACTATATGAACCCCATTTCTTTCCAATGGGATAATTATGTTATGATGAAATATTTATGAAATGAGTTTATTTTTCTTATGTTGTGCTATAACAAAAAGATGAAATTCTAGTGAAACTTATTTTCTTTACATATCATATTATATGACGGATTTATTCATGTTTTATGATCTTTTGGAACACATTTGTGTGGATCTCATTATGTGACAGGTAATACATTAATTTTATACCCATCCTGTACACTGGGTAAATAATTATATCTTAAGGGATTATATAGACTGGAATAGGGAGTGATCATTGCATAGTATGAGAAATTATCTACTATGATAGTAATGGGTGTGAACCTTGTATATGGAAATGATACAAGAGGGAGTGAACCAAACATGCTATGGGAGGTTTTCCATGATGATAGTCATAGAAGTGAACCTTGACTAATGAAATGGGTTTCATTCCTTATTCATATGAAAAAAAAATATTTCATAGCCTTATGATATTTTCTTATTGATCATGATTACTTATTAATTATTCCACCCTCGTATGATTCATATTTTTTAATAAATTAATATGAAATGATTCATGATTCATGATATTTGACATACTGGATATAGATTATATATGTTACGATCAGGTACACATATCATTAGTATTTTCTAATTTTCACTTAAGGTTATTGATTGATATATTCTATGTTTACCCTTACCAATAACCTGTGATCACAATTTATTACGTGTCTTTAATAGATTTTATACAGAAATGTTTTATATATGGTATTTCTAAGAAGTGTATTATGTGATAAAAACATTGAGGAAGATATTGAAGATAATTAATCTAATATTAATATTATGTATCTAGTTTCTGAAGACACTAAACCTTTAAATTTTTGGGTAGTGTATTACTATGAGATGTGATAAAAAATCATCTAAAATTGTATAATATTTATATATGTAATGTTTTCATTTTCAAAATTATTATTATAAGGCCCCAGACTTAAACATTACATAATATTGAATTAAATGAATAATTCACATTGAGGATCTTTTTAGGTTTAGAGTTTTATAGAATTAGATCATAATTATTACATATCAAAATATTACATAGTAGACACTTCTACAAAGATTCCTTTTTTTACAAAACATGAAATCCTAAAAAAAGAGTCATGTCTAGTTCCATGTTTAAGACAGCATAACTTTTCCTTGATCCCTCCCTTGACCCTATTCAACATTATGTCGTTTGAAAAACATTTCAAAAAACACTTTTGGTGAGTATAAAAAGCTCAGTATGTGATACACAAAGAAGGAAAACTATTAGTTTTTCAAAACATCAAGTAAACCATGAATACTTTTTCAAAGTAAAAATTTTCACATTTGAGAATTAGTAAATACTATTCATTGAATAAAAGACCATTACTTACCCTTTTGTAAGAAAAATATTACCATAAAACCCATATAAAGAACACATAACATATAAAGGTAACTTGGGACATAAACATACTTAAATGGAATAACCATACTGTCGACTTTCACACATATCACTTAATGGAATAGTCATACGGCCGACTTCCATACCCAATGAATTGGAGGTTATAATGTAACCACCCATCCTGGTATTCATGGCACCACCTGTCATATGGTTTATCACGTAACTACACATCAAATCTCCAAGTACCATTATAAAATATTAAGACATAAAACAAATATAATGGAAAGAAAATATTTACACATTTTGATCACAATATATCACATAAATATATTTACATAACAAATCCATTATAAAAACCATTTTCAATACCAAAATACATAAAATAGTATATGGTATTTATTTCATTTAAAAACATAACGGCTTGTTGACGAAGCCAAAGACCAAATAATACTCGCGGCGGTGGAAAAGGTCATTGTCACAACATACGTTTAAATAAACATTCCTTTTTTCCATTTAGTAAAACACATCTTAGACAATGATTCCTTGTGAATTAAATGAAAAGTCAAAGGTGTTTTATATAGTGAATAAAAGAAACTCTTGTATTAGAACAAAACATGCCTCGATGAAAGGAGATTGAGACGAAGTCCCTTACCTCGTGTCCGACATGACTCGATCGCACTTTAATCTCCTGAATAATAAACTAGTGTTAATTTATAATTTCTTGAGAACCTATTTCAAGCTTATAATTCCTTTTATATCACTTATTTCCATGATATAAACATTATGTAATCATTTATTTTAATAATGTTTGTTTTGTCGATATTTGGTTCTTAAGTCAAAAATGGACTTCTTAAAATTACATGTTGTTCATGTGGTCAAAGTTTCAATATATACAGATAGATATTCCTGATTTGGATATCATATATATCATATATATCCAGCATATACATGTATTTATAATAGTACATAATATTTAGAGGTAAGAAATGAATTGCACCGTTCATGGAGACGGTAAGCCGTACGTACGCATGAACGCTAAATTCATCTCTATTTCGTATTTAATGGAGTGAAATCATATTTATATAAAGGTATATTATAATTCTGGTGTAATATCATATTTAATATCATTAACTCCATCCTTTATATGTCCCATATATGGCATTAACGAATCAAATAACTTTGAGGGGGCGGTTGTCCGCACTTCGTAAAATGAAATTATCGTGTTTACCCATAATGGAAACCATTAATGTATGCCATAAATGAAAAATAAATAAGAATAGGGAAAACATAAACATAATATATATCACATATAAAAATATTTACATCTTAATGGAAACCAAGAATTGTTTTAAAATAAGATTGAACAATCATCGTTTCATGAGACAAAAATTCACCAACCACAGAAACAATATGTTCTTTAACCATTAGACGGAGGTGTGTGTAAGTGTAAATCAAATCCTTCTCATAAAAACATCCTAGTATATTCGAGATACTGTTTTTATTACGAAATTAAGGAATAAAAAGAGTTTAGGGGATGGAGAAGCAAAATAAAACAAAAGAACACAAGTGAAGATATTACCTTTAAATCAGGTAACTTCTATAGGTTTAAAAAAAATGGGTTTCATGAAGAGCTTTATGCCTAAGTCAAGTATTCTAGGATGAGTAGAGTGATTTGGAGAGATAAAATGAGAATATATTTACCGATCCAATGTCTTCAGAGATGTGGGTAAGGTGGTAGAGGTGGGGGCCTTTTATAAGATGGAGGAGGGGCACTCTGGGAAAGTTATAAAATGTTACTTTATTATATAATGAGTTTCAGATTTTAATGGTCCCATAATTATATATTTATAGGATAAGGTGATAATAGTTCTAAATCCACCCATAAAATAGGTTTTTGACAAGTTTAGGTATTAGATTGTACATTATCTTTTCATTTTATTTTAATCGTTAAATAATTAGGTAATCGCTGCATCATCATGGTGTCATAAATAATTTAATTTATTTAACGTATAAAAATTATAAAAAATATCATGATGTAGGAAATATTTTTGTATTTCTAATGAATATTTATAGTCAAAAATATTACTTGTATAACACCATGTAAAAAGTTTTTTAGTAAAACAATTCATGTTTGTGACATTTTTATTTTAACATTAAATAAACAGTTATTAATGTCATTTTCTTACCCAAGTGGATCCATAGGGTCCCCAACTTGACCCATGGATATTAATGGTCTTCCATGACACATCCAATAATGGTAGGACATGTGTCAAGGTCACTTCATATTATTATAACATTATCTTTACCTTAAATTACAAAAATTACCTTTAATCGCAATTAATAAAACATAAAAGTTACTATTCACCAAAAAATTATATTCATCCCATTGAACAAAATTTTACACACTAATGACAACCATGTATGTTGGATTTTTGAAATTCAATTCAAAAAATCGGTAAAGTTTCATTTAAACAAAAAATCAGTTTTTAACAACCACATAGTGGTTTCACTATTCATCAAAAATTGAAGTTTTTCAGAAAAATACCAAAAATTAACCCCAAGCTATATTTGATATTCTGAATTCAAAAATGATTTCTATTTTATAAAATTAAAAAAATATAAGTTCCATTAATTAATTTAATAATTAATTCCCTTTGTCAAAACAAATAGCGTGTTTTTATGAAACAATATATATCAAAAGATTGACACTAGTTTAAGTCCAATTTCAAAGTGAAATTAATTCCAATGACCACCATTGTATTAAATGGTAAAATTATATTCTAATTTTACCTTAAAACCAATTCAAAACATAACATAATCATATAAATAAATTAGATTAAAAATAGGTTTTCAATTAAAATACAACATTTTTCACTATTCATTAAAAATGAACTTTATCAGAAAAATAACAAAAAAATACACAAAGTAAATTTTGATGTCCTGATTCTAAAGAAGAATGTTATTTGCCCAATATAATGTATAATAGTGACCAAAAATATATTTAAAGAGGGTTCTCCATCAAAAGGTGATAAATCGACCTTTTAGTGAATGTTAGAGTATTTATGCTTAAAATTGAATTCTTTTCTTATTTTAAGCCTTTATCTTTTATTGGATAAATGTAAAAACATTAAAAAAACATATATAATCATATTTTAGTTATTTCTATTCATTACTGCCAATACAATGGCAACGTATTAACTACCATTTAAAATATAATTTTTATATTATTAGTGTGCAATGTAAGATTTCAAAGAAACTCGTTGTTGTGTATCTGGTACGCTATCAAACATAGAAACCCTTTTAAAGTAAAATTAATATTTAATTTGAAAATATTAATAAATATGAAATTGTATTATTCTTTATTTACCTGGGATGTTACATCCTTCCCCCCTTTTCAGATTTGCGTCCTCGAAATTTTATTCACTTATCAAAATAAGTGGTGGGTATTTATCCCTCGTAGCATTTTCAGATTCCCACGTTTCCTCTTAAACCAAATGGTTTTTCAACAAAACCTTTACCTGGTGAATTACCTTATTCCGCAGCACTTGCTCTCTTTGATCCAGAATCTGGACTGGTTGTTCTTCATAAAAGAGATTATCCTCTAACTGAACTACCTCTCGGATCAAAACATGAGTTGGATCTGGCATATATTTTCTCAACATCGAGACATGAAAAACATTTTGTACCTAGGACAAACTTGTAGGAAAATCCACTCGGTAAGCAACTGATCCAACTCTCTCCAGAATTTCATATTTTCCAATGAACCTTGGACTCAGCTTTCATTTCTTACCAAATCGCATCACACATTTCCATAGTGAAACATTGAGAAAAACATGATCACCAACCTTGAAAGATAGATACATCCTCTATTTATCCGCATAACTTTTCTTCTTGCTCTGAGCTGTTCTCATGTGTTTCTGAATCAACAAAACTTTTTCTGCCATCTCTTCTACCAATTCTGGTCCCATCATCTTCCTTTCCCCTACTTCATCCCAAAAAAGCTGGAGTTCGACACTGTTTTCCATATAATCCTTCAAACAGTGCCATCTGTATACTAGATTGAAAACTGTTATTATATAAAAATTAAACCAAAGAAAGATGTTGGTCCCAACTTCCCTGATAATCCATCGATAAATCACGTAGAATATCCTCCAATGTCTGAATTGTTCGTTCTAACAACCCATCTGAATGATGATGAAAAGTAGTACTAAAATTTAATTCAGTACCCAATGTCTTATGAAGGCCTTTCCAAAAGTTAGAAGTGAACCTGGGATCATGATAAGATACAATGGAGAGGGGAACTCCATGAAACCTAACTATCTCTTTAACATACAACCGAGCAAGTTGATCTAGGGAAAAAGTATCTCGTATTGCAAGGAAATGAGTAGATTCAGTCAAGTGATCCACAATAACCTAGATTGCATAATTACCTCGAGGTTTCTTCGGTAATCCCACAACAAAGTCCATGGATATATTTTCTCATTCCCACTCTGGCACTGGTAAAGGCTGAATCATCCCTTTCGGTAACTGCCGCTCTGATTTAACCTGCTGACAAGTCAAACACTTCATAGTAAAATAGGCAATATCTCTTTTCATTCCATCCCACCAGTAATACCCCCGCAGATCTTTGTACATCTTAGTACTTCCAAGATTAACTGGAAACGGGGAACTATGAGCCTCACATAACAACTCATTCTTCAACTGTGAATCACAAGGCACACATAATCACTTCCCAAACCTCAAAACACAATCATTATCAATGTTAAATTCAGGAAACTTACCCTTCTGAACTAGCTCTACCTTTTTCCACAACCCACTGTCTTTCTTCTGCGCTTTCTTAATTCTTTTTTATAGAGATGATCTCACTGACACCTGAAACAAAATAGAAGAACATCCTGCACCAACAACTTCTATGCCATGGTTCATCAAATCCTTAACTAAAGGATCACGTTCCAAACGTAACATGGTTAATAAAGCATTACTTTTTCGACTCAAAGCATCAGCCACTTTATATTATTTCCCCCGATGGTAACGAATTGTAGAATCGTAATTCTTGATTAATTCTATCCATCTCTTATGTCTCATATTCAAATATTTCTGAGTGAATATATACTTTAAACTTTTGTTATCAGTATATATTTCACACTTTACACCATAAAAATGATGCCTCCCAATTTTTAAGGATAAAACCACAACATCTAATTCCAAATAATGTGTAGGGTAATTTACCTCATGAGTTTTCAACTGACGTAAATCATAAAAAAATTTCTAATCATTCTGCATAAGGACACAACCAAGTCCCTTAAACAAAGCATCACTATAGATAACAAACTCACCATTCCTAAATGGAAGTTCCAAAACTAGAGCATTCACCAATCTTCTTTTCAACTCATGAAAACAATCATCATGTTCTTTTTTCCACATAAACTTAACACCCATCCGATTTAGCTTAGTCATTAGACTAGATAACCGTGAAATTTTTTCATTAAACATTCGGTAGTAACCTGCCAATCCAAGAAACCTACGAATCTCTATTACATTTGTGGGTCTTTCCCATTCTACAACAACTTTTGTTTTAGCAGGATCAACATTTATACAATTTTTTGAAACAATGTGACACAGGAAGGAAATTTTTTCTAACCAAAACTCACACTTGCTGAATTTTCCATACAGTTTCTTTTCTTTTAAGGCTATCAAGATAACCCTTAAATGAATATCATTCTTCTCTTTACTTTTAGAAAAAACCAAAATATCATCAATTAAAACAACCAAAAACTTATCCAAGAACTCATGGAAAATTCTATTTATAAGGTCCATGAATATAGTAAGTGCATTAGTTAACCAAAAAGGCATAACTACAAATTCATAATGGCCATATCTAGAATGAAACGAAGTCTTCGAAATGTCTTCTTCCTTTAAATTCAACTGATGGTACCCCAACCTCAATTCCATCTTCGAAAAATACAGAGCTCCATGGAGCTGATCAAACAAATCATCAATATGAGGAAAAGGATACTTGTTCTTAGCAATGATGCTATTAAAGGCTCTATAATCAATGCAAAGTATCATTGAACCATCTTTCTTTTTAAAAAACAAGACAAGACCACCCCATGTGGATGTTCTAGGTCGAATTAAACCTTTATCTAATAACTCCTTTAATTTCTTCATTTAATATAAAAGTTAAACTTGAGCCATTTGATAAGGGGGTTTTGAAATTGGATTAGAATCAGTAACTCTGTCAATAGTAAATTCAACTTCCCGATCATGAATAATACCTGGAAAATCATCAGGAAAAACATAAAGATACTCATTTACCAGTGGCACATCATTAATTTGAACAATTCCTTTATTTTCAACAATATGTGCAAGGTAACATTAATTTCCATCTTTTACTAGTTTCTCAACTTCCTGATATGTTATCAAAACCAAGGGTTCATTCTTGTACACAAACTGAACATCTTTCTAAAAAGAAACAATTATAGCTCTGTAGTCAGTCTCATAATGATAAACAGAAATCCAGTCCATGCCCAAAATAACTTCAAACTGTTCTAGAGGCAAAACAATAATGTTCGCAGGTAGATTCTTTCCGCACACAAGGATAGGAATGTTATTTTAATTTATTTTTGTCTAAACGCTTCCTCTGGGTGTTTATACCATAAATTCAGGATTCATATCTTGAGATGGGATTCCCAATTTATTAGAAAACTTCTTAGAAATGAAAGAATGTGTAGACCCTGAATCAAACAACACATTGGCATAATCTGAACAAACAAACAGTGTACCTCATACTACTTCATTTGATGGCCCAACATCTGTTGAAGTAGTTGCCAAGGATTTCACCACCCCTTTCTTCTTGTCGTCTGGAATCTTTCCCTCTGTTGAGTTCTTCATTAGGCACTCATTTGCATAATGACCCATTTCATTACACTTAAAACATTTTACCACTGGCTTTTCATTACCTGCTTGATCATCTTCTTTATAGTTACGAGCAATATGACCATACTTACCACACCGAAAGAACTTTCCAGACTTTTAAAAACATTCTCCAGGATGCATTTTACCACACTTCTCACAGGATGGATATTTTGTTTTCTTAAGTCCTAGATTATTTGATGAATTCTTTCCCTTTGCCTGCCAACAGGACCTATTATTCTATTGTTTGTCAAATAACACATGATCATCGGAAAACTCCATTTCCACCTTCTCCACACATTGAACAAGTTTTTCATAACATTTGAACTCATGAGATGAATATGTCGTTCGATACTTTGTATTTTACCGTGAGTAAAAGGTTTGATTTTACTATCAAGTTCTCATATGAAATTTGGAGCATACCTTGCCAGTTGAGTGAACTTTTCTTCATAAGCATCCACTAAGTCATCCTCCTGCCTCAATTCCAGAAATTGTTTTTTCATCCTAAGACAAACCACCTTAGGAAAATATTTCTCAAGGAACATACCTTTGAATTTGTCCCAGTGAAGTTCATAAATCTCATCACTATCCTTGATATTTTTCATCATCGACCACCACTAATTAGCTTCACCTTCAAAACGGTAAACAACAAGACTAACCTTTTTATGTTCTGAACACCCCATGTCATCAAAAATCTTCTCCAGTGCTTTAATCCACCCTTCATCTAGCACAAGGTAAGATGATCCTCTGAATGATAGGGGATGTTGCCTCATGAAATCTTCCACCACTGACATGTTCCTCTGCGGTTGATCTGGCTGATGTCGTCCATGGATACCACCACCATTTATAGCCTGATTTAACTATTTCATCACTGTAACAAACTGTTCAGTTCCAATTTCGACCATCTCAGGTTGCTGATTTAGAAGGTTGTCTTCCTCCTGATGTCATCCCAATATAGCTTCCCTGTTTCCTCTGCGGAAAACCATTCTGAACACAAAAATATCTTAGGTGAAACAACATGGTAATCTTTAAATACTATATCATTTCAATCATACCATAAATTAATTTATAATTTAAAAATTTTCTAACTCCTACAGTTGTCTAAAACGACCTTTGATACCAACTATAAGGCCCCGGCCATAAACATTACATAATATCGAATTAAATGAATAATTCACATTGAGGATCTTTTTTGGTTTATAGTTTTAGAGAATTATATCATAACTATTAAATCTAAAAAGATTACACAGTAGACACTTCTATAAAGTTTTCTTTTTTTACAAAACATGAACTCTTAAAAAAAGAGTCATGTGTAGTTACATGTTTAAGACAGCATGACTTTTCCTCGATCCCATCCTTGACCTTATTCCACATTATGTCCTGTGAAAAACATTTCAAAAAAACTTGGGGGAGCATAAAAAGCTCAGTAAGGGATACACAAAGAAAGAAAACTGTTAGTTTTTCAAAACATCAAGTAAACCATGAATACTTTATCAAAGTAATACATTCCACCTTTAATAAGTAGTAAACACACTTCACAAAATAAAAAATCATTACTTACCCTTTTGTAACCAAAATATTACCATAAAACCCATATAAAGAACACATAACATATAAAGGTAACTTGGGACATAATCATACTTAAATGGAATAACTATACAGTCGACTTCCACACATATCACTTAATGGAATAGTCATACGGCCGACTTCCATACCCAATGAATTGGAGGTTATAATGTAACCACCCGTCCTGGTATTCACGGCAACACCCATCATATGGTTTATCACGTAACCACCTGTCAAATTTCCAAGTACCATTATAAAATCATAAGACATAAAACAAATATAATGGAAAGAAAACACTTCCACATTTTGACCACAATATATAACTTAACTATATTGACATAAAAATCCATTATAAAAACCATTTTCAATACCAAAATACATAAATGAGTATATGGTATTTGTTTCATTTAAAAAACATTACATCTTGTTGTGGAAGCCAAAGACTAAATAATACTCAAGGCGGTGGAAAAGGTTGTTGTCACCACTTACGTTAAAATAAACATTCCTTTCTATCATTTAGTAAAACACTTCATAGAAAAACATTTCCTTTGATTAAAATGAAAATCCGAAGGTGTTTTATACGGCGTATAAAATAAAGTCTTGTATTAGAACAAAATATGCCTCAATGAAAGGAGATTGAGACGAATTACCTTACCTCGTGTCCGACTTGACATGATCGCTCTTCAATATCCTAAATAATAAACTAGTATTAATTTCTACATTCTTATGAACCTTTTTCAAGCTTATTATTTCTTTTATATCACTTAATGTCTTTTTATAAACATTATATAATCATATTAGTTAATAATGTTTGTTTTGTCGATATTTGGTTCTTAAGTCAAAAAATGGACTCCTTACAATTACATGTTGTTCATGTGGTCAAAGGTTCATTATATCCCGAGTGATATTCCTGATTTTGATATCATATAGATTATATATATCCTGCATATACGTGTTTTTATAATAGTACATAACATTTATAGGTTAGAAATGAATTTCACCGTTCATGTAGACGGTAAGTCGTACGTACGCATGAACGCTACTTTCGTTTCTATTTCACATTTAATGGAGTGAAATCATAATGATATAAAGGTATATTATAATTCCAGTATAATATCATATATATTATCATTAACACCATCCTTGATACATCCCACATATGGCATTAACGAATCAAATCACTTTGAGGGGGCGGTAGTCCGCACTTCCTAAAATGAAATTATCGTGTTTACCCATAATGGAAACCATAAAGGTATGACATAAATGAAAAATACAGAAGAATAAGAAAAACATAAACATAATATATATCATATGTAAAAAAATTGACATCTTAATTTCCACCATTAAAGGACTTAAAAGAAGATTGAACAATCATCGTTTTGTGAGGAAAAAATTCGACAACCATAGAAATAGTATGTTCTTTAACCATTAGACAGAGGTGTGTGTAAGTGTAAATCAAATCCTTCTCATAACAAAATCCTAGTATATTAATGATATAGGTGTTTTTATAAAAGGAAGTAATAAAAAGAGTTTAGGGGGATGGATAAGCAAAATAAAACAAAAGAACACAAGTGAAGATATTACCTTTAAATCGGGTAACTCCTATTGGTTTGAACAAAAGGGGTTTCTTGAAGAGCTTTCTTCCTAATGCAAGGCTTCTAGGATGAGGAGAGGGATGTGGAGAGATAAAATGAGCAGAGAATGGCCGATCCAAATTCTTTAGAGGTGTGGGTAAGGTGGTCGAGGTGGGGGCCTTTAATAATAGGGAGTAGGGGCACTCTTGGAAAGTTATATAATGTTACTTTATTATATAATGAGTTTCAGATTTTAAAGGTCCCATAATTATATATCTAGATGATAATTTGATAATAGTTCTAAATCCACCCATAAAATAATTTTTTGACAAGTTTAGGTCTTATATTTTACATTATCTTTTCATTTTATTTAAATCGTTAAATAATGAGGTAATCGCTGCATCATCATGGTGTCATAAATAATTTAACTTATTTAATGTCTAAAAATTATAAATAAATATCATGATGTAGGAAATATTTTTAGATTTATAATAAATATTTATAGTCAAAAATATGATTCATATAACCCCATGTAAAAATTGTTTTACTAAAATAATAGATGTTTGTGACATTTTTATTTTAACTTTAAATAAAAAGTTATTAATATCATTTTCTTACCCATGTAGATCCATGGGGTCCCCAAGTTGACTCATGGATTGTCTTGGTTGGCCATGACACATCCAAAAATGGTAGAACATGTTTCATGGTCATTTCATATTATTATAACATTATGTTTACCTTAAATCACACTAATTACCTTTAATCTCGATTAATAAAACATAAAAGTTACTATTCACGAAAAAATTATTTTCATTCCATTGAACCAAATTTTATACACTAATTAAAAACATGTATTTAGGATTTTTTAAATTCAATTCACAAAAGTGGTAATGTTTCATTTAAACGAAAAATCAGTTTTTGATTACCACTTAGTGGTTTCACAATTCATCAAAAATTGATGTTTTTCAGAAAAATACAAAAAATTCACCCTAAGATATATTTTATATTATGAATTTAAAAATGATGTATATTTTAAAAAATTCAAAACATATATGTTTCATTAGTTAATTTAATAATTAATTCCCATTGTCAAAATAAATAGCGTGTTTTTATGAAACAATATATATCAAAAGATTGACACCAGTTTAAGTCCAATTTCAAAGTGAAATTAATTCCAATGACCAACATTGGATTAAATCGTAAAATTATATTCTAATTTCACTCTAACACCAATTCAAAAGATAATTTAATCATATAAATAAATTAGTTTTAAAATAGGTTTTGAATTAAAATACAACAGTTTTCACTATTCATTAAAAATGAACTTTATTGGAAAAATACCAAAAAATTACACAAAGTAAATTTTGATGTCCCGATTCTAAAGAAGAATTTTATTTGGTTAAATATAATTTATAAGAGTGGCCAAAACTATATTTAATGAGGGTTATCCATCAAAAGGTGATAAATTGACCTTTTAGTGAATATTAGAGTATTTATGCTTAAAGTTGAATGCTTTTCTTATTTAAAGAATTTATCTTTTATTGGATAAATGTAAAAATATTTAACAAACATATATAATAATATTTTAGTTATTTCTATTCATTCCCACCAATACAATGGCTATGTGTTAACTAAAATTTAAAATAACATTTTTATATTACTAGTGTGCAATGTAAGATTTCAAAGAAACACGTTGTTGTGTATGGGGTATGCTATCAAACATAGAAACCCATTTAAATTAAAATTAATATTTAATTTAAAAATATTCATAAATATGAAATTGAATTATTCTTTATTTACCTGGGATGTTATATTTATCTTTTTAGTGTTTGGTTTGTTTTGGATATTATGATTCGAAAAATTTAGTGAAAACCATTGGGATAAGTCGTAGTGTACGATAACGTCCTAAAATATTTGATTGACAGAGACATTAATTTTTCATAAATGTTTTGTTTCTTTATTAAAAAAAATTATATGATGTTGTGGAATATATGAAGCTAGCGTTAAATACATTAAAAAGGTCAATTGAGTACCAAATTGATCTTCACTTAGTGCATAATCTGTGGGAATAAGAAGACAGACCAGGATAGAAACTCTCTAAGATCATTCTTTGGTTAATTTAGATTCTCTTTGTAAACTATTATGATGAATGAGAAGAGTAAAACTGGGAATAATAATAATAATAATATATATTGATATGAGATAAACTAAATGTTTCATGGGTTGGGAGAAAGTTCCATAATTTAAGATATAAAAATTATTATTTTTAAAACCAAATGATTTTTACACAAATTTTTTATGTTTGAAACTCACAATAAGATTTTGGTTTTATTTAGTGGATGGTTCCCTGAGTAATTATTGGAACTATGAATGTAATGTCGTAATAAATTACCACATTATTGATAAACTAAATGAAATGGGGACTATAATGTGAAACCTTACGGTTATGACTAATTATCTATCTCAAATTATGATTCCCAACACAAAAGTAGGTGATTTTATAAATATTCCAAATTAAAGAATATCATATTTTAATAATTATTGGGTTTTGAATAACATATTGGTATGAATAATAAAATTTAATAAAATAAATAATTTGTAAACAATTGTCTAAGTATATGTATCAAAAGAATGGTAATATGGTTTTTTTGAAAACTAAGGGAATATAGAAATTAATTGATGTGGAAAATTTTAAATTTTGATTGATGGGAGTAAAATTAATCTTATAGTATCATTAATATATAAATTAATCATATTTGGGGGACATGGGAATTATCTGGTTCAATGACATTATTAAAAGGATCACTCCTAGTCCAGTGAAGGTCAAATTCTATGTCAATCATTAAAGTTGATTACTATTGTTAAGGAACACTTATCCTCCACTCTCTTGTTGTGGATTTCATGTTAAGGATGGTAATATTGTCTACATGAAAACCTTATTATATGATGTTATTTGCGAATGTAGTGGATCTCTTTAAATAGACCATATATCAATTACCAAGGAATTTAAGACACATTGATTTTCCAAATCAACATATGGTCATGTTTCTATGAAGGGATAAATAAAAACTTTTAATGAAAAAAATTCCATTATATGGGTTTTTTTACTCACTCTTGTAAGATATTTATCTCAAATAGTTGTGGAGAAACAAAATATTGATGATATATGTCTTTTGGGGATTCTATTGTTGTATATCTTGAATATTCTCCAAGTCCTCCTAGAATTCTAAATGTGGGTTTTCAATAGAACTCTCACTTAGTGTTACACAAATTTTAAAGAAATCATATAAAATGGAACAGATTTATTTTGAAGAATCAATGAAGAAAATCTATGATGATATTGATATGTGCTTCATACACATAATTTCAGGACTATATTATGTACCATTTTTATAAAGAAAGATGGGTCAATGTATGTTATCATTGATTATCATGAACTTATCAAGATCACTATCAGTGACATGTATTATCAACCTAGTATTGATAAGTTGTTTAATCAACTAAATGGATCTTATTATTTTCCAATATTTACCTTAATTTTGGAAAACATCAATTTAGTATCAAGAATTAGTGGATACCAAAATAGCCTTCAATAAAACGTATGTTCATTATGAATTTATAGTGGTGCCATTTGGACATACCAATTCTCTTATATTCACAAAGATAAAA
The DNA here is from genome assembly GCA_963277665.1 of Viscum album. NCBI lineage: Eukaryota > Viridiplantae > Streptophyta > Magnoliopsida > Santalales > Viscaceae > Viscum > Viscum album. The sequence continues at coordinate 380,944,568 of OY728142.1, forward strand.
TGAATAGCTTCTTTAAAATAACCTTGATCAGTGTATGGTTGTATTTATAGAATATTTTACAATATATACCACGAAATATTGTATTAAAATTACTTGGGTTACCCTCAAAAACTAGTACATGAGCTGATCTACGAAATACCCTAAAGGATTTCCCGATACCTATTAGCTACAACTAGTACTCGTGCTTCAAACAAAATAAAAGGGATTGATTTTTTCAATCGTAATGTAGATATATAGAATATATTTCCATATAATAAATAAAAAAGGCTCAAAATACCAAAATGAATATATTTTATTAATTAATGAAAATACTCATGGTGACAAAACACCGTAAAGTGTATAAAATGAAAAGGTACATGTCCAAAAAACTGAAGGACAACTAAAATAGAATATAGACACTCTTACGATATGTTGGAAATCCTCCACCATATGACCACCATCTACTGAAACCAAATTAATAGAAACCTCACCACTACACTATTGTTCTTTACATTTCCTTATATCATAATATAAAACTAGGTCAATACATTTCCAAAGGTGTTTATAGGGGGTGAGCTAAATAGGATCCATAAGATCCCACCCAAGTATCCAATGTCAAGTTTCTAAAAACAATTATCCATGTAAACTCATTTTATAGAAAATTTTCCATGGTAAGACATAAAATAGATTTATATAAAAGGAATACTAAATATTTTCTTATTTAAATTATTTTAAAACAACCCCGATAAAACAGTACTAATGAAAAATTTCCATATACATTTATTAAAAACCAAGTCATGTATACTGAATCCAAATAAATACATGACACAACACGAAGAAATATTTTCATTCATCACAATAGCTCAATATAGAAGACTAATCATATTAAAATCAATGATTAATATTCACCCATTTTATCAAAACATAGCCCTATGTAGAAAAGGAACACCCCATGAGTTACCCTCTTATCTATTTCAATTATAAGTCCTTTGATCAATAGGCATAATGTCTAGTTGAACCCCTCCTTCCCTCATGAGGGAACATTATTGTAATAGAAATGATGATGAAACTATGTTTCACATACCATCTTAATAATCAAGGCTTCTCAAGTGTCAAATTTACTAACTCATTTTAATGGGTTTTTCATTTCAAAGACAATCCAAAACCCTTTCTTATTTACAAAAAAATGCTTTGAAATCCCCTTTCTCAAACCATTTCACAATTTGTTGAAAACACCATTTTTATTAACCAAAATAGGGGATCCCATGTTTAACAAAACTCAATTTACACACAAAATACAATGATTCGTTTTCATTTATTATAAAATCATAATAACTGGAGAAATACGATTCATATAATGTTCACTATAGATGGAACCACTTACCCTCTGATTCAGGTTGAACTCTACCTAAAATGGTATTCTACAACATCAGATGGAATGTATAGACTAAAACTAATTCCCTAAATTGATTCCAATTTCATATAATCACATTCCATTACAAAAAAATAGCTAGTATAGAGGGTAGATCCCACAAACCTTGGTGAATAGTCTTTTCACTGAACAACCAACATGAGGACTAACATCTTAGATAAGTTCATGTAAACAAATTATAGAAAGTATCAAACAAGAATCATCAAAAGGCAGATGAATCCAAAAATGAAGAAATTTTTTTTACTAATATATAATAAATGAATTCAAAAGGCGTCATATTAGATAGATGTTTCGCACAACCAAAATAGAAATCTTGTGTTGGAATAAATAATTTGATTATTGTGGAGATGCCAAAAATTTCATAAAATATCCAAGGAATAAAATTTTTAAAGAACAAGAAAATTTGAACTAGGATTCATGATTTTAGTTCATTAGAACGACTAGATATGAAGGTTTTATATCATAAACCACTGATTTACAGGTTAAAATCCCCATGAAACATGTATGCTAAAAATACATTATCTATAGTTAAGAATAAAAACCAATATATTTACAAAACAAAAATATTATTTATTTCATAAATTGACTTATTACATATTCCATTTTCATAGTTTTTTTCTATGGACCATTTACAACATAACTTTACTATTTCACCAGTAAAATTTACCATCAGGAAGTTCCCAAACCATGATCTTGAAAAAATCTGTAAAAAATTATTGATTCCCTCTAAACCTTAGAATCACAATATTTAGAATTAAAAGTGAATAACTTTTATTGTATATGTTAGAATATGCCCACCATATTACTTCTGTCACCAAAAGTCAAGTGTAATAAGGGTTCTCTAGAAAGAGTGGGGGAGACTGATCCCTCACCAATGTTTCATAATCCCATGTTTCATGAAAATCCAATCTATTTCTCCAGGACACATTAAAAAATAAAATATATATATGACACAAGTAATTCACTTGAGAATAGAGGGTATCATTAGGTTTCTCCAAAATAAAATTCTCTATCTCCAACTCAATATCTTCCCACTAAAAATGAGGGAGGGGCTAGGATAGTCCTTCGTGAGCTGTGATACATGAAAAAAAAACATGATTACTGTTAAAATGAGTCAGAAAACCAAACCAATATGAGTCTATACTAATAAACTTAGTGACCACCAATAGTATAAAAAATCTAATATTCGTCTTCCTATGATTTCCAATCTTACGATGAACCAACCTATGAGAAATATTCAAGAAAAATCTATTTCCAATAGAAAATTATGAAGAATGTGAGTAAGAATCTATAAACAAATTCTAATAAATAATCACATCCAAAAGGAATCTACGTATACTAAGAATCCCCACTAATTTCCACTGAATAATACTTAGTCCCATAAGAGAATATTTTTCTACCTATACCCAACTGATATGGGATCTATAAGGTTAATCATTCAATACTATAGAGGGAGACATTCTGATCAATTACTGATAACTGTTGTTATAATTAAACTAATGAAGTCCCAAATGATTTTCCGTGATCTAATAAAATAGAGGTTATAAGCATGAAATATGTAATCAATAATCAAAATATAATGTTCTTTCAGGTCATCCTTATGTGGTCGGTAGTCTATACCCAAATAACCTATGTTGGCACCACCTCATGCATACTCTTCCAAATCTGGGAGGTAAACCTGGGATCCTTATTTGAGATTATGGTAATGGGATCCCAAATTAACCTCACAATTTCATGTATATATATATTATATTAAAATATAGATATAGAAAAATTAGAATAATATAGTATGACATCATCGACCAATGAACCACTATGGAGAGAAAAATATTCTCCCACAAATTCATTATAATCCGAAAAAATGCCCATGGACACATCATCCCATTTTCAAACCATCAAAAATAGAGGAAATAAAAACTCAAGTGGTTTTAGAAATACACACATTATATATTGGTAGGTTTTGTAGTAGGAAAAATTGTCATCAATGTAATGCTTCATAATAAACTTCTACAATCACTATCTCGTGTTAATAAGATATCATTATAGTACCAATTTTAATGTACAATGAATAACTATTAAAGTAATAAAACATTGAAAAAATCATATATTTTGGGATGAAATACCAATCCCAAAATGACAGAATAATATCATATGGGAGTGAGTAACAAAAATGGTATCCCACCCATAATTGGGTTTTTATGATTTTGATGAACTCATTATCCTACAACTAACTTTAAAGAATAGACTCAATGATAGGTGATGACAACTGAACACTGGAGTAAACCAGACCTAAAAAATCCTCTTAATTGTCCAAATATAGTAGACTAAGGAGATCAATAAGGTTTCACTCCTCCATCAATTCTAAGACTTCATGTTATGGTACATTCTTACTCAAAGAATCCACAATGTAATTTTTATTCATAGGAGTGTTATTGACGTTAAAATCAATTTCATGAAGGTACTCCACCCACTGCCTCAATCTAGTATTGAATTAATTTTCAATCAAGATACAATTTTTTCATGTATTATCAATAAATAATATGAACTAATCCCTAAAAATATAATTCCAAAAACAAATAATAAATTTCTAAACCTATATAAAGCTCCATATAATGGGTTGGGTAATTATATCTATGTGGGAAAACCTATTGAAATACATATTCCACGACATGATCATCCTGCATAACCACAAAACCTAGAATAATACAAAAAGAATCCTAGTAAATAATATACCACATAGAACAATATGGTAATATCAAAATATGTTTTGTTGTCATATTCTATTTCAACTCATCAAAAGATGATTGACACATAGAATCCCATCGTAATTTCACCCCTTTCTTCTGAAGAGAAGTAAATGTTGAGGTGAACTTACTAAAAACCCTGAAAGATAACTGATAATAACCAGAAAGACTAAGGAAACTCTAAATTTCAATGTTTTTTGTGTAACTTTTCATGAAAATACATCATTTAACTTGTCAAGATCAACTGATAAGAATTTCTCATAAATTATATTCCCAAGCAACCTCAGAAATTAAAATTATAAATTTCATTTCAAAATTTTTCAATATAAATGGTGAATCCCTAAAATATCTAGGAACAAACTCATATACTACTCATGGTCATCCAAAAACATTTTATAAACCCAGATATCATCTATGAACCAAAAAAGGGGTCGAGAAATAGATGGAATATCCCGCTCCTTCGTTCCATAATAATTCTAGTAATGTTATTCATACCAAAAGACATCACAATATATTTATAATGGATGTTATTTCTCCTAAACTCCATCTTTAGAATATTAGTCTCCCAACCCCCATGTTAATGATAACCTAAATGATTATTCACCTGCCCGAATGGCCCGAAGGCCTTCTTTTTTATTTTTATTATGGATAATACCCCTTTTAAGGGTTTAATGGGAACTCGTACATGACCTGTAGGGAAATGTATGATTATTATTAATCATTAATGAGTTCAACTTATGATGGACCATCAAAAAATAATGTGTACTATCTTCCATCATGGTAATGGGCACAATGTATGCCTATGGATAATTTCTTGGTAGAACACGTACATTTTCTGTTAGATCATCAAATAGATTCTTATACTTTGTTATCTCGGTTGGTGCCAAGTGATATGATGGTATATAAATCATTTTTGTACCTAACATTAATTCACTAAAAACACCACTGATATATTTGTAGGTATACATGATATTTTATCTGGGAAAACATAAGGGATGTCTGAGACAACGAAAAAATGATCACTGAATGCGGAGAAACCATAATTACATATTGAAATAGAAGAAAATAAAATCTTAATATCTATGCAGGGAATCCCTATATAACTAGACCTCAAATCTCACTCACCCTAAAACACATTAGGTCTCTTATTAGATGTAAGGAATGAATCATATTTGTGAGAAAAATATTTCATACCATTAAGAGTAACAATAAAAACTATATTGATAATAATGATAAGAAATTATAAATCGAGAACTAGAAAATCCCAGACCAACACCAAGTAAGATATCGATAGAGAACAAAAAGGTAATTGGAACCCCTAATCATTCCACTTTTCAAGAGGTTTCAATAAATCCATGACAATGTAAATAAACTGTATAGTAATTTTCAACAAATAAACAAAATAAGAAGTTATAAATGAGTGGGAGGAACATGTATCAAATAGTGAAATCATTAGAGAAGATGTGAAAAATATGGTACCACTCACTAAAGTTGAACCCTTGATAACCATTGATGGAGACTCATCCACTGTATGGAAGTTAGTTCACTCAAAAGGAATATACATGGATCACTATGTACATTGATTCGTATTAATGTATCATAGTATACATTGGCATTGATAATTATTAGATATAATGAGGCATAGGCATAACATAGTAGAACCTCTATAGATGGTCATAGTGGAAAGAATCATTTAACATATTCATAGGGGTAGGAAAATAATATTGTGTGTTCCTGACCTATACACAATGCTAGTATGTTGGGGGAATACATCTGGTTATTACTAATGGTGCATAAGAGGACTACTTCAGGGAACTACATCCACTACTCTTGTAATGATCATACCAATATCTCCCATTTCCTTGTGTTCTATTAAAACTATTTTTGGGTGGAATCGTTCCTTACAAGTCCATGTTTTAAATCATACCTCTTTCTACTATCTTCATGTAGATATAAATATTAATAAAATATACATGTAATCTAATATCAGGTAAAACCCTATTGATACATCTAATATTTTATCGTTACCTATTTACCACCACTACATTAAAATTAACCAACACCACAAACAAAGTAGTGTACTCTAATAGTTAACAATACAACATCGTCAATAAGAGTAACTCTTGAGGATTTCTATTCATTAGAGAATTCAAAAAAACCTAATGTAAAAATTCGGTCTTGAAACCATTGAAATCCAAGACCACTTGTCAGTCTTCCTGAACTTTTGAATCCCACCACTACTATATGGGACCCTCAAGATTTAACACTATGTAATTTACATTGATGGTCTCATGAATATCCATTATTCCACTATTTCATATATTTTTTCTGGATTTACCTCTAATTATAGTGGATCTTTTAGACCCATAAAGAATGAATAATTCTCATGTATAAACTCTCGATATCGATCCTTATCTCCCCTAGCTTCGGTGTTTGACCGTATATAATTATCTCTATACATGTGGTATATATAATTCCATGACACGGTCTTCATTCATGATGGACTCTATAAAATTATGATCCAAAGGGGGATTACATTGAAGAACATCAGATACACACTTTTCTTGAACTCATAGGAGACATTTTGGAGGCATACCACTGTACATTTAATATAGAGTAAATCATCAAAAAATAAGATTATCTCAGTCAAAACCAAAAAACCATAATAAAAAAATAAGTCTATGATCAGGAACTCAATATAAGCCGCACACATCCCAACATCCCATTGTAACTTGAGACACATTATGGAAATGTCTGGTTAATAAATCAAGATAAACTACCTCTCATGTTTAAAAGAATACTATCTCCAGTCAACCAAATTTCCCTAGATAAAAAATATGGAGTAAAAACTAATCCGTTTAACCCAATTTTTATTAACATTACATGAGTTACCCTTAGAACATATAATCTTATTATAATATCTTATTAACCAGTTTTTAATAATCTCTCATCTATACAACAATTTCTTCTATTAATTTCCATGTGTTTTAGTGTGATTTAACATGTTGTTTGTTGTTATTATAAAATATATAATGGTTTCCTCATCTCCAAAATCCATTCCATGATTGTTTTGTCATATATTTATAGTATATATGTATTTGTAATAATATATAATGTTTTTTGATATTAAATGGAATGCACTGTTCATTGAGATGGTAGTTCGTACGTAGGCATGAACGCTACATTCATTTTTTGATTGTGTTAAGATGATGGAGAGTAAATGATTAGTATGTATATTATAATTATATAATAATTTAAATTAAATATATATTACATAGTTTTAATAAAATTATCATCAATACATTCCATGTATAGAATTAACGAACCATGTTCCTTTGAGGGGACGGTAGTCCACACTTCCATAAACGATGTTTTTATTTTTTTTTAAATGGATTGTATAGAGATATGTGTTATAAATAAATTATAAAAGTATAAATATATTATAAATATAATATATATAATATATAATAATATTTTCCATCATAATGGAAACCATGAGATTTGGTAACGTAAATTTTAACAACCATCATTTAGGGACGCAGTAGTCAACCTGCAGGTAAACATTTTGTGCGTGACCCATTTGTTGAAGGTTTGTGTATGTGTATGTTGAAATATTATAAAAACAACACTAAATTATATTTATTATAATGTATTTTTTATATATTAATGGGATTATAATATTTAAAGGAGTTCAGAAATGAAATAAAATAGTCGAGTTTGAGGGAGGGTGGTACCTCTAAATTGGGTAACTCCTTTTGGTTTTCACCAAATAGCTTACATGGAAGATTTTATGCCCATTGGTGTCATGAGTAAGGAAGGGAGGAACTATGGGAAGTTTATTCGGGTGATTTTCTAAGAAATAAGGAGTTTTGAGAGGTGTGGATAAGTGGAAGTGAAGGATTATTTTTATAATGGTGGAGTGGTGGAATCTCTTGTAATATTTTAAAAGAAATCAACCCCATCCATTTTTTTTATTTAAAGTGGGTAAGTAATAGTCCAAATTATATCAAATGGATAATAGGGTATAAATATTTCCATCCAATAGGTCTTGGAAAATTTTATATAATGATTTAGGCCTTAAGGTTATGATTTTGTCTCTTATTAAGCTTACTTTAACCTTATTCGTAGTAATTAATTTTAATTACATTCACTAATATTTATGTTCAAAAAGTTAGTTTACCTTATTAGAAATTAGAATTTATTCTTATTAAAAATATGGAATCATTTTTTTGAAATTCCAACAACAAAAGTGGTATAAATTAAATTAAATTTTAAACACTTAGACGGGATGATAATTCATGTTTTTGAAGTAAAACATTCCTAAAGTTTGTTTTGTTTTCTTAATCAATTTCAATGTGAAATTGATTGCAATTACCTGAATTATATTAATTTATAATAATATTGTCTAATTGAAACTTAAAATAAATATAAATTTAGTTTTACCTTTTAATTAAATTAGATAAAAAATAAATTTGAATTAAAATTAATCCTTTTTAATTATTCATTAAAAACTAAAATGTAAATAAAAACACAAAACCAAATAACCCTAGCCTAATTATTATGTTTATAATTAAAATATTAAGATTATATTGACATATTAAATCAAATAAATTATTAAAATTCATATTTAAAATGGGTTCCTTATTAAAAGGATGTAAAAATGTCGTAATAAAAGTGTAGGTCTTTAAATGTGTTAATGATATTATTCTTATCTTATGTCTATATAATCAATTGTATAATTATAAAAAATAATTTACTGAATATATAAAATATATATTTCATTAATAAAAATAAAAAATTATAATTAATTTAATTTATAAAAACAAAATTCATTTGTGAGCATACAAATAATAATATTTCTTTTATATTCAATTGGGTTATATTTTCAATTATAATTAATTGGTAAAATATTAATTAATTATATATTTTATTATATAATATATTTCCATATGTTATTAAATACAATTAAAAAACACTAATTCAACAGCAAGGTCAAGTGTTATTATATTAAATAATAATATTTAAATAACATATTATTGTTCGGTAATACTTGGACTTGCGGATAATGCATGCTATCGAATAAGTTCATTGTTGTGTGTGATACATGCTTACTCAATATCTCTTACATTAAAATATATAAATTATTTTAAATTTATTTAAAATAATAAATATATTATAAATACTCAAGACATTATCATCCCTTATTTGCTTAGTGTCATGACTTATACACGTTATCAAATATATGGTTCTTACTTTTGATTTTCGGGGTATTGCAATCAACCCACCGCAAATAAATTATGTCCCCTCAATTTAAACATGGTTTATCTAGTAAATTGATTCAATATAAAAAAAATTTGAATGAAAAACATCATCACAGGGGCTAATATCACATCATCATAAAAAGAAAAAAATGAAATTATAACGATCACGTATCTAGGTTCCCTAGTTTGAGAACATTTGTGAGAAATGAAAACATGGATATGAAATAATAATATAACCATCAAATTATCATAGAGAATTATGGAGAACATGTTTAGGAGGAAGATAAAAATCATAAGCCCTTAAATCCATGATTTTCTAAGAGGCTACTTTATTCTTCATATATGAAAGTACTAGGTCATTTTCTTTGTTTCAATATCACTTTTCATAGAGATAAACAATTGGTTCACTCCATAATAACATAATTATATATATTTTTCATATAAATAGAATCTTTTACTTTCATAATTCCTTGAATTATTTCTACTTCTTTTCATAGAAAATGATGCAAAATATAGTGAAGTAACACATTATCCTACAAAATATCATCCAACAATCAACATAAACCATTTTATAAATTGTTACCATTTCTAAAATATTACAATACGACACATTATAATGAAGGTAACTAAATTTCAATGATTCACCTATCATTAACCATAAATCAAAATGAAGCTGCTCTAAATTTTCTCATTCCAAACCAGTGAATAACATCATCATGTGTCCTCTTGAAAAATAGTGATAACATTAATTACCATAAAACCTTTTTGTAAACATGAATTTTTCCTTATTCTTTAAGTGATACACATGTTATTAGATATATTGCGTTAATCCAAAAGTATTGTAAACTCCATCAATGATAGTATAGACCACTTGCCGAAAATTCATTAATCAATTCTATGATAGTTAGTACTAATCCAAATTAATAATTTTGTCATCATTATCTCAACATAAATAACATATTAAGGATTATCTTTCCCACAATAACATGTTTTATGTAAATTTTACCTTTCTACATAATAACATTTCTTGCAACCAATCAACATATGATCATAAATCCTTAATTAAAAGGTATTGCAGTACAATCCTCATTTATTCCATAATTCTTATAAATCGTAAATTATTGATAAAATATTGAAATGTTATAATTATTGAATAGACATGTAAATAATTCATCATAATATGTGACAATATCATAACTTATTAATTATCTAATATAATTATTTTGGTATATTCCTTTAATACTTTGGCCATTTATTTGTATATTGTCTCATCTTCTTACAGTTGAATCATTTTACATTGGAATATTTATTCTTACCCTTAGAAACATGAACTTGTTGTACTTTTTCTCCAGACGTATAAGAAAAACCAATAACATTAAATAATATACCAGGGTGATTATTTCCACCATTTATCACATGTGTGAAAATCCTTATTTCCCTTCATTCCATTAATCATCTTTTACTTCTCCATCCAATTAATCCCTTAAAGCCTATAGGACTCAGATAATTATTTACTTATATTTTTAACAAATGATAATATTTCCTCATATGATGAGAATACATGGAACACTATTTCTTCTCAAAATGTTGGCATAAGAGCATAAAAGATATGATCCTTTTAACTATTTTCATTATATACATTGGTGAGGTCTCATTACTTCTTCAAGGGACCATTTATAAAAAATTCAATATACTATACAGTCTCATAAAATTATGAACATTATATAACTCTAAACATGGTATTAAACATCATAAATATATAAATCATAATCATTGGTTAATTTGGGGGAATATTTACCTTTAAATGATAAATAATGGTAGGTAAAGAGAATGTGAATTATACTATGAATATCCCCTAGGATTATCAAACCATGTGTGGAGTAAGACCCATTTTCCTGTATCAGGATACCCTGATTCCATCCTAAAACTTCTTATCAATGTTAATAATCCTAGGTCAATGTGATGCAAAATCATGTCCACTTTAGTATCCATACAAGGATGTATTAATAGAAATACCCACATTAACTCTAACTTACCAAAATTCAAGGATGTTCTTTTATTATTTCCATCAATGTATATATTAGGGTTGTTCTACCTAATTTGTGTTTTTAAAATATATTTTACGATGTTAATGCTAAACATCCTATGATACCAACTGTAATGCCCAAATGCCAGAAGCCTAAGGACGTTGCATTATTTAATTACATTGGCATTATTAAAAATAAATAAATACCAAAGGAAAATCTAATTTTGAAATATTCTAAATCCATAATATAATCAAGATACCCATAAAAAATTTATAAAACAAAATAAAACATGTTACACAATAAACTCGAATGAACTACATCCTTGAAATCATAATAATAGTTCTCTTCTTCATAACTTGGCGAAATAAAGACAATATGGGTGAGCTCAAATGCTCAAAGGGTTAAATAAAAAGAAATAAATAATTAATCAATCTATAAGAAGGGGTAAATAATGGATCAGAAATAATATTAACATAATTATATAGGACATTAATAATTTGGAAAGTAAGAAACCAAAACACATTTCATAAATCAATAAGATGATAATGAACTACAACAATAGACATGTTCATGCTAAATATCATGATTAATAATAACTGAAATTAAATGAGGTAAGTGAATTATTATTGGATTCCATGTTTCCCATGTATATGGAATAGGTACCATTAAGACCATTCACAAGATGGTTTAGCTATTGGGGAAAACCCCATCTAAGGTGGATATCAAACTATTTCATTTAATGAGGCTACAAATGCATCGAGAGGATATATAAATTTATCGCCCTAGCCGTCACTAAACATCCAATGTATTAATCATATTTGATAATAAAAATAACCAATGTTACTTATCATATTACATTATTGAATGAGAAATATGTATTTATCCAAAATTCCCTAATTAATCAAATCATTTTCACTGTAACCATAGTATAAAAATTGTATACAGTTTAGGAAATACTAATATAAATTGTATGAGAATATGAATATTCAATTTTATTTCGTATTAAAAATGATTACTAACAAGTGATTTTTTCATGAGAAAATTACCAATCATAAAATGAAATGAGATTTCAAGGGTAGTCATTAAAAAAATTCTAGTGGAGAAAAATATTTAATCATTTCAAACTATCCCATACCACATTGAAACATTTAAATCAAAATCACCAAGAAGGTATGAAATTAAATGAAACTTATAATTTTATTAGAATAATTGTATTTATTATATGAGGTAGTATATATACCAAATAAAAGTAAAATGGTGAAAATAACAAATAAGTCTTAATGGAATGTAAATTGAGAAGAAATTACATTACTAATGTAGTAACAAATGAATTTGAAAACCCAACGGTAATAATAATTTAATAAAACTTTTAAATACGATAAATATTATATAATTTATTTTATTACATGTCAATTTTGAAGTATATACACCACACATACAAGATTTGGTGCACAATAATTAAGTAAGCCTCACTAAATGAAAATGAGACAAGAATTCATTACCTTAACATTACTTTTGTTTTTTGGTATTTATCCTCTTTTATAGTGGTTAATAATATTTTAATAACTTATAAAAAACCATAATCATATTTATGATATCATATATCATATTTTTATCATATCTTATTACCTGTTTGTTAACAATCTTTCATGAATTCAACTATTTTATGTGTTAATTTCCTAGTTTTTCGAGTACGTTATAACTTGTTTTTTGTTGTTATTATTAAATATATCATGGTTTCATCATATATAGAATGTAAAACATAATTTTAATATCCTATATATCCATTATATATGTATCAATTAAAATATATAAATTTTTGAGATAAGAAATGGGTTGCACAGTTCATGGAGATGGTAGTCTATACTTAAGTTTGAACGCTACATTCATTTATTTTTTTTAAGAGGATAAAAAGTAAATTATAGGTATGTATATTATAATTCTAGATTAATATATATGTTATATATATAACATAGTTTTAATAAAATTTTCATTAATACGTTCAATGTATAGCATGAATGAATCACATCTTTTTGAGGGGGTTGCAGTCCACACTTCCACAAACGATGTCATCATTTTTAAATTAAATGGAATGTATAGAGGTATGTGTAATAAAGGAATTAAATAAGTATAAATATATTATAAATATAATATATATCATATATAATAATACTTCCCATCATAATGTCCACCGTGAGAGGTGGTAAATATAAATTAATGATCATCATTTAGCGAGCTGAAAGTCTGGAAACACGTAAACATTATGTTCATCTCCCATTAGATGGTGGTTTGTGTAATTTTAGGTTGAAAAAACATCCTAAAACATCATATTATTTATATGATACATTATTTTTAAATATACGTTGAATTATAAGAGTTGAGGGAGTGGGGAAAAGAAATATAAAGGAGGAGTTAGAGGGAGTGTGTAACCTCTAAATCTGGTAACTCCTTTTAGTTTGCACAAAAAGAGAATACATGGGGGAATTTATTCCCAAGGGAGGATTCAAGGAGTAATTTATAGACTTTGGGGAGTTAATTTTCTAGATTTTGTCCAAACCGAAGACACCTGAGAGGTGTGGAGATGTGGAATTGAATGAGGCCTTTTATAATGGAGGAGGGGTGAAATCACTTGTAATATTTTAATGTAAAGGAACCCCACCCAGGTTTTGTTTATTTAAAGTGGTCAAATAATATTAAAGTGTTGATACAAGTGATCATTGGTGATAAATATGGCTAGAAAATATGTATTTTACAAGTTTATAGGTTGATTTAAACCTTAAGGTTTTGGTTTAGTCTCTTATTAAACATAATTTAACCTTAATCATTGTAATTAATTTTAATTATATTAACTAATATTTTTTGTGAGAAACTAATTTTACCTTGTAAGATATTATAAATTAATATTATTCAAAATATTAAATCCATTTTTCCAAATTCTATTCGCATAAGTCTCAGAAATTAATTTAAATTTAAAATCATAGATGGGATGACAATGTAGGTATTTAAAATAAAATATCCTAAAGGTTTCAATGTTTTTATAGTAAATTTAATATTGAAATTTATTAAAATGACCTAAATTGGATTAATTAATCCAAATATTATCTAATTAAACTTTCAAATCAATATAGAACATAATTTATCGATATAATTAAATTAGATGAAAAATATGTTTTGAACAAAAATTCAGAATTTTTATTTATTCTTAAAAAAATGAAGCATTACATAAAAATTCAAACAAACCACCCTAACATAATTATATTTTTCAATTTTAAATACAATGTTATTTTTAAAATATTAAATCAATTAATGTATAAATATTCATATTTAATATGGTTTCTCTATTAGATGGCTGAAAAACTTCTTTAATAAAAATATTGCTTTTAAGTGTGTTATTCAGTTTATTCTTATCTTATGTCTATCCAATCTATTTTATTATTATAAAAAATATTTTATTCAATACATGAAATATTTATTTCATAAATATCATTCAATAATTTTACATAATATAATTTATTATTTAAAAACACATTTGTGAGCATAAAAAATTATTATTTTCTTCAAACTCATTTAGGTTATATTTTAATTTATAATTAATTGGTAACCTATTAATTAATATTATATTATTTTTATACCATATATTTTCATAATATATCCAATAACATTCACAAATTCTAATTTAATGACGGTATTAATTTACTTATATTAAATAATAATATTTTAATAGTATATTTCTATTCAGTAAAACTCGTACTTGCGTATAATGGAAACTATCAAAGATGGTCGTTGTTGTGTGTGATGAAATCTAACATATTATATCATACATTTAGAGCTATAAATTATAATTAATTTAATTTAATTATAAATATATTATAAATACTCAAGACATTATCTTCCCTTAAACGCTTTGTGTCGTGTGTTGTGCCTACTATCAAATGTAAGCTTCTTCCATTAGAATTTTGAGGTGTTACCCTAGTGGATATTACAAACCATTCCTCCCAATCTAGTTAGAATTCATATCTCGTGTTATAGTATTCATTTTATGGTGATGAGCCTTCTCATGTTAACCAGTGCCTTTATTTTTATGACCCACAACATCATGTTTAATTGTCCCGTTTAATGTTTGATCCCTTGAGGGCCAACAATACTCTAGATTTGTCCATTCTAGAGAAGATATTCCTTGATGATGAAGTCATGTATTCCCTATGACAGAGAAAATTATCCCATATCATCGTGTGATGTGATCATATGTACTAGGAGATCTTTCTTGAGTTTTTAATCACCGTCGAGATCGATCTTGTTCATTTCACCGTCAGATTAGGGGTAACCATTGGGAGATCATTTTTGGAATGTTTATAGATGGGCTGGGAATATATTATAAAGATTTTTTAACATATACCACTTATTTCAATTTTCAGTTTGATATAAAAAAGGTAAAAACACCAATTGATGGGCGGTGATTGCCAGTGACATCGAGATCGTCCATGATCCTCCTGCTTCTAGGAGAACTGAGCTAAGGGGCACTAATCTAATGATAATTTATTTCTGATCTATCGCATTCCTGGCTGGCATGTTTCAGATCTCTTACATTCATCAACCAGAATGAGGTGGTCATTCTTTCAACATCCAAGGGAGCCCCCATTGTGAACAAGACCTACCAATTTTATATATGTTATGAGGGTTAATCTAGGATGATACATGGGACCCTTATGCACATAACATTCGTCATGCACAAGGATAGACATTTGGGAATTTTTTATTCCTCAAATAATATCTATTCTTTTAGACATGTGTATTCAATTGACCTCATCCAACTCCACAATAAGGGGATTCTTCAGAGATTGGGGTAGAATTATGTGTGGAAACATTGGTACAGAGAGGATGAGAATGGATCACATGAGGTATCCTGAGATATGGAAGTTCCCAAAGACCATACTATAACCAATGATGCTTAGTCACCTCTGGTATATTCCAAACACATGGCTTGGTATTCATATTAATACATCCTTTTTTTAGTTTTGTGGACAATAGTCTACAACCCTGAAAACATTCTCAAGTTCCTTATAGAGAACTAGGGGAGGATATTCCATGACATTGGAATTCTATTCATTATACTACAAGATATTAATTCAACTACACCAAGCTTGACTACTACTCCACCAACCACCACTCTATCGACCCACCCTCAACCTTCTTCCATCAGGCCCTCCTCCACCTCCATACCCACCCCTACCACCCAGGCACCAACAACCCCCCTTCTCGAGCATCTTATAGATATCACTGACCCTTATACTCAGAGGGACCTCTTTATAGAGAATACATGATGGGTTAAGGGCTATGTAGTCAAACAATATAACCAATATTTTATTCATTTATCCATCTTATAGACACATGACCTCTATCTAGATCAGCCCCTCACCAACTCTTGTATCTGACCCAGTTCCACCAATGATGACCAACCCTATTGATTTCATTATGTCAACTATTCTAGATGTAAATCTACCTACTGTTGCTAATTTTTCTAATATAGATATAAAAATCTATATACATCCACCTAACCTTAGGGAGGATACCTATGACACTGCTGATAGATATTATTCATGTTCTCCTATGTTGTTCCCTAATGTATCCCATTATTTCTCTTTATTGTTAAATTTTACATTCACGATATTCCATATCCTAGATTTCTATTTTTTATTTCACATAATCTATGGGATTCACTTTTTTTGTCATATGATGATCTTTTTCTACTTCCCATATTCAATTTATACCTAGATGTTCTATATCTCAATCATATGATTCTTCTATCACTTTTTATGAACTAGTTAGAAAAACAATTTCCCTCCATCTTGATTTTTTTCCTTGACTGAATCAAAGTTAGTGATTATAGGACATCATTGGGGCCTAATAATGTAATCATATTCATGATAGAAATATATACATTCCATTAATATAGGGTTCCTAAAATATATTATAACCCTTGTTTAATCATTTTTGTCTAAACCAATATCTATCATAGAATCCAACTACATAGAATTCAAGTGAAGAATCAACTCTAGGTTATAATCCAAGGTAACTATCTGTTTTCATTGCCTCCCTATGGATTTGAACAAGGAATTACAGTATTCTGTATACCGTAAAGATAGTACTAGTTTGGTTACATAACAAAATCTAGTTTCATTTCCCTAGGTGGAGTTAATGATATTTTTAAGATGTGTCAATATGAGAATCACTATCCGTTGGTGACCTAATACCTAGGTGGTCCTTGTATGGTGACAATGTGATCTTTGTATGTTGAAGATTTGTAGTCCTTAATTCATGCGAGTATGATGTAATGAGAGACTTAAATTCCTAGAAGTTTATAATGAGTCCAGGAGTAAAAATTTGTTCAATGGCTTCAAGAAGTAGTTCTGGTGGCCTTTTATTTATAGGGACAATGATGGTTTAGTTTCCCAATGTCTTACCATCCCCATGATTAAGTCTACACACTAACAAAATTCTGGTTTACAATATCCACTTATTAAACCCTTTTGGAATTGGCAGGACCATATGAAAGTCTTTTTGATTTATTACCCATCACCCTGAGGAGCCATGATGTTATCTAGGTGATTATCAAATGGTTAATGAAGTTGGTTCACTTCTGACAGATCTGTGAGTCTCACTCAAAAGATGAGATTTGAATGTTCTATACTTGTGAGATTGTGAACTTATATGGGGTTAACTTGAGGATTGTATCTGATAGAGATGTTTTTAATATCATATTTTTGGAAGGCCTTGTAGAAGTCTCTAGGGAATCTACTGATATTGAGCATTGTGTTCCATACCCAAATAGAAGGATAGTTAGAGATGACTATCCTAATGCTAAAGGATATGTTTAGTTATTTCAGCCTATAGTTTTATAGAGCATTGGATTATCAAATAGAAATGGTTGAGTTCATATAAAACAATAGTTACTATAAAATGATTCATATGGGAACTTATGAGGATCTATACATGATTGTATGTCATTCACCACTTTGTTGACATGAGTCTGGTGAGGCAGGGATTTTGGGGACTAGTATGGTTCAGTAGAGCTCAAAAAGAGTGAAACTAAATTAGAAAAGTTGGATCATATTCATTAATAGGAAGAGATAATGTGCTGATTGTCAGGGGATATGTCTCAGGTTTTTTTAATTGGTCCAGTTTTTTAAAGATTCGCTCCATGGTTAGTCCATCGATATTTGAGGAAACAAGAGAATCTATTATTGTATTATGTTAGACCATACAAGATCATCGAGTTGGTTAGGATAGTGGAATACCATCAAGATAATCCTTCTTGTAACTGAGGTATACATGATGTGATTCATTTCTCTCATCTCTATAGGCACATGCCTTATCCCATACATGTCATTAACTGTGACTATATAGAGCTAGATCCAGACATGTCATACATGGAGCAGATGATGGATACCATAACATAAATGAAAAAAATCCTTAAAGTGAAGATAGTTCCGCATATCTAACTTAATTATTGTCATAGATGGATCCAATAGAAAAATTGGTAGTTCTAGGAAGAGGTTTGAGTTCAATGGAATGATTATTTAAAAAAGGATACCTAGAGATGACTCGTGATGATGAGAACTATTTAGGTGGTGATAATTGTAGCATCATAATTTTTGTTTGAAATGAAATATTTTTAATGTATATAAAATTATCCATTCCTCTCATTTTCATCTGTGATATGGGTGATAGAGGGTGGGTTTTAGGGGAAAATGATCCATGATTTATTGTGGAATCCTTGTGTTGATACATTATTGTATGGTATATTCAAATATTCCACCAACACACTAGACTTCTTCTTCTGACCATTAAGTGATATAGAAAGTGTTCTACCAAAGTGCTAAACACACCAGCCTATCGGTGAGACCCACAGGATAGATGATGCACCCAACCTAGGGCTTCATTAAATGAACCCCAAGGAATTTAATTCACATAATTTTTCACCCTTTTTATTATAAAATTATGACTCCCAAGAGACCATTATGAATTTTAGAATCTCTATCATGAAACATAGCTCTTTAATTCAATTCCCTTGCATCTCAAATATCAGCATGATCTAGTGGATCTAGATCAGTATGATTTTTCAGATATACTACTAATTATACTTATACCTTGTGAAATGGAAATTGATCTTTGAAGTATATATTATTTCATTAATTATATGGTAATGAGTTCTCCCTTTCTTCATATATCACTGATGCATATCACATGATGATGAAATTTCATGATGGGATAGATATCTACCAATGAATATGGACATTCTATGGGAATTTATTGATAGATTATATACATAAAAATATTATTTGTGATTGGTAATTGATATAACTATACTCCATTTATTATATTTGGTAGATTGGTGGAGGTTTTAACATTTCGACAACATCCCTTTGATTAGATCATGATTACTTGTGTACGGTGGATGTTTTTGGGTATGTTATTCTAGATAAATGTTTATGATATTCTCTCCTAATTAAATAACACCTTGAATATACATTATGATATAGATTAATGATTTATCGATGATCATTTACTAGACCAAAGGACGTTCTCTTGAAATTGACGATGAAATCACAATCTGTTCTTCGATCGATAATGGATCCAGTGAATTGGCATCCAATCTATCAACTTACATCAGAATGGGTTTAGTTGAAGGACTGTATGTGTTATAAGATTCAATAACTACCTATATTTACTTGAATCTTATTGAATATATATTTTAAACCTACTTATTATTCAATCGGCACATGATTTAGGAATAATTGAAGTGTGGCCTTATTATTTTTCATTGTCTAATGTGGTATGGTAATAAATAGTTGAATAACCAAGTGTTATTAAACAATTAACATGTGGATATAATTTCCATGAATTTTGGGCTCTCGTATACAAATTTTTACATGATATGAAACTTATGGCTAGAGTAAATTTTTACCATATTTGAGGTTGGTAACATGATTTTATATGTGAATACTATTTTTTCTCACGGGTATATACTATTATTTTCTTACATGATCAACCATGTTGTGTGTGTTAATATATTCTTATAGGTATTGTTCTTGGTGGTTTAATCAAATACACTTTTGTGGAATAGTTATCCCTTATAGTGGGAGTACACACAACCTTCAATGATTGTAATGATAGACATAAGCATAGTTCAGTGAAAATATGATGCCTCATGTTGTTGTTTGATTCACTATATGCCTACTTTACGCTATGTGGAATGTTTAATTAATTCCTAGTTGAGGCTAAGTAATAAGGGCACTCATTTCCTATTTTATGCTGAATAATATGTCTCACATGATTCCTACTGGATATGGAGTAGTGTCTTCAAATTATGAAAATAGAACACTAAGAAACATGTTTACATTTATTTTCATTAGTTCATATTCACTTTTGATTTATCTGGTTACCCTTTTATCATAGATCCAAAGCATGTATAACTGAGTCTTATGGTGGATTAGTTAGTATATGGGTTATAGGTATATGTTTGTTTATTATGTGTTGAATATTTATAATTACCATGTCATTACATGTTATACCATTTTACACCTCTTAAGGATGCATCAGCGGTGTCCTACTAGGTTTATTACTCATACTCAGTACGAGTATCTCATTATCTGTGAAAATTTTAAATAAATGGGTCTATGAAATTGAAAGGGGCATGTGGAAGATAGTTTTTTAAAGAGAATTATTTTGGTATATTTATTGGGAAGTTCTATGAAGGACTCTATAGTTTTTAGTTATTTTATCTTCTTAAACCATATACTCTGGTTTAGCATTCCATCATAGGATAACATTTTTTATTTTTGTAAATCATATAATTTTAGTAATTACATTTTATTTTTAGTTTTTCAATTGATTACTTCTATTTTTTCTTTTTATTTTTTCATGGATGTGATACTAAGTGTATAGTCTCCCCACAAATTGATTTCAAATTCTCACTTTTATTCAAAAGCCTCATACATATGGAGAGGTACACATGAGTTTATGTGGCTCTCTAGATTATGATTCATGGTTTGGGGTGGGGAATTACATTTCTATATACATATTTATAAAGTTTATAACTCTCACATTGGGAATAAAAACCCATCATAGCCCTACTTTGATTTCATTTTTGGAAAAGAAAAAATCTTGAAACTACCATCCAATTTTTGTACTTTTTGTACAACCATGGAGATCTTTCAACCATTTGGAAACCATCATCAGCTCAAATTTACACTTGATTAATTATAACACTTATTGTATTCACATTTTTCTCTATTTACAATTAGTGGTATCTCATCCAATACCACACAAAGTTTCATCTTGTTTGATACAACATGTTGGGTTATTAATGAATTTAGAACTTGTCTTCAGATTTTATCTCATACAAAATGTCAAATCACAATACAATATATTCCTTAAATATCATAAAAACAAACAAATAAAAAATTATATAATGACCCAATTCATTCATACATATTATAACATGATTTTTAAACATATAAATTCAATATGTATGATCCCAAAGATCATGTGGCCTAGTGTATTTAGAATAATATAATCACAATACATCAATGTGAGACTAAAATAAAACATATTTGTTTTATTCCCCATAATGATATCCTAAATCTGTAAAATCTTCTAAAACTACATGGGACAACCAAGGGAATATTTTAAAAAAGGGGGTGTGCTGAATATCATAGTAAAGAGTTAAATATGATAAAGAAGAATAATTTGTGTGTCAAAAGTATAACAAGATATCTAAAAATATAAGGATAATGTGTAATCAATTGTGAGAATAATATTAGAATATTTTTTAACAAAATCATGGGATCATAGAAAATTTGGTAGAAATATATAATATGACTTAAGGTTAACTAACATGATAATGTTACATGGTGTACAATGTCCCATAATGTATTATATTTATTCCATATTCCCATACATGACACCGCATTAGACTAAAATAGATTAAACAATGGAATGTATTAGCCCATCAATATAAGGGATAATAAGATATGTAAATAATTGAGAGTCCAAAATAGTTTTTGTATAAGTAATACATAACATAAAACAATTTCTTATTTTTTGAAATTTTTTTTATAAAGTTATAGGAAATATCTTTTTAAGACAGATACCCCTTTCACTTGGAAATTATTTACTAAAAATCTAAAAAATTAAAATATTATATGAAAAAAAATTCAGGAAAACCACATAAAAATTATAAAAGAAGATTATAATAATTCAGAATTCATCATAATAGCTAATTCTATATATTTCATATAAGTTAAAAACAATTCCTTTCACCCATTTGTAAAAAAGGAAAAAAATTAAACATTTTGAAAATGATAAGATAATTTCATTCAATATGTTTTGTTAAAAGACAAAGAATGGTTGAAAAATTCTTGAAAAATTCAATTCTATATTTCAAAATTTTTTATTAAAAATATTTTTACAAAAAATAGATATAGAATAAAATTGATTTTTGACCAAAGACAGAAATAAATTCAACATCCCTTAAAAACACTTTCTCAATCATTTTAAGTACCAAAGAGTGGAAAATGGTAATATTACATTATAGGTTCCTTAATAACCATATTAGAATAATATAAATTCAGTTTAATATATAAATATCATACAATTCTTGTAGGGGAGTCTTAAACATAAAAAATCCTAATATTGATGACATTACAAAATTATCCCTTTCCAATTTGGTAAATTTTGAATCATAACCACCATGAAATAAGTAACATAAAATGAAACATTACATAAAATTATGATGAAGATATTAATAAAATAATATTCAAATGGTATGTTCATAAACCATACAAAAGAAATACTTTTGAATATAAAAAATCTATTATGGAAGTAAAAGTGAGATGTGAAATCCCTTACTTGGAGAACAGACTCAAAATTTATTTCCTTTATTTACTATATAATTAACATATATCAATTAATTGATTTATAAATAAAAATTTATTATCTTAATCCCTTATATTTTAAACAATTACATCATTAATTTTAAAGATATATTAAATTAATAATTCATTTATGTACACATATACTCTTTTGTGGAAGATTAATTCATAATTTTAAAATGAAATTTGTGTGTTGAACATGGACCAAGAGATAATTAATCCATAATAACCAAAATAATAATAATTAAATATTTTTTAATATTTATTTTAATTACACTTATAAAATAAACTTTGAAATATGGTTATCAAAAAAATATGTTTTACAATCTTAGAGATGGTAGGTCATATGTACGCTGGAGATACATTTTTATTTTTCAACAATCATGATGGAAAGAATAAAAGAGATATTTTATCATTAAATATTTATAATTATATCATAAATATAAAATAATTTTTTTAAATATACGTTGATATACCTTACATGTGATGCGTTATTAATAAATGAACAATATCACTTAGCGAGGATATAGTCTGTTGTACACACAAATGATGTTATCATTTATTACTAAAGGGAAATGTAAGAATGTATAAGATATGTTAATTTTAAATAATTATTTATATTTCATTAATACAATAAAAAATATTAAATAAATCTTCATTATCATAGATGATAGGTGATGATGGTAAATGAATTAAATCAGTTCACAAGACGGTAGTCTTCCATACACATGTATGATGGTTCCCTTTCCCATTTGATAGAAGAGGATATGGTTAAATATTATATCATCAATGTAAAAGAATGAAAATATATAGTATATATTTATTTATTATATTTTAGTTTTAAGACGTTGTTTATTTTGAAAAAATAAGAAGTAAAAAAAAAAGAAGCTCAGTGAAGATGGTTATCATCACTTAGAATAACCTCCTTTGGATATCATATTGAGGAGCCTACTTTTGGTATTTTAGGAATATAAAAACACTATAATGTGGATAAGGATTTTTTTATAGATTTTTATAGAGTTTGGTAAATAAAAAATTCTGTTGCATGTGTGATGATTTGATGGGAGGGGATCATTTATGTAATTTATTTGGAGAGGCATTTTTTATTAATACCCAAAACTCTTCACTAATGGGAATTCAAACTCAATAAATGTTCCTAAAAAATTGATAAATAACATATTGTGGTCTGATATGGTCAATAAATATAAACACCATTCAAAATGAAACATGTTTTAAACATGTTATTCCTTTTATAACTTAGCCTACTCACTTTTACCATTTTAGTTTATTACCACGGTTACTATATTTTTTACAACTCATTATGGAAAAAATTATTTTAAAATTATTACCTAATATTAAATATTATTATTAAAAATATTTAATGAAATTTTATTATATTAAAATCATTGAATTAGAAAAATTAAATTTTAAATTAATCCCAAAAAAATGTGTCAAAATGTTTTTTCAGTGCATGCATTTTCATGATATAAATGATCTTATATTAACATTATGGCTATAAATAATAATTATATTAATTTATATTGTTATAAATGTATTTATGATATATTTATTTAATTTAAATATTTTATTTATAGTGGTTTTTTAATTAATAAAATGGATACACATTATGACTTTAGAAAGAGTTTACAGAAAACCAAATTTTAAGAATGAAATAATATACTAAAATAATAAATATGGATGGTTGAAATGAAACTAGTTATATTATTAAAAATAAAATGTTTCATTTTAAACTTTAATATATAATAAAATAATCTATTTTTAAAATTAATTTATTTTTGGAAAAGAAATGATAGTATTTGAAAATCAGTGATTTTCACCATTCACTAAAAAATACATTTCAAAAAAATACCATAATTTAATCCTTAGTAAATTTTGATATGATGATTTAAAAATATATTATTTATTTTTAATGGTAAAATTTATAAAATTTACATAAATTATTTATAATATCTTCTTAAAAAAAATTATTTTTTATGGAAATATATTTTCTTGCCCAATAAAATATATTTACTAAATGTCGATTTCTTATTTATTAATAATTCATCAATAAATTTATATCTAGTATTATGTTTATATATATGTGTCATAAATTATAAAATATAATTTATACCCAACAATTTTAGAGCTAGTTTATAAAGGTGTTATATTTCACATGTCATTTACGCTTCATTTTTTCTATTGTATGCACAATTAAACAATATATTATTCTTCTAAAATATAAGGGTGTTACATTATTCCCCTTTAATAAATTGCAACAATGAAATATGGACATGAACTCTGGATGTAATGGTTTAACCTTTGAAAATAACTTTTTTGATATCCCAAATCATTGATAGGGTTAATAAAACATTCACTTTATAAGAGAGAAAGGGTTGTTCAATGGCCGTCTATAATGAAACATAACAAGGTTTTCATGTAAGAAAATTTTTTAAAAATTAACATATGGAAATGGAAGAAAATATTTATTTCAAAATAATGTTGGAGAGTGAAAGAGATAATTTATCAGAAGAATATTAATGATAATGAAAAATTTAATGGCTATAAAAACATTAAATCTTTATTGTGTTGAAAGACCATAAATTCATTAAAAATTATTTTAATTGAATAAAATATTAATTTCAATAGAATTTTATTATATTTGAGTAATTACTTTAATATTTAGACTACAAAAATATGGAAATACACAAACTTGATATCTATCTTTTTTACAAGCACAGTTTCATCCTTTTGTTTTTCTTTGATCAATTTAAACTTCATATCTTAATCAAATGATTGAATATCCACTATGAATTTTTTATTCCTCAACCAAAAAAATTAACTTTTAATGTTTTATAATATCCATAAAATAATAATAATGTATTCTTATTAAATTCTACTATAAAAAAAATCAAAAATGGTTACCACAGAGTAAAAAATGCATACACCTTCATTTGAGGAAATAAAACATTTTAAATCAAAATTTACTCGAAAGGTTCAACATAGAATATTTCAAAAATTAATAATACTAAATCCAAAATAACATCAACATTATAAAATTTAATTGTATTCTTCCCAACCAATATTTCATATTAAAACATGTGTTATAACTAAGGGTTACATAAAAATTAATCTAATGAAAAAATTCTCAAAATATCATTTATCTCCTCAAAATCCCAAATATTCCAAAAAAACGATTTATTCGATATTATTTTCCAAAAATATACTTATTTTAAATTAATATATTCATGCAAGTAAAAACAATTTCATTCTATAAGTTACATCACATACGCTATTGGTAGTTTATATACCCTTATCTCCCTTCAGTTATGGAATCAAGCCCCATGGGCTTTCATGATATGATAAGTTGTCTCCCAAAATAAGTGTTTTAATTTTTCTAAAACAATATATATATATTTTATATTGTTACCAATAAATAAGATAAAGACCTCAAAATAAAATTAATAATTAAATAAGTTTATTAACCTCTAAATTATTCAAGACTTCTTATTTTTTATAAAATCAAGTAATCTTAATTGACTATAATTACGATAACATCAAGAAAATATCAAATAATATTTTTTCATCAATAATGTTCTTTCCATAATATATCACTTTACCATTAAATAAAATTTAAATGTCATTAATACCCAAAATAATATTCTTGTAAATTCTTAATGAAAATCTGTTGCAGAACACTCCTTAGATGTTTCGTGGTTCTTATAACTAGAAACCCATTGATAAAAATTCTTCAACAACATGATTTTTGTGTATCAATAGCCAAAAACTTAAATCATTCCACTTAAATGATTTTCATAACATGAGAACATAGGAATTAGTTCTCGGATTAGGGTATTGACTCAGATAATGTCCATATTCCATGAATCTATCACATCAAAATTTTGGTGATGACTTAGAATGTACTTTTTTTCACTATGTATTATTAATAATACACATTATTTTTATTCAGTAATTTTCTTATTTCTACCCTATTTTTTACACATAAATCATATTATATTCCTCTAAGTAATTTTCCACGGTTCCTCTACCTACATTTTTTACGTCTATAAAATTGTATATTCTATTATTTATCATCTTTAACACGTGAAAATTCATGATAATCCATCTTTCTCTTCTTTTATGTGTTTGGAAATTAATATATGTTCTAGTTATTAATAATAATTCAGGATAGATTATTTTTCATTATCACAATGCTTCTGAAATCCAATCCCATTAGGTTTTTCATACCATTAGGGAAATCACTATAACTTCCATCACATTGGTTGTTTTAATTATTTCTCCAATTTCTCATCATTAACTAAATATAATAATTAAAATAATATGATAATACATTAACATAAAAAATGTTATATTTATAAACATGTATTGAATAAATTATAAATAATAACTATATACTATTATTTGAGTTACTAATTTTAAATCAAGGTTATTCATGGTGACATTTCTTATAAGGTTTTTTACTAAATAATTTGGATCAACTCCTTCCTAATGGTTCATAAAGTGTATTTGAATTTCCATACCATATTTCCCAATAGTGCAAAAATATGTGTGTATTGAGACCAAATACTATGAACTAGGTTATGATTAATGACCTTTGTTCTAATTTTTGAGATTTTATACCTAGGTGTAACTGTGATAGATCCACATACACTTCTAGTATACAAAGATGGTTTTAAATTCTTAAAAACCATTCATTCTAAACACCACATAAATTATATTATATTTTACTATACTTATACATATCCCAAGGGTTTCTAATAAATATATATAATTATAATCCAAAAAAATTTCTATACCATTATTTGATACCAAAAATAGTGAATCAATAATTTCACTCATATTATTGAATTACTTTTGATCACTAATATCCAATAAATACAACCCTAATGATTTTGGGGACTTTTTATTTAGAAGAAAATTTTTATAATACCGAAAAGTGAGAATAAAATTAAACATTTTTATTTTATTATTATAATCATCTAGAAAATATTTTCTAACTCTTAAAACATCATGGGATAACATAGGTAATACATAGACAAAAATGTTGGGATAAAAAAATTGTAAGGGAATAAACATGCTAAGGAAACAAAACTTCTAAGTCAAAAGTACAACATAGTATCATAACAGAACAGGACAAAGGGCAATAACATGGGATAATAACAAAAATGACATGGTATTATAAGGTCATTCAATCAATGAAAATGTGGAAAGAACCTAATACATGACATAAACATGAGCCAATGATAACTGTTATGTCAATATCACAGGGTGGAAAAAGTCCCTCAATGGATTATGTTTACTCGCCATTACTATACAATAATCATCATGAGACTAAAGTTTTTCCCAATTCCTTGGAATCCTATTTGGGAACACCAATCATAATTTTTTAATTATTTATGTGATCCATAAAAAATAAATTAATCATACATTAGAAATATAATAAATACCATTAGAATGAATATGGGTTTCATAATCTTGTCTCATATCATAATAATATGAAATTTAATAATAATGGAATTTGAGAGATGAATATAAGGATTTATTAAAAAAATAAAATTAAGATAGAATAATCTAGTTATATATGTGAGAGACATAAATACATAATTTATAATTTTTCACGACCCAGCCCAATGGGGCTCGAGCCGTGAAACCCCATGCCCACCTCCAATAGGCCAAGGGCTGGTGCCTATCGCTGAGTAGGCTATCACACACATGGGAGGCATTAGCCCAAGGTACCTGTATGCACACACTCACATGCACCTCCACAAAACAGTGCAGAGATATATATAACTGAAAACAAAATTCTTGCATACAACTAACCTAGCTAGAGTACAGTAGAAGTACAAAAAGGAAAAAATAGGGCCCACCAAAAGAAAACTGCAAAGTATCCAACCTACTCAGAAGGATGGAAAAACACTTCAAAACACTAGCCAGTAAGCTCCTTAGCTGAGCTCTAGTAAACACCCTGGTCAAACCCGCTCACTAAACTCCGCCTACTCTAGGTTCTCCTGGGACTCCGTTAAAAGGCATGTGGTCTGCGCAAGACACAAATATGTGCAGGAAAAGCCCATGCAGGGGTGAGTATAACAATACTCAGTAGGAACCCCAAAAAAACAAAATAAAAGAGAGGAACTAAAAGGAAATAGTCAGCTCATCCCATCTAGAGGGATCCACGATGAGATAAAAAATTCATCTCATGACCATTCTCGGCTAAACATAACTAGTCAGCTCAGCTCAGGAGTATGCCCATACATACACCTTGGACAATCCAGATATACCTAGCTCACACAACAAGCCACATGAGGTACCAAACTCATCACCAAAAACATTCCACAACCTAGAGAACACTCTCCACGATCACTCTCATCCTCGATGACACTCGTCCAAGAGATATACTCCATCGGGTTTCTCACGAACATCTCATATGCTCAACCGAAAGATCTCACTCATCGGATAGCTTCACTAAGGAAACCTCTCTGAAACAACATAAACACCAAACTCCTCAGATAGGGGATCGCTGCTAGGGTCCGCTAGGGGATACCAGAACCCACACTGGTAGACGAAGATCTCACAGATAGGGGATCACTCCCAGGGTCCGCTGGGGGATACCACAACCCAATTTGGCATTCATAGATCTCATGGATAGGGGATCACTCGCAGGATCCACTGGGGGATACCACAAGCCGATCTAGCGCTCGATAGAAACACATAACTCAAATAAACGATCGTCACCCTTGTCACGATGGTCATGATGATACCAAAACCCTATCTTGTACATCTCGCGCTGTAGGGGATCAAACTGACGATACCATAACCCTACCAACACCACGCACTGAGTAGGGGATCGTATAACCAACGATACCGCAACCCTACTATAAACCTCTTGTTAAGTATGGGATCATATACCTGACGATGTCACAACCCTTCTAAGCATCGCACACCATGTAGGGGATCATATTCTAATGATTCCACAAACCCTACGGTGTTAACTTTCTAGAAATGTGATCACCGCCCGCAGATTAGCACCACAGTGATACCAAGAACCCGATCTAGGAAAAAGATGCTAGAGGATCCCGCTCCGGGCTCACCGAAGGATGCCACAGCTCTAACAGATTAAAAATCCAATAGAGAGGATCACAAACCTATATGATGGTTGTGATGTCGTGCGAACCCTCGTAGGAATGAACCAAGGGATTACCATCAACCACTGCTGGTCGAAACATCGCTAACCCAAGCGACCCACCACAACGCTACACTGTGCACCTCCTTGGCTGATACTGAGGCCACCATCGCGATTCATGCAGAAAAACACACAGGATTGGCTGCTTACTCTCCTGAAACGATCAACCAGTGAAAAAGTCACTATTCACCATAGCTAGCTCGTGCGGGGCCCATGTAACGATCCCGAAACTCATCAATAGAATCTTACCATGGCGATCTCCTTAGAAAAAAACACGGAATCGACTACTCGTTCGTCTGAAACGGACCCCCGGTGAAAAAGGAACTATTCACTGAATCCATCTCAGGTAGGGCCCACACCTTGATCCTGAGACATATCAAACAGATTGCACCAATGTGATATTCTCAGAAAAACACACACGATTGACTACTCATCTACCAACATCGGTCTCATGGTGAGAAAGTTGCATTTCTCTGTAAACGCCCAAACCGACCCTCATGGGTCCTGCACCACAAACTCGGTCTCAACACACAGAAACCCTAAAGAAAATTTTGTCGTACCATCAGGGTTTTAACGCCTCTGACGGTACGTCAATCAGACGTTCTGGGTAGAAGATACAACTGCCCAAAGTCGAATAATAATAAAACATCATTATTTTATTCATCATTTCAAGATCCCAGTCCACGATCCCAAAACATAAAATTCCCTAATTGAGATCAAAATATTCTACTTGATTCAAGGAACCTGTCACCGCAAACGTCTCACAAATCGGAATTACGGTATGCGAGTTATCAGGGTTTAAAGAACCTTCGAAAAAACCTGGTCGGACCACCGCCTTCCCTGCCGACACCACCGTGCCACTGCCGGAAACCGCCATGCCGTTTCCGGACTCCGCCGTTCTGGAGCCAGAAACCACCACGCCGCCACCGTGCCGCTGCGGATCTCTCCAGATTCTGCAATGGCCGCTGTCAGAATCTGGGTTTTCCACTGGAAAACTTTCAGGATCCACCGGGAGAACCCTAGTTCTGCAAAATCAGATCCGAACATGTTTCAGAAACCTTGGGACCAGAACTATACAACCCTTATGAGGATTTGAAGAAAAACCGCACCAAAATGGGGTCTGGGATTTTAAAACTCAAACTGCCTACCTTTTGGCAGAACACAGAGGCATCAAACGCCCCGTAGCTGCCGCTGCACAATCCAGAAATGCCTGCCGTCAAGATCTAAGTCCAACGATACATTGATCACGCGATTCAGTCGCTGATTCGCCATTGATGAAAGGAGGAATATGAGAAAGGAGGAAACTCCTCCATTACACAAATCCAATAGGAATAATGGGGGAGAGATATTTGTTTCCAAACAATATCCGCTTAACCCCCTGACCCGACACGCCCCTGACCCCGCGCTCGACGCTAACAAGGATAAGGTCGTTCTTATTGTAAAGACGACATTATGAACTCAACTGAAGTCTCAGAATTTCAATCTGAGACTCCGTTTAGATGTTCTTCGAGCCGACACTCATACATTAACTTTCCCACTTATTTAAGAAAATACCCCTGGTGGCGTTTTCCACAGCATGCCCATGCTCACAAAGTTTACACCTCGCCTAGGGTAAAAGACACGTTCTAGACGTAACCATGCCCTCAGATTCTTGTTCCAAGATACCCTTTAAGAGATATCACACCCCCTCCATGTTCATTGTATATAATGACTAAATATTTTTATAAAATTAATTTCGGGCACACAGGGCCTCAGAATCAAACGTCGTCTTCGCGCCTAGCTCTGGAATTGAATATAGAAATATTCCAAAGTCTAACAAGGCTAAAACCCAAGTCACTACATCATCCCCCCTAGAACTTTTCTTCCCCAAAAATCCATAAGCACAAAAAAAGCAACTGGACTCTCAACTGGGTCTCCCACGCTAGCAAGCTTGCAAACAAACACCCATGCCTGAACATAGAAGTCAGAGGGACTCATACACCACACCTCTACACTATCGTATTTAGGCGGCACTAACTTTCCAACACGGTTTTAATCGCATTACAAAAACGTGTCTTAGTGGGGGAAGGATCCATCTTCCTTACACATTCGAAGCACGCCAAACAACACCCACACAGGGTTTTACCAACACCCTGAACAAAACTCGAGCAAGCAACAGAAAGGAAGGGTACCACTAAACAGTGTCTATCAAATTACTAAAGAAAGTAGAAAAGACACAATGAATACCTCTAACCAACCACGAAGCCTCTAGATCAGAATCCTCTAAGGCTTGCATCTATCCTCTCCCTCATCCCCCAGCTCCCTGAGCTCGGCGTGGACCACCTTGGGGAGGGGGTGGTGGCAACTGATTCTGCCTACAACCTCCTACTGCTGCACCAGCTCTATCGTCACGTCCGCCACCCTACAGACCTCCTTGCTCGAGACGCTGCCTCTGCCAAGGCAGTCTGTCGACCGGATCCCTCTTAGCAGCACGACGAGTCAGACAATCTCTAGCAAGATGTCCCTGACTATCGCAAGAATAACACCTTCTCTCCTGTGGCTAACCAAAACTGGCCTGTGAGCCCAGTGATCCCTGAGCCTCAGATCCTCCATCTTGGGGTCGCCTCCTAAAACTCCGGCAATGTCCAGACCTCTGAGTCTTTCGTTGGCTACCAGATGTCGACGTCCCAACTGCTACATTCCCAGCACTAACAAATGGGACCTCCTCAGCTAGAAAGCTCTCCACCACAAACACTTGTTCAAGCGCTCCAGCATAGGTGCGAATACACAATGAAATCAAAACTTCCCGGATGTCCTTGCGTAGGCCCTGCTCGAAGGTTCGAGCCTTAATGAATGTGTCTCGAATCATATCCAGGGAATAGTGTGACGGGTCTGTAAACCTTGCTGAGTACTCTGACAAAGTCAGGCCCTCCTGCCGAAGCTGTTGAATCTCCTGAATAAGCATTGACCTCAGTGTCATCGGATAGAACTCTTCCTTGAAGAGCTGCTCAAAATCTTCTCAGATGAGCGTCTCCTCATCATAAGACTGCATCACCAAACTCCACCATCGCTCAGTCGAACCATGCAGAAGGTTCACCACTAGGACCACCATCTGATCTGGAGGTGTCCTCACTAGGCGGAAAACATGGGTGATTGCATCAAGCTAGTAATCAGCTGCCTGGGGGTTTGGATCACCCCGGAACCTCAGAGGTCACTGCCTCTAGAACGCGTGCAACGCACTCAGCCTACATGCAACCTCATCATGCACTATCGGCACAACAAGCTTCTCCACAGGTGGTGGCTCAACTAGAAGACCACCAGGAGGTGCAACCTCAGAACATGTACCCTTGTCCAAAGCCTCTACATGGGGTGGATCGTCACCACAATCCCACTGCAGAACCCTCACTGGCAGTCGTCGTGGAAGAATCCTAAAATACAATCAAGACGCACCATGGTCAAAGAGTATATCTGGAGAGTTGACGTAAGAAGAATAAGGAAAACCCAAATCCCAGTCCTATATGATGCATGTACCATTATGTCCCTATGACCAGTGTATGAATGTCCTGAGTTGAAATGTAGATTATCAGAGTCCTGGTGTATGGATACGTCGGCCGCCACACCAATACTGGAGTCCCTGGCCTGAAAACCGAACTCGAAACATCCTGACACTGCTGCTATGAAACCCAAACCAAACTCACAGCTAGACTCGGTATGCTCTAAAATACCAATTGTTGAACCTCCTCTAATACCGCTCTATCACGACTGGACCCAACAGGGCTCGAGCCGCTACACCCCAATCCCGCCTCCAATAGTCCAGGTGCTAGCGTCTAGCGTCGAGTAGACTATCACACACATGGGAGGCATTATCCTAATGTACCTATACACATGCACCCACATGAACCTCCATGAAATAGTGTAGATATATATATATATATATATATATATATATATAACTGAAAATAAAATGCATGCATACAACTATCCCAACTAGAGTAAATAAGAAGTACAAAAAGGGAAAAATAGGGCCCTCCAAAAGAAAACTCCAAAGTATCCAAGCTACTAAGAAGGAGGGAAAAACACTGTCAAACACCTACTGGTAAGCTCCTCGGCACAGCTCTGGTAAACACCCCGGTCAAACCTGCTCACTAAGCTCTTCCTACTCTGGGACCTCCTGGGACTCTGTCAAAAGTCATGTGCTCTGCACAAGACACAAACATGTGCGGGCAAAGCCCGTGCAGGGGTGAGTATAACAATACTCATTAGGCACCCCAAAAACCCAAAACAAAAGAGAGAAACTGAAAGAAAACAGTCCGCTCATCCCAGCCAGAGGGAACCCAGATGAGAGAGAAACTTCATCTTGTGACCATCCTCGGCTAAACACAACTAGTTAGCTCAGCTCATGTGTATGCCCATACATACACCTTTAACAATCCGGATATACCCAGCTCACACAATAAGCCACATGAGGTACCAACATGATCCCCAGAAACTTTCCACAACCATAAGAACACATTCCAAAATCACTCTAATCCCAGATGACACTCGTCCAAGAGATACACTCCGTCGGGTTTCTGAAAAACATCTCAAAGACTCACCTGAGAGGTCTCACTTGTCGGATAGCGTAACTGAGGAAACCTCGCTGAAACAACATAAACACCAAACTCCTCGGATAAAGGATCACTCATAGGGTCCGTTAGGGGATACCATAACCCACACTGGTAGACAAATATCTCATAGAAAGGGGATCACTCCCAGGGTCCGCTGGGGGATACCACAACCCGATCAGGCATTTGTAGATCTCACAGATAGGGGATCACACCCACGATCCTTTGGGGGATACCAAAAACCAATCTGGTGCTTGATAGAAACATGTCACTCAGATAGAGGATCATCACCCATTTCATAATGGTCATGATGATACTGAAACACTATCTGGTATATCTAGAGTTGTAGGGGATCGAACTGATGATACTACAACCCTACCCACACAACATGCGTAGTATGGGATCATATAACCAACGATACCACAACCCTACTATAAACATCACGCTAAGTAGGGGATCGTATACCTGACGATTCTACAACCCTACTAAGCAAGGCCCATCGTGTAGGGGATAATATTCCGATGATTCCACAATCCCTATGGGATTAACCTGCTAGAAAGGGGATCGTTGCCCACAGATAATAAGTCACAGTGATACCAAGAACCTGATCGAGGGAAAAGATTCTAGGGGATCCCCCTCCGGGCCCACTGGGGTATGCCACAAATATAATAGATTAAATATCCCCTCAATAGGATAAAAAACCTATAAGAAGGTTGTGATGTCACGCGAACCCTCGTAGGAACGATCCAAGGGAGTACCCTCAATCACTGCTGGTCCAAACATCGCTAACCCGAGTCACCTGCCACAACATCACACTGTGCATCTCATAGGCCGATACTGAGGCCACCATCGTGATCCATGTAGAAAAACACACAGGATAGGTTTCTTACTCGCCCAAAACGGATAACCGGTGAAAAAGGAACTATTCACCATAGCTAGCCCATGCAGGGCTCACATAAAGATCCCAGAACTCATCATTCGAATCACACCATGACGATCCCCTCATAAAAACACACGGAATCAACTACTTGTTCATCTGAAACGGACCCCGGTAAAAAAGGCACTATTCACCAGAGACAGATTGGGTGGGGCCCACACCTTGATCCCTAAACTCATCAAACGAATCACATCATTGCGATCCTCTTGGAAAAACACACATGATCGACTACTCATCTGCCAACATCAGACTCCTTGTGAGAAAGTTGCGTTTCTCCGTAAACACCCAAACTGAACCCCATGGGGCCTGCACCCTAAAATTGTTCCCAACACCCTGAAACCCTCAAGAAAATTCTGTCATACCATCAGGGTCTCAATGTCTCTGACGGCACATCAATCAGACGCTTCAGGTAGAAGATACAACGGCCCGAAGTCGAATAATAATAAAACATCATTATTTTATTCAACGTTTCAAGCTCCTGGTCCATGATCCCAAAACATAAAATTCCCAAAGTGAGATCAAAATATCCTTCTATACACAAGAAACACATCGCTATAAATGGATCACAAATCATAGTTACGGTTTGCGAGTTACAAGGGTTTAAACAACCCTCAGAAAAACCTGGTCAGACCACCGCCTGCCTCGCCGGAATCCACCGCACCGCTGTCGGAAACCACTGTGCCGGTGCCGGAATCTACCATGCCACAGCCAGAAACCACCACGCTGCCGGCACGTCTCCATGGGTCTCACCAGATTCTGACATGGCCGCCGCCGGAATCTGTGTTTTCCACCAGAAAACATCCGGGATCCACCCGGTGCACCCTGGTGCTCCAAAATCAGATCTGAAACTTGTTTCAGAAACCTCGGTACCCAAACTATACAACCCTTATGAAAATTTGAAGAAAAAAACACATAAATAGGGTCTGGGATTTTAAAACCAAAACCGCCTACCTTTTGGCGAAACATCGAAGCTTCACACGCCCCGTAGCTGCCATTGCACGATCCAGGAACGCCCGATGTCAGGATCTGAGGCCAACGACACCTTGATCTCACGATTCGGTTGCAGATTCGTTATTGACAAAAGTAGGAAGAGGAGGGAGGAATAAAATCCTTCACTACACCTGTACAAGAAGAAGAAGGTGGGAAAAAGATATTTGTTTCCAAAAAATATCCGCTTAACTCCCCAGCACAGCCCGACACGCCCCTGACCCTACGCCCGACACAGACAAGGATAAGGTCACCCTTAAGGTAAACACGATGTTCTAAACTCAACTAAAGTCTCAGAATTTCAATCTTAGGCTCCATTCAAAATTTATTCGAGCCAACGCTCTTATATTAACATTTCCACTTATTTAGGAAAACGCCCCTGGTGGCGTTTTACACAACAGGCCCGCGCCCGCAAATTTTACACCTTGCCTAGGGTAAACGGCACATTTTGGATGCAACTATTCCCTCAGATTCCTATTATGAGCTACAGTTTGTGAGATTTCACACCCTCCTCACATGTACAGTATAAAAATACTTAATATTTTTATAAAATTAATTATGGGCACTCCGGGCCTCAGAATCGCACACCGTCTTCGCGCCTAGCTTTGGAATTATTCATAGAAATATTCCAATGTCTGACAGGGCTAAAACCCGAGTCTCTACATTATTTATCCATAACATCATAGGTTTTCATCATTGAAAAAAATTTATTTAAAATATTACCTGGAATATATCATCAAAAAATACCATTTTCAATTTGAACTCTTTTTAAAAAAATTATAAAAAAAATTAAAATAATATAGAAATATATTATATATAATCCCATTAAGACATATAATTGAAGCTTAAAATAATTTAGTTTTCATTACGATGATTAAAACTACACATTTTGTATAAGTTTAAAAAAATCTCCTTTCACACTCCTGTCAAAAGTTTTTAAAAGTCCCTCCCTAAAAAAACAACAATAATCTTCCATTACACCCATTTTATAATAGGTAAATAATGTTTAATAATATATTTAATAAATATTTTTTATTATGTAAAAATTATACATGAATATATTTTAGAAAACATAGATATGGAAGAAAAGCATATTTTTGACTAAAGAGAGAACTAATAATGGTTTTTCATAAAAACATTTTCACCATAATTTTAGGTGTTAAAGAGAGGAAAATTGTATTATTAATTAAAAATTTTATGAATAAAAAATATATAATAAAATAAAATTGTTTTAAGCTAAAAATGTCAAAAAAAGACTCATTTGAGGCTTAAACATAAACAACCTTAAATAAAGATGATATTTTGAAAAAAACACTACCTATATTGGTGAATTTTGAGTCATAATCACCATAAAATAAAAACCTAAAATTAAACGTCAAGTACCATAAATTTAAATTTATTCATGATATAACAATAAAATATATATTATATACACCACCTATAATAAATTATTGGTGAATATAGAATATGCCTCACAATAGTAAAAATGAGATGAGAAATACTTACCAAGAGTTTTACTTTTTTTGTATATCCTTTTCACTTATATAATATAATTATATCAATTTTTTGTTAACATATATTTATATTTTTAAACCCTTATAAATAAAAAATAAAATTTATTTATTTTAATTTTATATTTAATTACTTATTCAGCTATATACATGCATATTATTTTCAAGATGCTTAGTTCATAATTTCAAAAATGCATTAGTTTGTTGATCATGGTCACAATGATCACTGTTAAATAATATCCATAATAATAATCATGCAAAAATTATAAAATTTTAAACATCATTTATACTTTTAAAACCAACCATGAAATATGTTTATCAAAAAATGAATTATGTTACAATCAAGGACACGGTAGGTTGAACCTACACATGATTAACATTTCCATTATTTAATGTTTTTTATTGAAATAATAAGTGTTATATTATCTTTAATTAATGATAATTATATAATAAATATCATATTATTTTATTAAATTCATTTAAATATACAACCCATGTGATGTAGTAAAAAATGAATTATATCTCTTTGTGATACCGTAGTCCGCCATACACACGAACGATGCTTTAAATTTTCAATGTTCTATATGGTAAATAGGGATATGATATCTTAATATTATATAATAAACAATATTTTATGAATATAATATATAAAAATTAATTACATAATCATTAATGTATGTGATTGGATGTGATGGAAAAAATTATTACATTAGTTCGTGAAGCGGTGTTCCTCCATACACTTGAATGATGGTTTAGTATATAATTTGAGTGTATAGGGGACAGATAAATGTTATTCCATAATATTAATAATATATTTGTATTTACAAGAAATATTTTTTATTATACTTTATTTTTTATGATATAATTTATGCTGGAAAATTAATAAGTACAAAAGAAGGACTTTGGGGATGACAATTAGCTTCTCTTAAAAGAATATCCTTTGGATCTCTAATTAAGGACCCTTAGGTTGATATTTTGAGAATAAAAAAGATCTAGACTATCTATAAGGATGTTGGGTAGGTATTTGGGATGAGTTTTTTCAATTCCAGTGGCTTTAGGGGTGTGAATAAGTACAGGGAGGGATTCCCATTTACAATTGAGGAGGACTAGAATTTTTTAAAATACGTAAAACTATTCAATAATGGGAAGTCACCATCAATCCAAGTGCCAAAAAATTGAAAAGTACAATATTATAAGGGTTATATGGTTGATAAAAACATTTACAATTAAAAAATCACAAGTTTCAAACATTTTATTTCATTTACCTATAACGTTACTCACATCTACCATTTTAGTTTTTCACCACGATGACTATTTTTTTACTTTTTTAATAATTTATTATTACCAAAAATAAGATAAAATTATTACCT
The DNA here is from genome assembly GCA_963277665.1 of Viscum album. Lineage (NCBI taxonomy): Eukaryota > Viridiplantae > Streptophyta > Magnoliopsida > Santalales > Viscaceae > Viscum > Viscum album. Next base: position 380,984,530 of record OY728142.1, read on the forward strand.
AATATTAATTACTATTAATATTAATATTAATTCCATTGTATTAAATTATAAAAACATTATTGGCATAATTAAATTTATTATTAAACCAAAAAATCATGTCAAAAACAGTGTTTTAGTAAATGCTTTTTTCAAGCAGTGGATGGTCTTATATTAACAGTTAAACTAGAAATTGTGATTATTTGAATGTAAATTAAATAAAAAATTATAATATATAAATTAAACACAAATATTTCCTTACTCTGGGTTATTTTAATTATTTCAATTTCATAAATTTTATTTATTTAAAATAAACTTTAAAGAAAGTACATATTTTCATAAAAATAAACTTATAACATAATCATGATTATTGAAAATTAAAATGAAGTTTTTTTATTATAATAAATAAAATGTTTCATATGTCAATTTTCTAAAAAATAAATAATATAATGGAAATTTTATAATACATTATTTAACGAAAATAATTGAAAGTATTTGAAAAATCAGTAATTTTAATTATTCACTGAAAAATAAAACATTTCCGAAAAACCACACAATTTCAACCTGAGTTAATTTTTATATTATAATTTAAAGAATTAGGTTAATTTTATTAGATTAAATTTATAAAATTTCCTTAAATTAATTATAATATATTCTCAATGGAATCAATAAAAATCATATTAATAAGAAACATCTTTTAATAGAAAAAAATAGCATTGTTAAAAGTTGAGATCTAATTTATTAAAACTGTATCAATAAATTTATATTTTGACACCCCAAAACATTACGATATTTTAAATTTTGATTAAATATAATTTTATTATTATAATTTAATATATAAGATGTTTAAATTATGCTACAAAGGACACAGAATTAGCATCTATTACAAACAAGACTATGTTTTACCGCATTTAAATGAGAGCCAATTTTAAAAACTAAATTTTCAAAATTTTATGAACATTATTTTTAAAAATAAACATCATTTTTGAATTCATAATTCCAAAATTATATTTATGGTAAATATTTTGGCTTTTCTGAAGAACTTTATTTTTTAGAGAATAGAGAAAATTACTACAATTTAGATTAAAATGGACTTTTCATTTAAATAATTGTTAATGATAAATTATATTATAGTTTTTTTATAATCACAATAGATACATTATAAATATAATTATAAAAAAAAATTTGTTTTAAATAAATTTTCATTCAAATTTAACATAAAAAATTAATAAACTTCTAAATGTTTTTCTAATATAACAAACCTATTACTTTTCCCACTCTATAGGATTAGCTTTAACTTAATTTTCCAACTTCTATGATTAAAATTTTAAAAATAAAACATACATAGATGTAGTTAGTATGATATTTTAAGTCTAAAAATATTAACTTGAATTTTTGACCAAAATGATTAGTGAATGTGATTAAAAAAATTATGGTGATAAAGGTATGATTAATCTTAATAAGGGAATGAACCTCAATATTAAGGACCAAAATGACTTGTACACTTTTCCAAAAGACATAGATTTAAAATAAATTTACCATGTCCATAATTTGTTCTAAATATACGGCTTTATGGGATATTATTAAATGGTAGTTTTCTATATAAAAGGGTAAGTACAAAAGAGGACAAAAAGGGAACTTTCCTTACCTTTAACATTTATAACATTTTGAGATATGAAAAAAATATCATATTTTAGTTTAAACATATCCTTTTTTAATATATGAGGGTTATTTTCATTATAATAAATTATTAATAATTATTATAGATTTTTAGGTACATAAAATGCCTAATAAATACCGGTGTAGTGATTATTTAGTTAATAATTAACAAAAATAAATAATACTATAAATATACAAAGTGAAGTTAATTGATTGAATTTTTATCTTTATTTGTTTTTGGATATAAATATTCCTCACTAAATACATGTAAACCTAATATATTTTAATTCCAATATAATATTTATAATTTAAAATTAACATTAAATAAATAATGTCAAAATTGACATTATTGTTATTTTATAATAAATTATTCTTATTAAATGATTTAAAATTTATAAAAATAATATATTCTTCCAAGTGGTTTATAATTTTTAATAAATTTTAAATATGGTCTATTAATTGCTCAACTATTATTTTATAATTAAAATAGTTTCCCATATACTGTAAAATTTTTGTCAATGTGGTCCGAGTTCAAGCAGCATCTAAGTGCATCACAAGCATTTGTGGTAAAATTAATTTCCAAACCGCTTAGGAATATTATTCTCTAAATTTGATATAATATTAATAATTCTGTTCTTATATATTGTCAAATAAATCTCACTTTAATTTAGACTTTAGGTTAAAATTAATTATATTAAATATACAAAATGCATTAATAAAAAGGAAGCTTAAGGTAAGTGGTAACAAACAACTATAAAAGAGTAAAATGACCACACAACAAAAGGAAATTTAAGGTAAGGGATTTTCATATAACCTTTAAATCTATGAGATTAATGTCATATTCACTAATTACTACTTATGTGTTTCATACCTACTGCCCATTTTTGATATATTATATCATGAATCCTCTTATTATCATGATATTATGAAATTAATATGATTCCATACCATTATGGGGATTATGATCTAAATATTTCAAAGTGGAATGCGACAATTCTAAATGTTTAATGATTATTTTCCTTAAATGTTTTTAATATCACTTACTTTTGTGATTGTTAAATTACATGGAAGGAATCACTATATTGTAATAATTTTTCATTAGAAATTTAATTTAATAACCATGTTCTCATAAAATGGATATTAATATTTCCCAAACAATTTACCATTATTCATATGATGGTTACGTTGAAAATTATTTGATTACTTGTGGAATTATTTTAAAATATGTATTTATCCTTAGATAAAGATATTTGATCAAGAATATTGGTTATTTTGATTATTCAATATGAGGAATTCTCTGGAATGGATGTTACGGGTGCATCCCAGACATTATATATCTCTTTGATGCATCGACAGGTTCTTATGGGACAAATATAATGGAAGAATTAAATGGGTTTTTATCCTTATTTTAAACCACCTAGTGAAAGGCCTTGAAGGTAATATGTTTTCAAGTGCTTAAGAAAAATTTTAGATAAGAAATCAATTCACATCATTTAGTATCAATTATAATTTATCAATAGTATTTTTTCAATGAAATATATTTGGATTTAGTTCATTCTAATTTAATTGATTTATATCATTTGTTTTAGTTTCTTACATCCCATATTCCTTGTGCCTTATCTAGATTTGTAAATGAAAATTGTTCTCAATTATTTACCTTTCCATATATATTGATTCATAATTGATTCAATTTTAATTACCCTTACTATGAATATGATCTCACCCTTATTATGTTTATCTCCCCAGTTTATGATGAAATGAACTTTGGTTAAGCTTTCAATGATGAATTTTGTTTCATTTATTATGTATAATTTTTCATTTTGTTTTCCAAATGTATAATGGGTATCATGTATATTATCTAGATTTATAAAACTAATAAACTAAATGGTTCTTTAGGATTTAATTCCTTATAAAAATTCCAATGTAATGTAACAATGCACCGTGTCTGGTCACCTGGGGTCGTGGAATCACATTTGGTATCAAAGGAAGTTTAAAAACAACCATGGAAAATAGATTTAGAAAAATTAGATTAGGGAGAACAACCCTATGATAGACATTAAGGATAATAGTAGAGGAACATCCTCGAATTTTGGTAATGTAGAGATAATGTGGGTATTCCTAGAAATACATCCATGTCTTGATACTACAAGTGGAAATTGTTTTTTATAGATATAACGAAGAGAAACATATTTAGCAAGGTGTTACAGGCTTGACACCAGGTAACCTGGTACATGAGAATGATCCTTACTATGCAGCTAGTTTGACACTACCATGGTATATACTAAGGATAATTAACATTTTATTTATATACCATTATGAATGATTTAGATGTAAATATTTCCCCAAAGAACCACAATTTTATGGTTTTAGGATTTACAATTCATGAATTTAATTTATGAGTTATAATAATTTCATAAAATTATCTATTCTATGGAATGTTTAGAAATTGATCCTAGTAGAATAAATGAGAAATCCACCAATGAATTTGACATAAAGAGTGAGAAGGATCAGATCAATTATGGTCTTAAGACAACATTTTTAAGGGAAATAATATCCCTTGTATTTTTGTCATATGAGGAAATAGTTTCATGTGTTGACAATATATGTATAGAATTATCCGAGTCCTAAGTATTTAAAGGGAATAATAGGATGGTGGAGAAGAATATAGATAAATGGTTTAAGGGAAAGAAGGATTTTCCCACATGTGATAATTGTGGAATGAATCACCAGGGTAAATGATTGAAGGGAATGGTATTTTCTTATAAGTATGGAGGAGAAGGATATCATGATCTTCATTTCATGTGTAATAAAAAGGTTTACAATGTTCAATTATTCCACTATAAGAAGATGAGACATTATGCAGATCAATGTTCTAGGAGTCAAAGGAATATACCCCAAATAAAATTGTTGGATAGTAATGATGTTATGATACTAGCACATATGAAGTGGAATGATTAATATTCCTGTTCATGAATTATGTTATTTGATTATTTCATCATCATTACAGAGGTTATAAAAATTAAGGAATATATGAGGATTTTACTGTAGTAATTTTTATGTAAGGATTTGAGATTATATATTGGATTTTACCTAGAAACATTATTCAATGGAAAGTTAAAATCTTCATAAAACACATGATTGAGGGAAAGAAACCCATTAATGTGTTTTTAGTGTTAATATAATGATGGCAAAATGATTATTTTGGGAAAGTGCAGACTACCTTGGAATTGATTAGTGACTTGTCGACAAGTGGTCTATGTTCTCATTAATGGAGTTTAAAACACTTTATGATTTAATTGGAATATCCAATAAAATGTGTCTTACCAAAGGAATGTGTAGGAATTCATGTTTTTAATAAATTTTTATGGTAATTTGAGTTATTACCATATTTCAATAAGATACCTGAAAATGTTTTCCACAAGTTTGGGATGTTAAAAATTAGAGTTAATTCATGTTGATTAAAGACTAATGATAAGTTCATTTAGAATTCATTGGATCATAATCATTTGGAAACATTAATAATTTCATAAATGGTTTAAGTTGATTATTTGATGGTATTTTATAGGTTAACGTATTACTTCACTATACGTCGCATCATGTTCTAAGAGATGATGTTGAAATTGTAAATGGCGTAATAAAATAAAATAAAAATTGTGTTTATGTATATTTACTTATACTCTTATACAGTGATAGAATACCCCAACTACATAAAATTGGTTTTGAATCAAAAAATGTTTACTATTATCATCATTTTTTATGATATCAAATACCTTTATTCACACATATGGTTTATGGTTTTGTGGTGAACAACTTTCATCTAAACATGTTCTATAGCACTCACATTTAGAACTTGATAGTTAGATGTTTCTTCCATATCCATGTTTCCATTTTCCACTGATGTTATCATAATAGAGAACATAGATATTTGACCATTATACTTTAATATCTCTCTAATTAAGAAAATAATATGTTGACCCTTTTGAGGATATGGCTTTTTCCAAAAAAATTATTCTAAATCCCTATATTACTGAGGTCAAGTTTAAATTTCAATGAGTACATTTAAATAAGGTCCAGAAAATGTGACACACCAAGTCATTAAAATATTTTCCTTTTATATTAAATATAATTTTTTTGGAATTATATGTGTACTATGGTTAAATTATGCTATATATAACCTTGAATTAGCTTTTGTTACAGGAAAGGCCATGTTTTACCACCTTTTAATGGTGAACATATTGTCAATTTTAAATTTCTAAACTTTTATGAAATTTATTTTTAAAAATAGAAATAATTTTTAATATAGAATTTCGATATTATTTTATGGTAAATTTCTGGTATTTTTTTTAGAAACTTGATTTTTGATGAATAGTGATAACTACTACAAATATATAAAAACAGGTTGTTCATTTAAATAATTATTAGAGAGAAATTATATTATAATTTTTTTAAAGTCACATTAGATCAATTATAAATATATTTTTAAAATATTGATTATTATTATTAATTTTACTTTAAAATTTAATATAAAAACTTAACTAACTTTTGAACTTTTTTATATAATAAAAACCCATTATTTCACCATCTCTGCAGTATTAGTGTTAACATTAATTTTCCTACTTATATTATTAGAATTTTGAAAATAAAACATGCACGGATGTATGTAGTATGATATTTGTGGTCTAAAATTTAATCTTAATGTCATGACAAAAATGATTAGTCAATGCAATTAAAATTAATTATAGTGATTATGGTATGATTATTCTTAATAAGGGACTCAACCATAATATTAAGAAACAATATGATTTGGTTACTTTTCCAAAATCCATTGCTTTCAAAAAAATTATTTTCCCACTTGGTATGAGTTTTATGTCTTAATGGGATATTATTAAATGGATGTTCCCTATGTAAATTGTAAGTGAGGAAAAAGACAAAAAGGGAAGTTTCCATACCTTTAACATTTACAAAATTTTGTGATATGTAAAAACGTCATATATTTGGTTAAAAATATAAGTTTGTAATATATATGGGTTATATTTATCATAATAAAATTTCAATAATTTTTAGATATGGTTTAGGTATATAATGTTTTTAAGAAATGCCATTGTGGTGATTATTTAGTTAAAAATTAGGTAAAATAAATGATAGTCTAAATATTTAAAGTGAAGTTAATTGATCGAATTATTGTATTCATTTATTTATTAATATTAATATATTTTGTTAAACATATTTAAACATAATATATTTTAATTACAAGATAATATTTATTTTTTAAAATTAACATTAAAAAAATATTATCAAATTTGACAGTAATCTTATTTTAAAATAAATGAATCTTATTAAACAAATTAAAATAAATAAAAAGAATATATTCTACTAAGTTTATGTTAATTGTTAATAAATATTAAATATGTTCTATTAATTTAGAAATTATTCTTATATAATTAACATATTTTCCCATTTATTGTAAAAATGTTGTCAACACGTTACGGGTTCAAGCGGTGTTTTAGTGCATCATATCCGCTTGATGTAATATTATTTTCCAAAACACATGGGAATTTTATTTTATAAATTAAATATAATATTAATAATTCTATGTATATATATATTTTTTATAATAATTATCACTTTAATTTTTTTAATGGTTAAACTAATTCGATTAGAAAACTAGATTCTTTAATAAAAACCAAAATGATAAAATTGGGAAAATATTAGATGCTAATGAACTAAATTATTAAAATGAACTTATTTTTGGGTTGATGAGGTTTTTATTAGCCAGGATTATTATTTTAGTCCATTTTTTTCCATTTTTTGGATCTTTAGATAATATAGACCACCCATTATTAAATACCATTTGGAATTTTCAAAAGTGCCACTCCGCCTTCCCTATAAAAGGCCACAACCTCTCTCCATTTCTAACATCTCTAATACCCCCAAGGTTTGAAAAATACCTTCTTAATTAGTCTCCCAACATCCCTAACCTAGACCTATAATCCTAAAATTGTGAAAAAATCTTTCCATGAAATCCTTTTGGAATAAACTAAATGAAGTTTCCTGATTAAGAGGTAATGCCTTCTCTTGTGCTTTCTAATTTCATTTCCATTATCCACTCCATATAATCTGATTATTATATTACTAAATAAAAAAACCAGAATCCTTAATATACTAGTTTTTTTATGATAAATTTTTTACCTACACTTACACACACCTCCATCTAATGGGTAATAAACATACTATTAATGTGTACAACGAAATACTGCCTCACAAAGTGATGATTGTTCAATTTTTCCCCAACCCTTATCACGGTGGCCCTTATGATAGAAAATATATTTTTAAAAGATATTAATGTTATTTATTATATATTATTGTTATGTAATTTATATTTTTAACATACCTTAAAAGTATCCATGTTGTGTAAATATGATATTTCGTTTGAAGAGGTGTGGACTACCACCCCCTCAAAGCAATATGGTTCATTCATTCCATGCATTAAATATATAAAGGATTTTTTAATAAACATATATAAAATATATAAAATAGATATGATAATGAAATTATTATTTAAATATATATAATTTTGGATTAATTATTTTAATACAACAATGAAATGAAAGTAGCATTAATGCATACGTACGACCTACTGTCTCCATGAACGGTGCACTTCGTGTATAATCTCCAAATATTTTGAACCATTATAAATACATATATATGGAATATATAAGATTATTTATTCATGGTTTACAATATAGAGTTTTTTAAACCATGATGTATTTTATAATAACAACAAATAACAAGATAAAACATACTCAAGAAAATAGGCAATTAACACCCAAAGTAGTCAAAATAATTGAAGATTGTTCACAAACATGTAATAAAATATGGTAAGTAGTTAATATATGATATTATAAACATGATTGTTGTTATTTTATTAGTAATAATTATATTTTAAACCACTATACATGAGGATCAAGTACACATAAAAAAACTAAAGTTAAGGTAATGGATTTTTATATCACTTTTTGAATCTATGAGATTAATTTCATCTTCACTACTAACTTATTTTTTGTGCCAAACCTACTGAACCTTTTGATATATAATATAAGTAATAGATTTATTATAAATGTATTATAAGATTCATCTGACTTCATAACATTCTGGTAATTATGATCTAAATGTTTCAATGTTGTATGGGGCACATTATTATTTTTAAATATTATTCTCCTAAAATGTTCTTAATCTCATTCCCTTTTGAAATTATTATCATACCATGAAAATTACTATATTGTAATAATTTTTCATATCCAATTTAATTTTATATCCATATTATCATACAATTGATATTAATATTTCCTAAACCATATACCATTATTCATACGGTGGTAATATTGAAAATTATTTTATTAATTAGGAAGTTATTGAAAAATATGTATATCTCACTAAATATGGATATTTGAAAAGGAATATTAGCTATATTTGTTATTAAATATTTGGAATTATTTGGACTTGAAATGATGGATAGATCCCTAACTGTGTATATCTAATTGATGCATCAACATATTCTAAGGAGACAGATATGTTGGATAGATTAAATCGGTTTCTATTTGTTTTTTAAACCATCATATGAAAGGTCTTGACCGTAATAATATTTAATGTTCCTAATACATGATATTTGATAATAAATAAAGTTACGTCCATTAGTATCAGTTATTTTGTATCCATGAGATTTTGGGTGGAAAATCTATATATGTAGTTAATTCTCATTTAATTTATTTAGGTAATGTGTTTTTGTTTTTTACTTTACATACTATTTGTACCATATCTTGTTTTTAAATGAAAAGTGTGATCAGTTATTTAACTTTTAATATATATCGATTAATTATTAATTCAGTTGTAATTACCCTTACTGATAATTTTATATCTCCCTTATTATGTTTCTCTCCTTAAGATAGGAAGAATAGAACAGTGATTAGGTTTTCAAGGATGCAGTTTATTTTAGTTATTGTGTAGGATGCTTTATTATTTTTTCCAATGTATTATTGGTATCATGAATGTAATTTGTATTTACAAGACTTCTAAAATGAATGTTCCTTCAATATTTACTTCCTTGTAATAATTATAATGTAATGTAATAATACACCGGCTCCCATGATCTAGGGTCGGGGCATTACATATATGGAGAAAGAATTATATATATTGAATATAGTAGTTAATACTATTCATAAAACCATTTTGAATTTCTAGGTTATAATGGTAATATATATAATGTGTTGGTTAATCTTGTTGTTGTGTGTTATAAACTCCATCAAACAATTATTTTCTTCTTTAAAAGTATAGGGGTGTTACATCCCCCTTAATAAATTTAACCCTCACAATTTTATATTTATCATAGTAATTAAAGGATTGAAATTTAAAAATACCTATTTTGAAATCCCACATCGTAAAAAGGGTTAATAAAACTTTATCTATAAAAGAGATATTGGTAAGTATGAATGTCATCTATAATAACACATAATTATCATACAAATCAAGAAAAAATGCATGGTAAGTAAATATATAGATAGGAAATAAAATATTAATTCATAAATGATGATTTTTAGTGATAAAGATAATTAATCAAAATAAGTTAAAAAAATATTGTGAAACATAATGAACAAAAACCCCAAATCTATGATGGGTGAAAATACCATAAATTATTTATAAATTATTTAAATGGGATAAAAATTTCTAGTAAAGATCCTTCTCTCAGTGTAATGATATTATTCTACCATATAGACTAATAACATAAGGAAATATAGTTGATTTACATCTTTATATTTCATAAGCACAACTTCTTATTTTGGTTGTGCTTAAATCAGTTTTCACTTCATCTTTTTCTCCAATTAATGAATATCCATATTTATTTTTTTTTTTTTAAAGAACTATTATTATGTTTTAATAGATTATTGGATCCCTAAATGAATAATATTTTATTCTATGATCTTTAAATATTAATGAAAACTGAAATGGTTACCACAAGGTAAAAATTTTATAAACCTTCACATGAATAAATAATACATTTTACTTCAATATTCCCACCAAAGGTACAACTTTGAATGTTCCAAAGAAAAATAATCATAAATAACTAAAACACATAAAAAGTTAATGTTGTTCTACCCAAATAATATTTTAATGTTAAAGTACATGTTAGAGATAATGGGTATATATGCCTCAACGTAATGAAACATTTCCCAAAATATCATTAATGTACTCAAAATAAAAAAAAAATATTTAACCCAATAATATGATTCCTAAAAAAATTCATATTTATGTACTATGTCATTTAAGTAAGAACAATTTCATACTGACAATTACATCACATTGGAAAGTGGTAATCATTGTGTCCTTATCACCCTTCGATTGTGGGATCAAGACTTATATCCATTCCATATACGACGAGTAGTTACCTGGTATATGTTATATCCATTTCATAAAATTATATTAATATAATTCCTATAACATTCCTTGAAATATATTTAACACCCTCAAAATAACATTAAAAATAAAATTAGTTTTTTAACCAATAAAGTCTTTTACAGAATTTTATTTTTTCAGAAAATAAAATAATATTAATTGAATATAATTCCCTCAATATCAAGCATATATAAAATATTTTATTTGCCTAAATCATATTATTTTATTTAAAATATACCATTTTTATTATATCACCCTTATAGGTCATTACTACTATATAAAATGTTCATCAAAATCCTCAAATAAATACTTCTACATAACTATCCTTGTAAGATTCATTATTCCTAAAATCCACACACTATTGACAAAAATAATTCAATAATAAGATTATATTGTTTCAACAACTAAAAAATTCATTCATTACACTTCAATTACTTTAATAACATAGGAACATAGGAATTCATCCTTATATTATGAAATTAACTCAGATAATCACCAAGTTCCCTAAATCAATGGCATTGAAATATTATTAGATAAGTAGGCTGAATATTATTTCCCATCATCTTATTAAATCGACACATCATTTTCATTGAAAATAGGATTCTTTGTTCCCTCATTTTCCACACATAAAGCATATTCTAGTAACATTATGTAATTTTTCATTGTGCCCCTTTCCACATTTTTGGACATGAAGGAAATTAAATATTATATTCTTTATTATATTGAACCCTTGAAAATCTAATGTATTCAACCATTCTATCCATTAGTGTATTTGAAAAATCAATTATATTCTAGTTTTTTTTGTAGTTTGAGATATATTGTTTGGAATGACCTGAAGATGTCCAAATTACAATCCAATTTTTATTGGAAAATCATTAATAAAATAATTATATTTCCCATCATAGTAGTTGTGGGAATTATTTCTCCCATTTACCATAATTAACTAAAAATAATCATAGAAACAAGATGAGAATCCATTGACATACAAATTATGTAACTTATAAACCTTAAAGTAATAACATATAAATAATATGTATATCCTAACTTTTGAGTATTTGTTTTTCAATATAGGTTATACATGATAAAAAATTTATTTGGTTTTCTATCCTAATAATTTTTTAAGTCATTTATTATGGTTCATAAAAAGTTTATGAATTTTTAATGCATATCCTCTAGGTGTGTCAAACCAAGTGTGCAGTAAGGTCCATTTGCATACACTAATTGAAGATCGATTCAAAGATAATTGTTACAATTTTAATGTTATTATCCCTTGGTAAAACAATTACATAGTCATTTATATAGATATATATATATATATAGTATCTAGAAAGGGATGTGAAATATAAAAACCACTCAGTCTAAAATTCATTAAAATTCTAAGATATTTTCCTATACATTGACTTATACCAATATTTTTTAGTAAATTTCTCCAATAATAATCCCAAAATAAACTAGATATTTATTTGATATCAACTATAGATACCCAATCCCTTCACACATATCATTACATGATTTTTAAGAATTAATATCCAATAAGTACAGCTATAATGACCATGAGTACTGGTGTTTTTAGAACACTGGGTTTGAATATATCAAAGTGTGACTAAAGTAAAAATTATTTATTTTATTCACTATATAAACATCATAAATCCATTAATTCTCATAAAAAACATTGGATAACATTATAATATGTAGAAAATAGAGGTTATCTAAAAATCCTATTAGGAGAATATTTGTGATAAGGAAGTAGAACACGGGTGTCAAAATTATAACATGATATCATAAAAAGAAAAGACTCGGGAGTAATCACCTAGGATAATAACATAAAAAACATGGTATAATATTATCACGGAATTATAGGAGATATGGATGTATAATATAACATTATATAAACATGAGTTATGTATAACTTCATAGACAATATCACATGGTGTACAAATCCCCATAATAGAATATGTTTACTCACTATTCACATACAAGACACATCCTAAGAATAAATCATTACCCAATGTATTAGAATGAAAACAGGGTACACCCATTATTATTATATCCTAATTTATATGTTCAACAAAAATGAAATCAATCATAAGGAATAAACATAAAATTTACTAATTGTTTCAATGGAAAAAGGACAACATCTAGGTGACTTCGGTTTATCCCAATAGATGGTTATGTCAGGTGACGACTAGTGTTCATAACATAAGCATCCAAAAGTTTAGACATCCATAACTATGGATAAACTTTTTGTCCAGTGGAAGGTGTTCATATGGGGTTCATACCCAATGATGCTTATGGACTCTCGTTTGTCAAGAGGATGAGAGTCTAGGTTCATCACACCCTTTTGTGGGGAATTGTTGACTACTATGATATTCTATTATTGATTTAATATATTTCCATTATTCCATTCCTAATACCAATTTGAGATAGTTTATCCTAACAAAATGAGTATAGATTCAATCAAAATGATCATAGGTTCACAGCTTTTATGTGAAGAAGTAAAAGAAGGGGATCTCATTATGAAATCCATATATATCTACCTAATGTTTTTCTTCAATTTCCTAGAAATTAATATCTATGTATATTATAAAGTAATATAACTAGGCCATTTATAATTTTATTCCATACAGGGTGACATATAATATTCAATGGAGGGGATTGATCCATTATGTGGCATCTTACGTATCGTATTTTTTGAAGGAATCAAAAACCGTGTAGTTTGTGGGAAATGTGATATTTAACATCACATGTAAATTATATATGTTTAGGCTTTGAGGAATCATATATTTGATCCTAAGTCTCAAGAAGACATCATATGTATCCTAGTCATAGCAGGAATAATAGTTTTCATAGTTTGATCATGCCCTCAAGCATGGACCTAAGGTAGATTCCCTTATACGGGGGGATACATATACCATGCAACTCATTAGGTTTTATATGATGATACATCCTTATATTGTGGAGATTCATGATGCCAATTATTTCTTCATTTTGACTCACTAAGCCCATATGGTCTTTGATCGGTGTGAGAAACAAGGGATAGAAAGTGGCCAACCTCATTCCATATAGATGCATGAATTTTGTACTAGGATATCCATTGGGTTGATTATTATATAGATCTGTACTCTGGGAGGAATATTACATTTCCTATTTATGGAAGGAACTAGAGTCATCATAGTTTTGTTGGTTTCTCAATCCACTAATAAATGAGGTAGACTTATTAGCTCAAGGGAATGATTAGGTCCTAATAGTTGAAATTTTGGAATCATGGGGGGACTTAAACTAAGTTAGATGGCCATTTGAATTTGGGGTCAGGCCTAAAAAATGAATCCAACATATCATGGTTTTGATAGAAATATGAGTCCTCGTAGTTTAATTAGATTATCAGTCCACTGATGGATGAGGTGTGATGATCAACCAATGGGAATGATTGGGTCATAATTGTTGAAATTTTAGAGACATGTCAAGAGTTATAATAAGGTGGATTCCCATTTGAGTTTGGTATTATGAATTGGGAATTCATCCTACATATCCTAGTTGTGTAAGGAATCACAGTCCTCTTAGTTCAATTCGTAGGGGATTTCATAGTGATGTTTCTCTAATATGCAGGTCATATCAGATGAGGATGCTGAATGGGTCTTGCATAATAAGGTTTCCCTTATCCTGAAAGTGGATTATAATGGGAATGGTATGATCATTAATAATTCCTAATCCTATATGATCTATCCTCATTGAGGGAAAAGGTGATGGAAAATGATTAGTCTCATTCCTCATAGATGAGCGACTTATAAGCTTGGACCACCCTTTGGGTGGTTAATATAGATCTTGGGCCTTAAGATTGCATCCAACATATCATGGTTATATCAGAAATTAGAGTCATTTCTATTCAATTGGTTTGGGACTATACATTGATGTTTCCCTTATATCCATGACATATTCTGTTATTCCATAGATCGGGGATTAAAAAATTATGATGGGAAAGGATATCAAGTCTGGAGATTCCTTTGGAAGAAGGATTTCTTGCCTACCTATCATGTGTTGATTTTCATCTTGGAAATCAATAATTGGATTTTTTGACATATCATAGGTTTCTTATATGAAATTAACAAATACAATGGAATGATCTAGTTGGTTTTTCTAATGGATTTATCATAACATTGAAGGCATGGATTAGGTTCATCGCATGATCAAGGGTGAATTGTCTGGAGGACATCGTAAGGCCTAGTAGGTTGATCTGGGAATCCATCACATGATCCTGACTTACATGCTTAGAGGGTTCCACAAGATTAAAGACGACATATCTGGAGGGTGATAAAAGATCTAGCCTGACACATTTGGGGTGGTCATGAAATCTGACAGGCATGCCCAGATGATGTGGTGAGTGTCATTTGATATACCTGGGTGTTATCACGAGACTCTACTAACATGTGTGGGTGCCTTCATATGAGTATGGATACATTTATGAAGGATACCATAAGGATTGGATGGAGAGACCATAGGGATTCATTATACAATGGTGTAATTTCCTAGGGATTCCACGTGATAGTCTTTGACATGTCCATTGGAAATGTTATGATCTAAATAATATACCAAAGGAGTATCATGATATCTGGGAGATAGGTCCTTGTGTGGTCCCATGTCATGGTTTGTTTATGTGAATCATATAAGGTTCAATGAATATTTTCATTATATAATTCTCCCATATTTTATTATTTGTTCTATCATTTTATTTAAAATTCATTAGAATGTTTTAGTATCATCTTGTATTATGTCTCACGTGATCTCAGAGATTTTCGGGATATTATTCACATGAACAACTAGAATTCCTTCATGTTATCTATGAATGATCATGAAAATTAATTTATCCATGGTATAATATATATCATTTTCTTCCCCATATATTATCTAGCAAGAACCTTTTCCTATCATGATATGAATATCTCATAGAAGTATTTTCTGGTTCTTGGGTCTTCATATTCATGGAGCCAAGGAAAATTAAATTTTACCTAGGCTCAGAAGTAGTTTTTTATACTATGGTGGGGTATTTATAGGTCTCACCCCCTAATTTATTTTATAATTTTAATGGAATTTGTCACATGAATTCTGGATAGAGTTAGTTTAAGGATTTGGTGTCATGTGTTTCACGGGTTCTTGATTTAACTCATTCCAGGGGTGTCACATGATTTTTAGAGACCGCAAGACAATCCAATAAATATCCCATTAATTTTATTATATCCATTTAATAGGGTCTGGTTGAATTTTTAAAACATTCCTATGTAATTTAATATTATTATATCAAAATTTTGAAGGCCATTTGTAAGATCAGGGACCCTCTCAAAAGGCCTTCACGTGATCTCTTACAATTTTTCTGGGACATTCCAAGAGACATGGATGTCCTTTTATGGGGCTTTCACGAAATCATACCGGCATGTCATGTGGGCTTAGAATATTGTGCTATGTATATCCTATATTTTTCATTTTAGTTTTAGAATTATGAGAGGCTCACATCATTACCCTATTAGTTTGAATTGTTTATTTTAAAAATATTGGGGATCTAAAGAGGATGTATGAGTGTTATCAAGAATATCATAGTACACCTTGGTGTTGCATCATGTGACCAAAAAATGGTCCTATAGAGATGCATGGTCATTTTAGGGAAAATTCCATTGTTTTTTCATTATAGAATGAAGGTAGAAGCATGAGGTCTCCTGGACATGTCCATGTCCCTTCATGTGATGAAGATTCCTTGCAAGCAGGCTTTCACTTGATGAGGTGGACATCTATTTGGGTGATTTTGGTTTCTCGGAGATCATTAGGGGTGTACAGTATAATGTCTATGACCCTGAGAGTCTCCTTCCTTATAATATTTTCATTTCTATTGTTCATTTTTCAATGTCTGGGGGGTTTCATGAGTTTTCTCAAATGTTGTTGAAGATAATCATTATCCTCATCGGTGATGCATCCCAAGAATTTTTCCCCCATGAGGAGCCCACCTTTTTTATATTTTCCACCTACTTTATAATGGTTTTTGGATGGTTCTTTGAACTTCTACGAAATAACAAGACGCATGACCTGGAGTATCATATATAGCTTCCACCAAGTGATCATTGATTGTCTGGGTTGCCTTTTCAAGAGAATAAGGTCTTGTCGGAAGGGCATCACGGGACCTTCGACATGCCATACACTGAACAAGTTCCTCAACATAACCATATATAAGTCATGATATCATGTATATTATGGAGATTCATGCAATCTTCATGATCTCATCCACTTTATCCTTCATTTTCATTGAGGGGAAAATAATACTCGTATATAAGAATTCATTCCATTATTGATTTTTTGATTCCAATTTAGTGGGTGTCATCAAATTCATTACCTTGTGTTTAATTTCTCTATGGACAGGGTCATGGTTATGAGGAATGTAAAGACTCTCCTGAGTATTTGGTCATATTTCCAATTAGTTTCTCATGTGATGCTCAGTCTTGCATGTGACATTTTTTATTCCATGTGACTCCTTATAAATAGGTGATTCGAGATGGATTAATTCATCAGTCACTCATTTCCCCAGATCTCCCTCTCAATACATCCATCATGTCACCTCATCATGAGACCTTCTGACAAGAACCCATCATGGGACCTCATCACCATCCCATTATGTGTGAAAAACCCTGCAAGACTCTTTTTCCCCAGGTTCATTCTTGAATCCACCACGAACTAATCTTCAGTTATTTTTTTACATTGTCCATGTGTAATTTATCATCTTCAGGGATTCTCAAGATCTACTAGTTTGATCTCATGATCCTTTGACTAGTATGTGTCTCATGTGACCATGTTAATGTCACACAATCATGCTTCTTGGAGGGGTCATGTAGCTTGTGCAATATCTTACTTGTTTAAGAGATCTACAAGACCTACAAGAGTTAAGAGATTCGTGGGACATTTAGGTGATTTGTCAATACCTTTAATGATTCATGCATTATGCATTGTGTTTTTGATGTTTTATATTTTCCCATTGACAATATTTCATTTTATCTATCTAACATATGACACTTACTTCTATTAATATTGATTTCTTCTATCTTCAATGTTCCTCTACTGTAGATAATCAAAGGGACATGTTTTATTGAAACATCCATGATGACCATCAATGTTGTGTGATTATTGATAATGATATTTCGAAAAGGATTCATCCCTTCAAGATCTAATATTATCCTCCTTCATATTGGGTTCATCCATAGGGGTTTGGTAATCTAGAGTATCTTTTTCATTCATCCCTCAGACTTCAATCTACCATCTCACTAGGTGTCTACATCTTTCGATTATACTCATATGAATTTGTTTAGGATAGATGACTAGTCATATCTCAATATCAGGGGTTATATTATATGTTTTAAATCTCTATCATGGGTCTGGAAGACTGTGATTTCACTCATCATCCCATCTCTCAGAGCTACTAATGTATATTCGTCTCCTCCCTGGTCAATCTAGGTAGTGGATGGTTCTTGAAATGGGATATTCGTTCTATGGGTAATTTTTCTGAGGAATGGGAGTGACCATTATAGGTCAATAAAATCTACTTAGAGTTCATTAACTAGTTATATAGGTTCTAATTTATGATGTAGTTTAGATTTCATAATTTATTTCTTAAAGTGATCCAAATATTCTTTGAGGACCAACCATATGTTGGTTCCCTAGAACCAAATCATTTCATTTATCCCATGACCGGGTGGGAATAAACCTATGGTATATTTAAAAAATGGGTGGGACCCCCCCTCTCAGAGAGATTTATGATTAGTTTCTTCCTACTATAGATTTATGGGATGATCCTTTTCATAACCCAAACTTGGAGAGGAATATATTCAAATTTGTGTTAGAGAATCTAATATAATAGCTAAATATGAGCTCGTATATATATATTAAAGACTAGATCAACATTTTCCCTTTTCATATCAGGGTTAGGACAACTATTAGACACCCAAATCAGTGCCCTTCCTAGAAATATTATGACATTTATGCCATATATTAATCCATTTTAGAAGAGGGGGTCATACTTCTTGGGGATATCATGTAAAGTTAGATATATCATTCATATTTAGGTTAGAGGGATTTATGATTATGTTCCTGAATGGATGACTTTACCCACATGTTGTTGAATGTAATAAGATTTGGTTCAGTACGCTGGTAATGGAAGTGAGGCTACGAGAGAGATAGTTCCATAATCGGCCGGTGTAGACACTTAAATTACTTCCCCAAATCTTGGGCCACATTCAACAAGGAAGAATCTCCTATAAGATTAGTGGAACTCTCCCATGTTTATTTTTTTCAAGATATGGGAGAATTTCCATGGATATGAATACTATAATGCCATAAGAATCCCAGATGCATTATCTCATGCTTGGTTGTTGAACATATATAATGTTGAGGATTTTTCATTCAGATCTGACAAGTTTACTGAGGTTTTTCTTTGATTCAATAGATTTTATTTAACCCCATATCTCACACTGACATAGACAATCATTGATAATGGCTACGTTACTCTTGATGAATAGTCACCCATGATCGCCTTTGAGATGGTGTTATTAAATTTAGGATAGATGGGATGATTATCAATGATCCATGTTCACCTTATCAATTTTCTCATCAGTTTAGTTGTACCCAAAGGGTCTTCCCTCTTCATTTGGCTGGTGTGAAAGGATAATGAAAACCTGGGATCATCCTCTAGTTTTGGATGGTGTTATCATGTGAGTATATTGATGTTGAGATCATTCTTCATCATGCTAATGCTCATTCCTTTCTTCCTCAGTTTTATGCTTCGTCTTGGGTAGCATCATGCCCTGGTGGTTTTTTAGGATGACTTTTTCATCATGTGGGAATTAAATTTTCCAGAAACACCCCTTATTATATGGAAATGATGGAGTTGATTTGGTACATGGGAGAAACTTAGAGAAACCACCCACATCATTGTGATGACCATCTAGATAGTGGGAGAAAATAAATCGAGGAAATAATTCCTCTAACACAATCTATTGGTGATTCCTCTTATGATGGGATAATATATAGATCCTTCTGTCCAATTTCATCTCTAGATCATAAATATATTCATCCGTTTTTGTATGATTATCCCAATATTCATAGAAACTCAGACAGGTTATAGGCTATTTTGGAAGTAGATTCTCACCCTAATTTATTATATTCCTTTTGAAACATTTCTTAATAGTGGGGGACACGATCATCAACTATTTAATGACTTGGTGTGCTATAATTTTGATCAAAAAACCATTGTATGAAGTCATGAAATAAATCATTGTGACTTGGAAAGATTTGGTCACCAATGACTGGGGTATGCACAATCTTGAAGATGAGGATACCATTATTGAATAGATGAAGGATTTGTTGGAGGCACTAGAGCAGAGTGACCAATTTATATATAAACTGCAATCCCAGATAGATACATAGACCATGAAAATATAGAGATATGAGGGTATCATACTTCCCCTAAGGGATGACCATTCAATGTCATCTTCCGCATTGGAAACTACACAAAATAAATATTATAATGTGACTAATATATTCAAGAATCATCAACCCATGGAAGAAGAAAAATAGATGGTATGAGTGGCACATCATCATTAAATTGAAACTTATTTCCTTACTCAGTCATACTTTGCCTACTCAAACAATTGAATCGTATTATATTTCGATAATTTACATGTATTCTGTCTTTGATGAAATTTCTAGAGAGACTCCAAAATTTTATGATTCCTCCTGTTTAATTTGATTAATTAATGGATTTTCTTAACCATTCATTTTTTAATACAATTTTCTTTAATTCAAGATGTGAATCAATTTCTGATGAATTGATGTTATATGAATCACCAATAGTTCCCATAATTTGTATAATATGAATTCACACTAAATTTTAGTATCTGAATAATTAAGTCAAGATAAATTATTCTTGAGGAGCACTAATGAATTCCCAATAATATGAGATTCTTTACTAATATAGCTGCTTCACCTTTCATGAGATTACCTGATTCATGGATGGATAATTATTAGAATATATGTCAATGAGGGATAGTGTTCATTTTACTGATATTGATAGGCCTTTTGAGCATACATTTATTTTTCCAAGGCCATATGTTGGGCCTTATAAGATTTTCCATTCCATCGGACTAAATCTACATTTTGTGGTAGATTGGGATCATTTATCTCAAACACTTCTTAATTATAGTTTAGGTTATTTTATGATATACCTTCTACAACATTATATTGAGGTCTTCTATGAAATTCTATCTCTTTAATTTAGGGTCATATAGCTTAGATCTTTTATCAATTTAGTTTGGTTTATTTTAGTTCAGTCCTTCTATAGTTTTATTAAGGGTATTTTTGTAACAATCCAAAATTTTATCAATGAAAATTACCTTCTTATAATTATGTTATATAGTATAAACCTCATGATATAACATAGATAATAGAATATAAACCTTTTAAATGAAAAATGTTGTAAATTCAATGAATTTCTAGAAATTAAGGAACCTATACTAACGGACGAGAAACATGACTTCTGAAATGGTAATATGAATATTATGAATTGTAACCCAGCCAATAGAATAGTAACCTCACCAATGAGATTATATGTAAAATTTAAGTATCTAATTAATGAAAATATTATATAATTATATCACATTATAAGTAAATAAATTTTTTAGAAATTATTATTTATGTATTTATATTTCTATAAAAAATAAATGTTAATTTTAAATTTTATAATAAATATAATATCTTAAAGTAAAATTTATTTTAATAAAATGTATTCATAAATCAATATTTTTTCTATTATTTTTATAATATAACTTTATTAGACCTTTATTTGTCTTTCGAAGTGTTATAAAATTTGATATAATTATAAAATTAGTACTTTCCAAATGAGTGATAATTTTAATTAAAATTAAAATTTCTCATATTTATAAAAATTATTTTCAAAAAATGATTTTCATCTTCTAATTTTACTTATCAAAAATGGTTAGGGTGAATTGTGGGGATTTTTATAAAATAGTTGAATTTTTGTGAATGGTAAAATACGATATATATATATATATATATATATTTATTTATTTATTATAAGTTAAATACAATCTTACTTGAGTCATCATTAATGTACACACCAAAAAAAAATTATAATTATATATTTAATATATTTATTCATGTAATGATCACTATTTCTTATCATGAGAAAGCATAATAAACTAATGAATAAAATAATGAGAAAACACGTCTCTCCTCCAATATAAATATCACCCCTCAACACCTTTAATCGTCACACCTCTTAATCCTCAAAGACTATCAATTTTATTCCCAATCCAAAACCCAAGACTCTTTCCCATGTTTAGGATCCTTTGGTCTCAAAAAGGAAAGAAACCAATTTCCCGAAGGAGGTTCTCAAGGAGGATAATTCAGAAGGCAAAATCTTCTTTCTTTTTATATTATTTTCATTCAATTTATTTTACTTTAATATACTCCCCTAACACACACTTATAAAAGTTTCATAGTAATTATTGTATATCATATATACTATAATTTTATTATGTTAATTTAATAATCCGTCATCATTTATTTTCCCTCACCTTTTAGTTCTAAAAATGAAAACATTGTATGTGTGGTGTTGATTTATCACATTCATGGGTGACATGTTTTCAATTTACATTACCACCTTAAAGTATAGTTATAAATACATTTTCATGTTTAAAATTTTTTATAATATATGTATAATATCCTATTTAATATTATATTACCATTATAAATACTTGATAATAATTAATAAAACAATAGAACTTTATGATGATAAAAATTTCAAAATTAATCAAATTGAATATCATTAAAGTTTTATCTAATGATTAATCATCACATATGGAACCAAAATGATATATAAATAACATTTAATATTTTTTATGCTCATGAAAAGAATATAATTTCAATTCTGGAAAACTATTTTAATTTTACATGATTTTCAATACATGTATACATGTGACCAATAATAAAAACCAAGGAAACAAATGCTCTTCAATGATATAATTGTACCATATAACTCATAAAAAGGCCATGAATAAATATAATAAAATTTTAATATATCAAATAAAATAATAAAAGGTTATTAGTTAATTAATTAGTGTATTTAATCAGATTATTAAGGACATTAATATCAAGTGCAGAACACATTCACACATGAGTTAAGGGATTCTTTCAGAACCTCTATTTTTCTTTCGAGTTACACTTTCTCTCTAATTACACTACTATAAATATTATTTATTTTTAAATAATTATTATAAATTATATTTATATGTTCCAAACCCATGTATCCATATCATATCATCCTTCTTTTACGGTGAAATTCATGTTTTAATAAGGTCCCCTTCTAGATTCTTCCTGATAAGAAAGCTCGATTAAAGGGAAACTTCCCATTTCTTCCCTATTTTCAAGTTCACATGATAATCTATTTTAAGACACCATTATTTATCTAAAATCCCTCATTTTAACAGGAAAACCCATATTTTATAATTTTTTGCTTTATATAAAAAATTATTCTTTTTTTATTATAATGAATCTTAAAAATTTTCCAAAAACTACACTAAAATATTTCATTTCTAATGTTCCTAAAAAACGTTTTTTGAATTATATACATCATTTTGATATAAATTATCAATATATATTCAAATTTTTTCTTGTAAATTTAAATTTATGATTTAAATTCATTCTTTAATGGACTCCATTATGATATTCCATTTTTATATTCTTTTTAACATGATTATGATACCAAATTCATCCATGGGTAACCATTATGTTTACATTTCATTACTAGTGTATGATTCTTCATGTGGAACACATATTAATGATCATGTTATGATGTGTGTGCCAAGATTGCTCTCCAATGCACTGGGTAATTTTTAGTCTCATGAGATGTCATGTGCAACGGTCTTGGTGGTTAGTCGTGTCTCGGGCTCTATGTGGAACAACCTTGGTGGTTAGACTTGACTTGTGATTTTCCATGTTTAATGGGCCTTGAATAATGATTATGTCATATTTTATGTTTATTCTACATTACTATGATTCCATGATTATATGATTGTATTTTCATTATATTATGATTCTATTTCTTTATGCCTTTTTATGTCGTCATGTTATGCCTCCTAACTAATGTTCTATGATTTATTCTCAAATTTATTCCCTTACTGGTCTTTTTAGCTCTTCCATTTTTACATGCATTTCACCGAGTAATCATGTGTCTATGTATGGGATCAAAGTGTGTTAGGATATAATTTTTGTGATTAAATAAAAGATATTTTAATATTAGTTTCATTTTTTATAATTATGTATCTAATTTTCCAAAGACATTATATTTTTGGATCCCTGAATTTTTGTTGATGGTTATTTATGTTTAAAAATATGTAATAATATTTGTAAAAGGATAGGGTCATTAATGTTGGTATCAGAGAATATTCTGGTTATTTTTTTATACTAAGACTAGAGAACTTTAGTAAGAACCCTATGAGTAATTATATCACCATGGATAAACTATATTGAAACATATAGTATGACATGTTAGGATATATTTTTCCATTAAAAGTTTATCCTTCAATGTTAAATGTTTCCTTTTATTATGCTTATTAACAAACTATTCAAACCCCCTAATTATACTTTATTTTATTAGTTAATGGATGGAAATAGAATAAATCATGCCAACAATAAATTTTATAGGAAATGGGATGATTGTCTAATGATATTCATATATGATTAGAATGGGTGCTCAAAACTTCATGAATGTAAGTTCTTTACTATCTCAAGTTATGAATAATAACATGAATAACATGGAATACCCTTCTTCTTAAAATAATGATAATTTTGTGGTAGAATCATTCATGTGAAAAATTCCTTACATATTTAGTGGATCTTATGATCCTATCATTAGGGAAAAATGGATTAAATCCATTGAAAAGATATTCTTTGTCGTTCAATGCTCATAAGTAGAGAATGTTTCACAAGCGGTATATCATTTTGATGGGGAAGTTGATCTGTCATTGACACTAATCAACAACACAAATTCTAAAGAGGAAATGGATTCCGAGGAATAGGATGATATCTAGAAAATATTATTCAAAAATATTTTATTTAAACCCTTCATCTTAAGATGGAAAGGGAATTCCCTATACTAGAGAAAAATGTAGATGATTCTATTAGAGCATACAAGGAAAACATCAAAATAAATGCTTGATACAACACTGTATTTTTTCTCAAACTACAAAATCAATGTGGATCTCTTATTTAGTGGAATAAATACGCATCTACAAGAACCGTTTGAAATTCAAGACATCAATTTTTATGAATAGATTTTCTGTTGTTCCATCAATGTTGAACTGGAGAGTAGAGACTCTCAGTAGTCTCATGTTCTCGGAGATAAAATGTAGGAAATTTATTTTAATATGTGTGGATAAACAAATAAATCCTATGAAGTAAAGATACCTAAATATCCCACATGTTGAAATTTTGGGAAGAAGAATCCTAGGAAGTGTTTAAAGGGAAACAAGGAATGGATCAATAGTGAAATAATGGGGCTTCTCACTAACAACATCCGAATGGATATAAAGAATCCCACTTATACATAAGAGGAATTTAAGACTTATATAAACACTCAATATGTAGTAAAGTGATTCAACTAAAATTATCATGGGAATTATCTGATTCGTTTCCCAAATCCAGAGTTTATTAGAGGAAATCAACAACAACAACTTCCAATAAAGTAAGGAAGGGAAGATTTTATCACTACTATTGAGGTGGAATTCGATAATGATATAGTGATAGATACTCTGGTTATTATTTCAACAATAATGAACATAATTTTTTATTCTACTTCTATTAGTGCATTCATATATTTCATTTTTAATAGAACCATTCTAGCACCACCTCAAAATAGAGAGGTTGAGTTGTCTATTAGAAAAAAATGAGGAAATTATTTCATAAAAAGTATATAACTCCTCGTTGATTAATGTTTATGGACTAAAACTCCAATAATTTCTTATCTAACCTCTTTTTGTGGAGTTTGATGTAATATTTTCCATGGATTGGTTATCTTTTTTCAAAGTCAACATCAACTTTCAGTAAAGGGTGATCACTCTTCACATCCAGATCATCATCCAATTCAATACAAGGGTATAGAGGAGTATAATTCTCCATCAAAATCATTGTCTCAATTGTGGATATTACTTCCTGTTTAGAAATAATATCTAACTCAAATGATTAAGAAAAATGATAGAATTATGATCAAATACATTCCCATTGTGAGGAACAACATTGTTGTGTTCCGTAAATAGTTGTAGGGTCTTTCTCATAATCAAGTTGGTGAGTTCCCAATTGAACTAATTCCATGATCCCGGTTTATATAAAATACACCTTATAGAATGAAAACCATTGATATAGAATAACTACAGAAGTAGTTATAATATAATATTGAAAATGATTTTATACACATAATTGCTTCACAGTGGGGTGCACTAGTCCTATTTTTCAATAAGAAGTATGGATCAATTTTCCATTATATTGATTACCATGAACTCAATAAAAACATGATAAAGAACAGGTAATGCCTTTCATGAATAGATGACTTGTTTTATTAACTATGTAGAGCCATGTTTTTGTCTAAGGTGGACCTTAAGTGAATATATCACCATCTAAAGTTAAATAAGGAATATATTCCTAGGACTACCTTTAAAATGTCATACAGACACTATGAGTTCATATTTATTCCCTTAATACATAATAATGCACTATAAAATTTCATGGATTTAATGAATAGAGTCTTTAGAGATTACGCTGACAAATTTTTGGTTGTCTTTGTTGACAATATCTTGATATACACCAAGATCAATGAAGAAAAAAAGGATAATTTGAATATTGTGCTTAAGACATCATGAAGGGAGAAATTGTATCCCATGTATAGTAAATGTGAGTTCTGGATGAAGGATGTATCATTCATGGGGGTGTTATCACAAGAAAAAGGGATATTTGGGGACCTGTTCATGAAAAAGGAAATATAAGTATGGCCTAGGACAACTTTTATAATAGAGATACTCATTATACATGGTTTATTTTGGTATTATCAGCAATTTTTTAATAACATCTAATTATTTCCAAACCCACTAAGCTTTCTAACTCTGAGGGGAGAAATTATTTTCTAGACCAATGAATCTGAAGACTACTTGAAGGAGTTGTAAAAAGAGTCATATCACTGCACCAATGCTCACACTTTTGACAAGTAGGGAACAATTTGTGGTGTATAATTACGCCTCAATTAAGGGCATTGTATTTTTACTTATGCGTATGATAAATTGATATCATACTCCTCAAGGAAGTTTAAAATTCATGGGAAAAACACTCCCATGTAAGATCTAGAGTATCTTTATATGATCTTTTCATTAAAAATGTGGCAGTATTACCTCTAGAGGGATAAGTTCGATATATATACAAATCACAACTATATACCTCTTACCCATGTTCAGGATCCTTTGGTATTAAAAAAAGAACAAAATAAATTTCCCTAATGGGGTTCTATAGGTAGAGAACTCAAGAGGATAATTTTTTTTCTTTTTCTATTATTTTCTTTCAATTTCATTTATTATCATATTCTCCCCTCACCTATACATTTCCTAGTGTAGTGGTTTATCTGATTTCTCACATGTACTAAAATTTTATTATTTTAATGGAATAATACACCACCATTTTATTTCCCAGCACATTTTGTTCTAGAAATGAAAACATTTCCCATAATGTGTTAATTTATTGTATTCAAGGATGACTATTTTTAAATTTCTTTTACCACCTTCAACGATGGTCATAAAAATTGTTTTATAGTTGAACCCTATTATAATATACGTATTTCAGCCTATTTAATATTTGGGAACCATTAGATATATGTTATATTAATTAATAAATAAACTAGTTTGTGATGATCAAAAAACACCAAATTAATCTACATGAATATCATTAACATTAAATATAATGATTCATCATCATATATAGAACAAAAATAATATATAAAAACATTATATATATTGTAAGGTCATTAAAGACATATAATTCCAATTCTAGACAACTATTCTAATTTTATAAGATTTTCCTTATGTATGATTCTTCATGTGAAAAACATACTCATGATAATGAGATGATGGATGCACCCATATATCTCTCCAATTCATTGGGCAATGTTTAGTTTCATGGAACATCATTGAAACGGTGTTGGTGGTTTTCCTTGAATCATGATTACTCAATCTCATGTCAGGCTTTATGTTACTACCAAAATAATATGATTACATTATTACATGATCCCATCTTATGTATGTTATGAATTCAAATGTTTATTCCTTTTTATTTATTTATTTCATTCCATCTAACCCATGTGTAATGATTTATTCTTATTTTTATTCCCTTACCAGTCTTTTTAGCTCATCACTTTTTTCATTTATTCATAATGTTATCCAATGTAGATGTAAGGCTTCAAAGGGTGTTAGGAGATAATTATGAATATTAAATAAATGATGTTTTTATTTTGGTTCCATGTATTAAAATAAAGTATCTAATCTTCCAAAGGCACTAGAATTTATGATCCTTGACCTATAGTTGATGGTAAATTATGATTAAAACTATGTAACATTATGTGTAAAATGCTTGGGACATTATAGTTTTTTATCATACCTTATATTGTTTCAGTTTAGGTTATTTTTTCTTGGACCATATATCACTTCATTTTTGGTTATTTAGCTCAGAATTTAGGATTCCATGATGTTTAATGACTTTATTCCAGGACTTCATCAATTATCATGGAATATTGTGAAGAAATTCTAGGAATTTCCCTAATCACTCTAGGGTGTTGAGTTATATCATGGTGTCATCAAGGATTATGAGGATCATAGATCCTTTCCTGGAAGGAGGAGATGCCTCTGGTTGGTAGGTGAAAGCCCTTATGCATTAGTAGTATTTTAAAAAAGAGTTGTCTCCACTCTTTTACATGGGTCATAGAAGATTTATGGGGGAATATTGGTTGAGGGAGAAACACTAGGGATACCTAATCCACCAATATAGTTGTAATATGGGTGGTATAATTCATACCCTATATGGTCAAGCCTATGAATATGGGATATGAAAAACATGTTGGGGATAACCAATAACACCCTACAGATCTAGGTTCGTCCATAGTGTATCATGGGATAACAAATATTAGAGATCCTTTTTTAGGGTTAATATGTCTTTAATGGTAGGTCAAAGCCCTTATAAATCGGTTTCATGGTCTAGAAAATATGATCTATACTCTTTTATGAGGGCCATGAAATATTTTTTATGACTCAAACATACAAATGATGATGTTGGGTGTGCGAAGAATGATATCCAAAAAGGGTTCTGGCACTAGAGGGAATTTTGTATCTTAAATTTGGATACTCAGGCCCTACACCCTATGGTTTCAAATCACTAGGTGTAGTCCATTAGAGTTTTATGAAATTATTTTCACATTCCATAATTAATAAAGTGTACAAAAAATGGGTATGTAACATCGAGGATATCGAATCCAGATGAATAGTTTGGTACGAATAATTTAATTCACCTTCAAATGTGCTTTTTTTAGAGGATGGTATGATAAAATCATACTAGAAATGACCCAAATCACACTAAAGAACTGAGTTCTACCATAGTGATTTCAGGTCTCACAAGTATATGAGATCCTTTTTTCAGAGTGACAACTTTGGTTGACAACCATAGGTTCATATGCAGAATCTATAGGCATACATGAATAGTCAATAAAAGTGTCCCGTGAACTTAAGTATCCTTATACAAGGTCCATATAAGATTTACGGTGATCCAAGGTTCTCAAATAATGATGATTGATTTTTAAAAATTTAAATATCAAAGAAGTGTTCAAGAATCCTAAATTTTGTGTCACTTACTAGCAAACATATTCTCATGGAAAAAAGATATGGCAAATCATTACTCTAATTGTTTCCTAATCCTGGGGGTTTAAATAGCATTGATTTTCTTTTACAGGGGCTACAATGAAGTCCCAATGAGCTTTATTCCTTATTTTTTTGCCATAATTTAATCCTATGATTTTTATATGTGAATTTTTACAAGATAACACTTTACATTTTCTAAGGTCACCCTTTGCGGGTTTTCAATAGAAAATGATTTATGTCTCTTTCACTAGTAGTTTATAGTCTTGTTAATTGAACCATTATAGGCTATAATATATGGTCGTATAGATTATATCAAATATAAAAAACCTTTATGGTCATGGCTCGCATGGACATAATATAGGGGGTTCTAAAAAACTACCTAATAAGGATACCCTAGGTCAAGATTAACCCCACATCCTTTTGAGTGTGAGATTAAAATATTGTAAATCATGGATCATGAATCTTTAGTCATTAGTAAAGATATGGTACAATAATACCTATAGAAGTTGACAACACACTAAGTTTTTGTTTTCATCCTTCGTGATTTCAGCGCTCATAAGGAATAGAATTCCCTTTTTCAGAGTGAAACATTTTTTTGATGAACATACATGCATATTTATGAGTTATAGGCACGCATGCATATTCAATAAAAGATTTTGTTGAAGTTGGGTATCTTTTAGAATGTCCATGGAGGGTTTTTCAAAATCTGAGGAAAATAAGACATGATGTATGATTTATGGATTGAGGTACATAAAAGAATATGGAAGCACCCCATACTCTGGATGATCAGGTTAAGGCTCTCATGGTCTATTGATACGAGATGAAAATGGGTGATGGTAAGCATAATATATCATCATGTAGTAGGAACATATTTTTCTCTGTATAGATTAATTTCATATAGTAAGGATGATTTTTTTGTAGTATAATATAGTGTGGTGAGGAAATTTTCATTGTGTAGTTTTAATTTCGGGAGACTATGACATTTGACTTACTGTTTAATGTCATGTGGGCAGGAAGTGGGAACCGACATGAAAAATTGTGCATGATATATTGTGTTCAAAATCATGTCATGCATTGATTTATCTCTTACATAGGGAAAATGAGCTTGTATGACAGCTCCCCTATGTAGTTTTGCTTCATTTATTTGGTCATTTGTTATATCTAAACCCATGATTTGAAATCCAGCCTTCACCACATATCATGGGATGACATCAGTCAAGACACATTTAGTTCGTGAATGGGAAACACTCTACACAAGTATGGCTCATATGTAGAGGTAGCCATTGTTTTTGTTCATTGATGTAGTTAGGCCCAGGATTGGAGATTTGGGTGTCCCTACATATCTCATAGTGACAGGAATCAAGGAACATATAGATCTTGATGATCCATGATGTTTAACATAATACAACATTGATGTTGGACTCCCCACATGAAAATAGGTATTATGTCTGGTCCTAAGTATGGAAATTCATGTGTCACTATATATCATACGGTAATAGGAATCACATCATGTGAATTTCTTGAATATGTAACTTCTTGTGAAGGCCTGGCATATGTGTAGAGAGGGGAAAATGGTATATTTATTATTATTCAACCAAGAATTGAAGATCTAGTTTTCACTACGTTTCATGTGATTGAAAGTATCAAGTCACATGTAGTTCTTGAATGGAGATGTGGGGGGATACCAACACCAACAGTAGTTGTCCTCTCGAGTGAGGTCCATATGAATTTTCAATTTTATGTCATGAAAAAGGGGTACTAATCGTACAATTTAATGTTATGTGGTGGGGAATCGTGGTATGAATTAAAATATCTTTCATTCAAGACCATGAAGAGCTCATAATGAGATTTTATTCCTTGTTTATGTGGGGAATCCCTTACTAAAATTCCTATTATCAGTTGTTCTATTCATAGTGTGAGAATCAAGGAATGGGGAGTGTTCCCCTCTCCATGTTATGGAAATTAAGGATTTGACAGGGGAATTCTATATCATGTGGTGGATGGAGAATGATATAGGATTTAGGAACCCAAATTCTTCTCATTGAAAATGATAATCAATCCATACTAAGATCTAGAAACCCATTTGATTTAATGTTATGGGATAAGGAAATAATCCATGTATTTTTAATGCCATATAGTGAGTATGTAGGTCACCCGATTTGAATGAAGTTGTGTTATTGGGGTATTTGTTCAGTTTAATGTCATACAATGAGGACGTGAACCATATAGATTCATGTCAAGCAGTTGGGATGATGATTAACCAACATGAAAGAAATGGAGTAATGCGGTAGGGCCCAAGACTAGAGGTTCAGGAATCACTATGTATCATATGATGATAGAAATCAAGTCACATATAGTTATATAAATTTGTTCAATTTAATTCATTAGGTAAGGATATAAGATATTGTGAATTTTAAAGTATTTATTCTAGGACAATATTTGTTTATTTGACATCATTCATCTCGGTTGACTCTATATAGTTTATCTTCATATGATCAGCAAATGTGATACTGTGAAGTAAAAAGTATTGCTGCCATGAATTTTTCTTGATGAAAACTATGAAAATAATTTCATGAAAAACTTCACTTTGGTGGGTGGGGTGAAACACTCCCCATTAATTGTGGTTATTGAGTATTCTCCATTTTGATAGTCTTTATATAGGATGTAAGGACCTTCCCATTTGGGTTCTAGTTTTCTAGGATTGTTTCATGGTATCATTTTAGTCCTATGATGAAATACTTGTTCTCCTCGGAGAAATTAAAAAAGGGAAACCTTTTTAATAAAGTCCCATGTTATCAGATTCTAATGGACTTCAAGGTTGTACAGTGTACACTACTTTTTCACTTTGAGTCTCCCCAATTCATCCATCCACCTTTATGATTACTCATTATATGAAAGTTTTCCACAAGAGGGTACTCTGAGAGAGGGTAGGTGGGATTCTATGGGTAACAATTCATTGTTCCTATACACCAATGAGTATGGTGTTGCATATATAGAAGTACACATGGTGGTCTGGTAGGTCTATAACACATGGAGGATCTTATTTGGCTAGGTCATATTATCTTTCATCACCATCTTCTACTGTATATTTGATGAGTTCTTATTAAAGGACTATATCTATCCATTTTCTACTTCATGATAATGATATGAGTGATTAAAAACAATATTGTTATCTAGGTATATATTATTAGTCTTTGTATAACAAAGGTTGGTGGCATTTTCCATCAATACTGTTTGAGGGACCCTAAACCTTTTGATGATATGGGACTATTTGAAGTTCACACAGTTATCTGTCCCAAATTAATCAAGTCATATTTCCTTAGCCCATTTGGGAAATAAGTTGGTAGTATTAAGGGTGTAATTGAAATACAAATCTATGGATATGGGATATGGCCCCACAGCATCAATTCCCCAAACATCAAATGGCTTGGATTATTTTTCTATGTGTAGTAATTTCATGGGTTTATGGATGATGTTTTCAGGGATCTTTTATACTTGAAATTTCTTAGTGAATTTCACACATTCATGTATTATTGTATGATTGTAATAATCCAGCCTCTTAATTTGGTGGGAGGGCCTAGTCCCAGACCAATGAGTGTAGTAGGTGCCTGTATGGATTTCATCCCTTATGAAAATAAAATATCCCCTTATGTTATGAATTTTAGTAGGATTTTATCAAAGAAACTCTTTTAGATTGTCCTCTTTTTATATGGATCAGTCTTCTGGGTAATGTTCATTGCATGGTGTAGAATATTTTCCCTTTTGGATCGATCTATTATAAGATTCCCATTTTGGAGATAACAGATTATGGGATCCGTCCATCTTGGGGTGGATATGGATTCATTAAGATCTATAGTGGTTTTGACCTGATTTATTTCTTCTATATCATAGACGATGATCGGTAAGACCATTTTTTGATGAGATATATGAATGATTTCTTCCTCCTAATCAGGTTTAGTTAGGATGGTTCCTTCATTAGCCAATACATCAGTAAGAGATTTCTATGATCAGGGAACATGATGTCGTGTGGGATAAAAAGGAAATTCTACCATCAGTCACCTAACGTAACTAGTGAGAGGGTATTTTTATTCTATTTTGATGGAAGATTCTACATTGATCTACTTTATCAGTAGTTTTTAATTTTCTTTTTATATTCATGTAGGCTACTTGTAGCTATAGGGATAGTTTTAACCCAGTGATGATGGAATGGTACTTTTAATCATTATTCATAAAGCCTTCAAATAATAAGAAATAGTAGAGAAAAATATTTTTTTTTCTGCATAGACAAACACAATCCCTATGCCAACTCAATTGAATCTTGGGGTTTCCATTATTTGCTGCTATGACTTCGGGAGGTGTCACCAATATTCATATCCCAGGTGTGGGGAGTGTCATGTACATAGAATACCTCCTCTTCGGGAAGCTCAATTTTCATTGGTGTATTCTCTAGGGAATGATGTTCTGTGAGGGAATCCTCTAGGTATTTCTCTTTCACAGATTTATGTGATATGAAATTAATGTCATATTTCTATAGAATGAACACCCATCGGTCCATGTGGATGGTCAACATCAGATGTCCATGGACTTACTTGATAGGATCAATATGAGAGACAAAATAGACTTCATGGGGCTACAATTAATGACTAATCTTTTAAAAAATGAAGATGATTTCAAGGCAGTTCATCTCGACATTAGTGTATCAGGTCTCTAAACCTAGTGATGTTTGACTATGGTAATATACACTATTTTCCCTCCCCAAATCATTTTTCTGTGTGATTAGGGTGGCTAGTGAGCATTCCATGGTGGCCACATATAAGATGAGTGGCCTCTATTATAATAGGGAAATTAGAATAGGTTGGTGTAGTAAATACTTATTGAGACATTCATATACTTTTTTGCAGTCATTTCCCCATTGATAGTTGATTCTCTTCTTCATTATCTTGGTTAATGAGAGAGCTTTGTTAGAAATTTTGGCTATGAAATGATGAATATAGGAAAGGTTCCCTTAGAAACCCCATATTTATTTGAGATTTATAGGGTGTGAAATAGCTAAAATTGCACCAGTATTTTCTAGTCCTACCTTTATGTCATGGTGTCATACAAAAAAAACCAAGGTACTTCCCTGATTTTATCCAAAAATAACATTTCAGTAGATTCACCTATAGAAAGTGTGGTCACATTTTGTCAAAATCTGTTCGTGGATCCATGAAGTGATCACGTCCCTGTCATTATTTGAAAACTAGTTCAACAACCTAAAATTTGGATATAATTTCGAAAAATTTATTAATGATATGGTGTATGGTGCATTAATAAATGGCACAAGAATTCTTGAAGCCAAAGATCATGACTTGAGAAAAAAAATACTCCATCAGGTGCTCTGAAGGAAACGACTTCTTCATTTTTAGGGGACATTTTTATCTAAATGTACCCCGAATACACATCCATTATGGGAAGGGATTAAAATCCCATTTTTGTGTTGATCAAGAGCTATGTGATCGGTAATGTGAATTTTTCATTCAATTAGTGCTGATTAAGTTCTTTGAAATCAATATCAGCACTACTATTCCTGTTATTTTTCGTGACAGAGAAGTTGTTCGTGAGCAATATTGGGTATTAAACTTATAAAAAAGATATATTTGATATGCTTTTCAACATTGGAATCTACATTGGTGTCATGAGAGGGGTTAATTCTCTTAATTTCCAGCTTGAAGCCTCATGATTCATTGGGTAAGCCCATATAGTGTATAGCCACATCTGAATTTAAACTGGGCCTTTCTATGTATTTCCAAGAGAACAAATATCAAAGATTATTTAAAAATAAAATGTATATATCATACTATTTGAGGGGAATGGAATCAGTGATTAGTGTTGGCTCGACTCTTCTTCCATGCCCATATTTACCTTCTTGATCTCTAAGATGGTTATGGAGACACCTTAATATAATGAAGGAGGTGAATTCTTGATTTCATCCTCTTCTCCTCCCATATTTGAGTCTATGGAAAAATTTGTAGTTTAGAATGGAAATATTGGGGATTATCTATCACTGTCAGGGTGAAAAGGGCCATGTGAAGAGACATTTTCATCCCAAATTTCTTGAGTCATTATAGAGGGGTGTTAGAGCTACTTTTATTATATAATGCCACTAGGGATGGTAAGATCATGGACATCTAAGATTAGGTCTGTCACCTCGATCACATAGTTGTTGTCGAGCATACTATAGGGATTTTAATCAGAGGTTCCTACGACATTGGGAGGTGAAACCTGTATATCATCAACCATCATCGGTTGTTTTCCTCCCCTTTTGTAGATATTTTCCTCATCATGTGTGGCTTCACAGGTCTCAAAGGGTTAAATATCACCATGTAGTATGCTGAATTTTCCATTGATAGGTTATTTTAGACATTGATGGAATGTTGATGCTACCTCCTTATGGTTATAGAGCTAGGACCTTCCAATCAAGACATTTTATGTGGTGTCTTGATAGATAACCATAAACTCAGAGTTATATGTGAGATCCAAAAACAGATTTTTGAGTATGATATTCCCAAGAGGTCTTTTCTCAGGCTTATCATCCCCTTGAATGGTAATATTTGTGGGAGATAATTCTCCTTCCCTATTTCCCAAAAATTGGAGGGTTTGAATTGGGATGATGTTGATCCGAGATCCATTTTTAATAAACACCCTTTGAATTTGTACTTATTGAGTCTGTCTAAAATATATATGGGATTGATGGTTCCTTGGATGAACTTCTCCTTGTCCTAGATAGTGAACGAGATAGAGAAATGTAATTCTGATGGCATAGTCTCCACTAGATAAACCTTATATAGAGTGAATTACATCTCAAAATATTATGGGTATATGGGGATTCAACGAGTATCTTCATAAGATATTTTGAAAGATGAGGAACATATATGACTAGATGATTGCCAGAGAACACCACCATCTATTTCAAAATTTCATAATTTTGTGTATGATATCAGTGATACCAGATGTAGTGCTGTTCTAAGAAAGTTATCACATAATCCAATGTATCTAAGGTGCATGGTATTGGTTCTTTTTTAGAGGTCAAGGGAGAATATGATGCCATGGGTTTAGGTCAAGTTGACTATACCAATTTCTTGGGTTGATCAAATATTATCACCCCCGGTAGGTAGTCATGTAGAAAAACTAGGAATGAGTGACTGCTAGAGGATTCTTGGACACCTTCTTATCACTTTTGGGTCATCTGGAGTGTATTACCATGAATCTCATATGCATATATTTCCTCTTTTGGTGTGTGACCAAAATATTGGGTTGTATCCTCGATTCATACACACATAGCCTTATATTCCCTAGTTCGGTGTGAGAACCTCATACTCATTGTTTTATTAACCATTATTTAAGGGATCTTATAAGTGTATTATGTTGACATAACAAAA
The DNA here is from genome assembly GCA_963277665.1 of Viscum album. NCBI lineage: Eukaryota > Viridiplantae > Streptophyta > Magnoliopsida > Santalales > Viscaceae > Viscum > Viscum album. The sequence continues at coordinate 381,022,016 of OY728142.1, forward strand.
TATGATCCCTTCATCCATTTATGGTTCCATTTGGTGGGGTGGTCCTCATGCTACAGATGTCGCATGGAAGAAATTTGTAAGAGTTAGAGATTATGTTGAAAAATATTATGAGTCCTCCCCATCTATTTCTTCCGGATTCCAGTGGCCATGCATAATTTTATGACACAAATATGATGTCACTTTATTAGGTGGTGGATCTATTTTGTTTCTGCGTAACTTTGGTCTCAGGGTGTCATGAGCTCAGAAAACTGTTTTTCGAGTCATCTAGTTGTCAAAAATCTGCTCACTCATGGACAAAAATTTCAGGAAATCACATTTATCTTCTAACTGTAAAATGGCAATATAGGTCACCTACTCGGATTAGTTATCTAACACCACCTTTCTATAACTGACTAGGCCTTGAAGGTATCTTTGAAAACGAATTAGTGTTGGATATGATTATCCATCCTTCAATATAAAGGGAATTAGTTGGTATGGATGGTGAGGTTAACCTCATCAGACTTTCTGGGATGAGGTAGCTTGAGCAAGTTACTAACCATGCCTACCAATAAATAATTAGGGGAATTTTAATTTCATAACACGATTTCATTCTTTATACGTTATTCAAATATTAGGAGACCCTAATTTTACATCAACTCTGGTTAAGGTTGATTTTGTGTTTATTGCTCATCGATTGGCAGTGCTAGGTGGTTCAGAACCTACCTAGGTGCTTGTATGGGAACTATTAATGTCTTGAGAGTGATAGTTATAGCTTAAAATTTTCCTTGAATTTTCCCATGTGTTGACGGTATGAGTTGAGTTTTGTATTCGGTTCACTGAGTTGTGTCCTCCAAACATTTGGCTATTTCTGTGAACTCACAAAACCCACCTATAAACTTTATTGGGATCATAAGTGTCTAAAACGCATCCCTAATATTTTCAAAATAGTGTTCCATTTGTTCCTCCTATGAGAGAGGGATGTTTAGTGAATAGGTTAAACCATTTCATCTGGGTATAAACTTAAAACACCCTCTTGTTTTCACATTGTTTGCAGTTTTTTGTTTTAAAATTTTCTTTTTACATGTAATAGAGATGAACTATTAAAATAATATATGACAATAGATTTCCCATCCTACATCATATCATATTAGTGGATTATTCTACCATATAAATGGATGGTCCCATAAGATTATGCACAAAAAACCTCAGATTTTGTTCCACCTATAGATCATGAGGACCATTAATCACCCCACATCAGGATACGAAGCATGAGAGATACTATCTAAGGTTTCCTCCACCGTCAAAATTGAATAGGTAGAGTTGTTGAAATTGTTTGGGGAAAAGTGTTATCCACCCACATGGTAAATGGATACCTCTCTAGATACATAGGTGAATATCTCCCTTTAAAGGATTCTATTCAAGTGGTCAGGGACTCGATGATGTTAAGAACATTCAAGGTAACTACATTCTAAGCCACCTCCCATCTATAAAGAGTGTGTGGTGGATAATGAGGTAGCCCCTCATTTTTCTACCACGGATTCTCAATTCATTTTAAGACTAAATGATCACCCTTACAAGAGAGAGTTTATTACCGAAATAGAGGGAATTCATAATTATTTTTCAATTCATCATTTATGTTGATTGGATGACTAGATTTGAATTTATTATGATGCAAAGATACCAATATTACTATCTTAATTTCCATTAGAGATAGAATATTTGTCTCTACATGAAGACGATACCCAATATGAATATTACCCCTAAGTAACACCTCATTGAGTTTGAGAGTTTTTTTGTCATTCTCAAATTATGCTAACTATTCCTTTGTGGAATGAACATTAAATATTTTAGGTGGTGATTGGGATATAGAAACACCTCTCCATTTTTCTTTCTAAGTGTTCCTACAGAGAGTTAGAAACTCAATATTTAGAGGTTCCACATTATGGACCCTTCGTCGGTTCCAGGTGTGTGTTGCCTTGATTGGTGCATCCCTATCAATCACCTCTTTGGGTATATTTTTAGTATTATGACTCTTTGCATTTTCATCTGGATCAAGAATATCTATTTTTTGGATAGTGATGATATTTATTGAGGCATATCGGGAAATGGTGTGTGTCGCATTACATTCGAAGCAATTGGTTGATTCTATGATGCCTTCAACAGGGTTGTTATTTGAACACATTTCCATATTTTTTTCATTTTTTTATTGTAACGCCTATGTGGTCTAATCACCTTATATGTACATTCCTTCCTTCTTGATCTATGAAAATTGACATTGAGGAACTTTTTTACTGAGTTTTATAAAAGGTCCTAAATAATATAGGTTTGTCTCATGACGAGATGAAAAGATATAATGCCAGCCTTTAGTATTTACCTCCCAACATAGAGAGGAATTATTCCTTATTTAATGATAATGATAATGAAAATTCTACCAGCACTCTGGGATAGGGGTTATTCAGGGTCAAAATTAGCATTGATTGTTCCTGTTACCTAGGATCCAAGGATTCTTGTTAGGGATTTGATTACTCCCCAGATAGACATTGAGATACAAATACCCCCATCCCAATGGGATAGAATTAATCTAGAATCACCAATGATTTCACCAGGACCCTCTCAGGTGGTGGTGAACCTATTGATGGTGATTCAAATATAAATTCCCCCAGCTAAGTGGTCTAGGTTTTGATTTCATATGTTGACATTATGGGTTGAATCTTCTTGGGAATTCATGATCAGAGGGATGGAGGTGGTGGAATATATTCCACTAACTTGGAGGGTTGATTTATCTCCTGGATGGATCCTATGGAAGCATCTATTGTGGCTCGTTTGATTTCGTGCATCTATGCTAATGCAGGACTTGGTTTTGATAGAATCCAAGATGGAAATTATTCATTATGGGGTTTTTTGTGTTGATTGATATTTTGGATTTTGTGTCTCAAATTATTTCCTACTACATTGAGGGTCCCAGATCAATGGTTTGACGGTTATCCCGTCACTTTTTTCAGGATGTGTAGGCATCGTTGAATCATGGTAATTTTTTTGTAGTCACCAATTGGTTCATGCATTGCTCAATGGTCTAATTTCACCGAATTCGGGGAAACTACTTGGAGTGGTATCTAAAGGACCATGTTATTCTTGGGACATAGTGTAGTGAACTTCTATATATTTCATCCATCCTTATATACACATTTCTGGTGATGCTCTGAAAAATAATTATAAGATGATTTTTACATTTTAGTGAAAAAAAAATGAAAAGTCATATTCCATGCTCCTCCACTCTCAAGTTTTGGGCCATGGAGAATGTGGACATATCCTTATAAAAATAGAGTGTATTGATTAGCCGAAGGTGTTACTTGTATCCTCAATATGGGAGATGTCCACTATTCAATTATATATGAGCAACCAATATATTTTTGTGTACATACGACATTAAATCCTTTTCTAGTTCATCTAGGACCTTATATTTAGAAGTGGTGAGGGGCCGAAGCATTATGGAGATTTTTTTTGGTTAACTCTATCAAAATTTTAATGTTTTCATCCACTTAATAAGACATAAATTCCACTATAAAAGTAGACCACATCATCTACTAACCTGATTTGAGTGATTTTAGATGTTGACGGGGAACTATATAGACCAAACCCTATGGTTTCAAGAACCTATCTTTACAATGTGTCTGTGTGTTGAATACCTCTCTATGTAGAGGTTTCTGGTAAAGGGGGTGATTATATTTTCTATGGTAGATATCTCTTAGGGGAGGTTGACCATACTAGATTCAATATGTAGAATACCTGTGATCCATCTCCACACTACAATGATGAGGACTATCAAATAAATGATCATCTTATTCTTTGGTTAACGAGTTGATAGAACTTTAGGGTGTTGAGAATGTGTCTCTAATGACCTCAATGATGTTGGAAATGATAATATTATGAACATGGGTCTCACTCTTCATTGTGGTAGAAATATTTCATCCTACCTATTAAAATTTTATAGGAATATGATACTGCATTATGAAATTTATTGAAAATTTTCTATAACTGTCTTATGATGAAGGATTAGGATCCCAGTACTACGAAATAGATACAATATTCCAATGAGATTCTTCATTATTAAAAGTAATATGATCATTTCCTGAGTCATGTTCCATTATCACATGGATATCTTGGGTCAAAAAATATGAGCCTGATCTTGGGCCTTTGGATTATGTGGTTTTTCTTTAAAAGTAGTAAAATGAGCCTTCCCCATGGAATGTTCCACTCTCACTTAATGAGCCCCGATTAAAACAGGAATATATGCATGGTCTAAATATAAATTCCCCGCCAAAATATATACACTAACATCTGGAATGAGATTAAAGAAATTCACCTCCTCTTGTATTGTCTCAAAAGGATGATGGTGAATCTATTCATTAATAGATGTAGGAATATGATCCAGGATTTCATGATCTGGTAAAATATTCCCAGAAGATTTACTGAAATTAATATGAGTGTTCCACAAGACATGTTTCATTCCCACGTGATTAGCCTCATCATGAACAAGGATATAAGACTGGCCTAGGGCCTTTGGAGTATGTATCCAGTCTTCTTTGATCGGAATATGAGCCTTTCTCAAGCCATGTTCCCCTCTCACATTGTGAGATTCATACAGAAAGTGGATATGAGACCTATCCATGGCCTTTTGAATATGACACTAGACTTTTTCATTACGCATGTGACCCTATCTTGAGGCTTGTGCCACTATCACTTTGTGTGACCAATTGGGAATGAGAATATGAGACTGGTCTAATGCCTCGTCCTTGACTAGAATATGTTGATAATCCTCCAGGGAGGGATTAATAATGTGTTCTTGCTCTTGAGAAACAACTTGTTCATAATGATCACAGTGTTGAGTTGACATGGATCTAGGGAAATGAATATTATCTTGTCCCTATATTTCTACCAGGTCCAGAAAATTATTGTGGAGTTCTTTAGTTTTGATTAAGATTTGATGGAATTTGAAAAAAAGTATGTGTAGGGATATAAGCCTTCACATTTTTCATTTTCTCTATTTACTAGTAGTTATATATGATTGAAATATGTATGTGGTCCCAATTAAATCCTCCTTATGCCACTGGAATATGTAAATGGTGTTCATGCACTGAGGGCATGGATATATGCATCCCCCATTCTTGTTGTGTGAATATACCTACAAACTTGTTCTGAGTGAGTAAGGATATGAGAATTCATACTAGTTACTTTTGAAATATTTTGGTAGACATAATTATCATCTATGAGGATGTGATCCCATTCCAGGATATACAACATCTTCATCGCCTGATGTGTCTTCCTTGTTTCTTTTTCATGGGTAGCAACTATAGTAGTCTGTTTGGTGGTACCCCTAATTGGCTACTAATGGGTTTCGGTGGTGTAACAACCTGAACTTTTAATTAATATGTTTTTACTGATTTTGTGTCTTTTTTTATTTTATACTCAACAAAACTATATTCTTTAATTAATGAAGTGATTATAATTAAATGGGACCGTTGGGTTTCGACTGTTATATGACCGTTGGTCAATATGACTGTTTGAAGCTAAACTCTTAACATTACTATTTAAGATTATAAATACAAGTGATATTGGTTAATAAACATAGAAAGAAGATTCGATGGCCTCATCCTGTAGACTCGGGATGTTCAAAGCCCATCTGATAGAAGTTGGGAATGAGGTAGCACCACTGGGAATTTCTCTAGACCAAGCCCAATATGAACTTCATCATGTGAAGCTTGAACAGAATCACCTATGTGAGAATTTCAAGCTGATAGAGGTCACCACACGGGAAATGTTGTCAAGCCTCCCCAAGATTCTATCACCTTAGAACACCTTACACTTAGGTCCAATGTTGGTGTTTTAAGGGGATATGTAACAAGACTATAGCATCTTTGTGTAATCCATTGATATAAATAATTTTTTTTATATTATGCTGAATTTTGTAAATTTCAAATGTCTGAATAAATATAGTATGTATATAAATTTTGAAAAAAAGGGATATTTTAAAATAATTATGTAAACCTTAAATAATTAATAATGTGTAATGATTTTCAAAAAATTGGTCTTCTACCGTTGTGTTCAGTAAGAAATTTAGAGGCTAATAAGATCAAAAATAATGGTGAAATATAAATTATGAATAGTAATTTTATGCTAATTATTAGTAATGTGGCCAAATGAATTAGTAACCTCAATTAATAAAGTATTAATAATTTAGGCACCTTGATTAGGTAATGTGATTAAATAAAATAAGTAAATAACTATTTCAGAAATTATTAGTTTTTTATTAGTTTTATTTCAGGTAAATAGAGTTTTTAATTAAAAAAATTAAAAATATTTAAAATTTTATTTTCATAAAATGGAGTTCAATTTTTTAATTCAGAGCATCGATATTAGGTTAATGTAAATTTTGGGGATTTTTATGAAACAATTGAATTATTGGGGAATAGTGTTTTTACTTAAAAATTAAATATCTCATAATTAGAAAATTATTTTCATAAAATGGAGTTCATTTTTGAATTCATAGAATTGATATTACGTTAAGGTGAATTTTTGGGATTTTTCTGAAACAATTGATTTTGTGTTTGAATAGTTAAATTCTAGTTTTGAGTTTCCGGTGTTTAATAACATCATTAAGGATGTAATAATTATATAATAATTATGGTAGACTTATGAATATTAATATATTATGTAAGGTGTCCCAAGTGGCCGATACCCTGGGAAAATACCATGGGAAAGCCCATGGTTTTTCTAATACCACTGATGATGTTTCCCTTGGAAATTAAGGATTTGTTCCCTCACCTCTCCTGTAAATACCAAGCCATTCCCTCATCAATTTCATTCCAAAATCCTCCACAAGAATTTTCTGGTCTCTTTACCTCCCAAAGAGTCCTCCCAAGGTGCCATAAATCCTCCCAATGTCCATACCTTCAAGCTTTCGATGTTAATTTTCAAGGTAACGGAACCTTTCACCCTCCTCTTTTAAGTCTTGACTTCCTTTATGTTATGTCTTATAGTTCCATTTTTTGATGTGGGGGATTGTTATTCAATATCTCTAATACTATCCATTTCGTTTCCAAATTATTAGAGACCCTTTCCGCTCTCGTCAATTGATTTTTTTAATTTTTAAGAGACGTCGTTATGCTGCTAAATTTTCGTAAACGAAATCGTGCTTTCTCTTTATTTTCATGTTTCTTTTTCATGTGGTGTGTCATTAAAATATCCAAACCATGATCTTATTTATTTTTATTATATGCCTATAATGAAAAATGATCCATTTATGGATGGTTTACCCTTGTCCCCTCTCTTTTTATTATTTTCTAAAACCAAGTTACGTAGTCGTTATGCTGCAGACATTTCGTCTCAAAATTTATCTCTCTTTCTTTCAAGAAATTCTCTTCTTTATATATGTGAAAACCCATACCTGTTTCGTTTCAATCGGTGTTCATAGTTATAAAAATGATATATTTGATTCTGGAATTGGCATACATGTATCCCTCACTCCCTTTCCATGGGTTATAAATGACATAACCGTCTTATTTTTAAGAACTTTTAAAACATCACGATTTTGAAATGAACCCATTTCTTTTATTATCTATGGGTTATTTATGAAATGCTTGATTATGATCTATGTGGATCACATGAAAGTAAAGAAATATTAAGGGTTCAATATAATATCACTCCAGTGAATTGGGTAAAGAATTAATCTCTAGATATTACATGTTTCATGATACCTTGGTGAATAACCTTTGTAATTTTTATGACACCTTGGGGATGGACCTTGGTGATATGTTCATGAATGTCTAAATGAAATGTTGTTGAAACGTATTCAAGTTATTATTCATATTAATTTTATCATGATATTCCTATTCTTCCATTTCTCATGCCTTTATGATTTTTATCATGTTCTTATTATCCTTGCTCAAGACCACATGTCAACTTTTTCACATCTTTTCATTACTAAGCCTTCTACTCAACCCTTTCCTTTGATGTATGTCTCCATGTTATGAGATGAAATAATTTTACATAGGATGAACTTATGATGAAGCTTTACTAGTGTATTTGAGGAATGTTGGAGTTGTTTTCATGTATTTTTTTATTGATTTCCAAGACACTATAATTTAAAGATGCTCTGTTTGTAAACCGTAATGAAAAGTTATGTATTAAAAAGGCGGGATGCCATAGTTGGTATTAGGTGATAGTTTAGTTATTTATGGAAATTATTCTATGAATTTTTTTGGAATAATACTATAGAAACGTTGAAATATAGGATAACTTCTTGGTATTTTGGTGAGTATTCAGTAAGTGGTTTATCAAGAAAATACATCCCTATCTAGATACGAGCAAGTAGAGACGGCTCTGGCACAAACGTACCTAGGAGTGAAAAATATAACAAGTAATCTTGGGCTTGACTTGAGGTATCCTGGTACATGACAATGTTCTTTTCTACACTTTTGTTCATGACACTCCTGTGGTTATGTTTGATTAATTGAAAGATTTTTATGAATCATTATGAGAGAATTATAGAGAAATGTAATTGTTTAAGCCTGAATTTTTAAGGCATAAAATCCTTTATTATTAAAATATTAGTAAATGAAATAAGTTTCTCACTATGGTTTTACACTTTTAGAAAATTCTGGGAAATAGGGGGAACTGTGAAAATGGTGATCACAATGGACCATGCGCTGACGACCCTCTGATTGAAGCTGGAATAGAAACATTTATAAGAATGATGAACCAACTGACTCAAGTTAAGAGAAATAACTTGTATCAAGATGAGAGACCAATCTCACCACAAAGGGAAGAACATTTTTTGATCCCTTTATGTTTTAAAAACCACAAAACATCAGTGGATCGACTGACCTATTGATTGATGAGAAGTGGCTCAGCTCTATCGAGAAGTTCTTTTATGGGCTCCACTTTTCAGAGAAAGGAAGGTCACCTTGGTTGTCTATCGCATATATGTAGAAGCTGTTCAGTGGTGGGAAATGATTATAAACATGAGGAATAGAGTGGAGGTTGAAGCTACAGAGTGGGAAGAGTACAGAGGGATCTTCATGAGTAATTATTTCCCTCGTTCCATGGGAACAATAATGGAGAAGGAGTTACTCGAGCTGATGATTTAGGAGAATGAATCTATGGGAAGCTACAAGATGAACTTTACAAGACATTAATGTTACACCTCTAGATTTTTCATGGATCCAAGTGGTATGTTTGATAGATTCTTTAGGGGACTGTGATGTCAATTGCGGAAGAATCTCACCAATCAAGACTGTGACAGCTATGAGGAGATCATGCGTAGTGTGATGAAATTCGATCTGGATTTTGGTGAGACGTAGTGGTCTCAAAAATAAAATTAAAATAAGAGATAGATGGAGCCCAGATTATGGGGGACCTTTGATCAGGGAAGAGGAGGCAAGAAATTACAACATCCCGAGTGTAATAAATGTGGGTTGAATTATTCAAGGAACTGCTTTCCCGGGAGCAAGAAATGCTAAAAGTGTGGAAGATATGGACATATTGCGAGGAATTGTCAAAGTGAGGTGAAACATAAACTTAAAAATAATAATGAAAAGGGGAAGATGGTGTAGGCATTACGTAATGTCCAGTGCTTTATGTATAGACAATGTGGGAACTTTTCCAATCACTGTCCAAATCTGAGGGTAGTGGAGTGGAACCACCATCAGCCTCACCAAAGGCCAAGGGAGAAAAGTAGTGATTTTTCATTCATGACAGCAGAAGTTGAAGCTCTGAATTATGTGGTAGCAGGTACTATTGTTTTTCTCTCAAAGATAGCAAGTACTTTGTTTGATTTTGGTTCTACTCAATCCTTTATTTTATCCAAGTTTGCAAAGAATTTAGAATCAACCCTTGATTTTCTAAAAGTAATGTTATCATTCAAGACTCCTGGTGGGATTATCCAAGAATAATCAGTGTTTTGAAAATTTAGTATTTACTTTAGGGATAATAATCTTATCGAAAATCTAATAGTCATTCCTATACTGTAATTCAACATTATACTAGGGATGGAATGGCTCTCAAAGTATAATGCTAAGATCAAATTCAGAAGCAAGGAAATATCAGTAGTATTGAATGAAAAACCAACATTTATCTTCTAATGGGAGATATCTCAACCTTATCTTCATCTAGAGTAACCCTTTATATTCTTATTTATAGAGTTTATCGGTGAAGAAGAAGAAGGATATGAGAGTTTAAGGATAGAAATTTTCCCCATCGTCCAGGAATACATTGATGTATTTTTCAAGGAGTGGTCTGGACCTACCCCAGAAAGAGAGGTAGAGTTCTCTATGGAACTCATACTTGGATCTCATCCAATATTAAAGACCCCATGTAGGATGGAAAATGTGGAGCTAGAGGAATTAAAGATACAACTCCAAGATCTTTTGGAAAAGGGGTTTATCTGACCGAGTGTGTCTCCTTGGGGAGCACATGTTCTTTTTGTGAAGAAGAAGGATGGATCGATATAGATATGCATAGATTATAGAGAATTGAATGGGATCATAGTGAAGAAAAAAAGACCCTCTTCCAATAATTGATAACATATTTGACCAACATTGTGGGGATCAATTCTTCTCTATGATTGATCATCGATATGGTTATAATCAATTGAGGTTGAAGAAAGAAGATATTCTGAAAATTGCCTTCTGATCAAGATATGAGGATTATGAGTTTTCTTGTTATGCCTGTTAGATTGACTAATGAACCTATTATTTTTATGGATTTGATGAATAGAGTCTTTAAGGACTACATTGATAACTTTTTGGTAGTTTTTATTGACGATATAATGATATATTCCAAAAGTCGTGATGAGCATGAGGATCATCTAAGGGCTATTTTTCAATCTTTTCTGAATGAGACGATTTTTGGAAAGTTTTGTAAATTTGAATTCTGGTTACAACAAGTTGATTTCTTGGGGAACAATGTTTCCAATGAAGGAATCGCATTCTACCCTACAAAGACAAAAGTTGAGGAGGAGTTGCTCAGCCTAAAACAATAACTCAGATTTGAAGTTTCCTTGGATTAGCAAGATATTATTAGAGGTTTTTGAAAAACTTTTCATGAATTTCTAATCCATTAACCATGTTAACTTGAGAAAGGGTGAAGTTTATCTGGAAAAAGGAGTGTGAGTAAAGTATCCATGAGTTGAAGAATAGATTGGTTATTGCAACTGTGTTAACTCTTCCTTAAAGTGGAGAAGGATTTGTTATTTTTGGTGATGCATCTCTCAAAGGGATTCGGTGCATCCTCATTCCAAATGAAAAAATAATTTATTATGAATCTCAACAGTTGAAGACTCATGAGCAGAACTATCCTACGCATGATCTGGAGTTGGCTGCAGTCATTTTTTCTTTGAAGATATGAGGGAACTATCTTTATGGGTATAAATGTTATATATACACAGACCATCAATGTTGAAGTATATCTTCACACAAAAGGAATTGAACATGAGACAAAGGAGATGGTTGGAACATATTAAAAACATTTATTGTTCAATTCATTATCATCCGGAAAGAGTAAACAAAGTCATTGATGCATTAAGCAGGAAACACCTAGTCGTTCTATCGATTATGAGATTAAAAGAGATCCTATGATCAATGACCAAGTAAAACTGGACATGATAATTATAAAGGAAGGTACATCATCAACCCTAACCCAAATGATTTCTCAATCGTCATTACTAGAGAAGATCAAGAAATCTTCTAAATAATGTCATTTATTATAGAAGAAGTTTGAGGCTATGAAGGATGGGAAGTTTTCTGAGTTCAATATTTATCTAGAAGGTGTACTAAAATTTTGAACAAGACTATGTGTGCCATATATTATAGAAACAAGGAAGGAGATGGTGGATGAAGCTCATAGATCTACAATATCTATACATCCTGGAAATATAAAAATTTATAGGGACATTCGTGATCATTATTGGTGGGATAATATGAAAAGGTAGATTTCTGACTACACTTCAAGATTCCTAGTATGTCAGCAAGTGAAGGTAGAGTGAAAAATTCCTAAAGGGGTATTGTAACCAATACCCATACCAGCACCGAATGGGGACAATATAACTTTGGACTTCGTCATTGGTCTCTTGAGAACTTCCAAAGGAAATAATGTGATATGGGTTATTGTGGACCATCTCACCAAGACTACCCATTTTATATCAATTCGAGAAGATTTCTCTCTTGATCAACTTGCCAAGATTTATGTGAAGGAAGTGGTAAGCCTACATTGAGTTCCACTTTCTATCATATCTGATTGTGATCCAAGGTTCACATCAAAATTATAGAGAAGTCATCATCTTGATCTGAGCACATAATTTAATTTAATTACAGCCTATCACCCCCAAATGGATGGAAAATCTGAAAGGACAATTCAAACACTTGAGGACATTCTGAGAACATGCCCAATGGAATTTAAAGGTGGATGGTATCAATATCTCCCTTTATTTGAGTTCTCTTACACTAATAGCTTCCACTCGAGCATTCTAATGGAACCCTTTGAAGCTCGGTATGGGATGCGATGTAGAACTCCTACTTGTTGGGATGATGCTGGTGAGTGAAAGCTTTTTGTGCCTGCTCTTCAGCAAGAAATGACAGAAAAAGTCCATGCCATCCAACAACAGATTAAGGCTGCTCAGAGTCAAAAAAAGAGCCATGCCGACAACTGTTGAAGGGACATGGGGTTTGATGTTGGTGATATGGTCTTTCTTCTAATTTCACCTTGGAAAAGAGTCATGTGGTTTGGGAAGAAAGGGAAGCTCTTCCGTAGGTACATTTTCCCCTATGAAATCCTTGATCGCGTAGAAGCATTGGCCTATTGTCTTGAACTTCCTCCTAATATAGCACAAGTTCATGATGTCTTCCATGTGTCCCTCTTGAGGAAGAACATAACTGACTCTTCACATATATTAAATCTAAAGGTGGTTCAATTGAAGCACGACCTCTCTTATGAGGGGCAGTCGGTGGAGATCTTGGATCATAGAGACAAGGTTCTATGCAACAAGACTGCCCACCCTGTTAAGGTGTTGTGGTTGAGCCACAAATACGAAGAATCCATGTGGGAACCGGAGGAGTCTATGAGGATGCAGTACCCACACTTTCTCTCTTTAGGGAGTACAAGTTAAAATGTTGGGGAATAAATTTCTTAACGGGGGAAGAATGTAACGACCCGAACTTTTTATTAATATTTTTTTCCAATTTTTGTGTGTTTTTAAATTTTATACTCAACAAAACTATATTCCCTTAATTAATGAAGTGAGTATAATTAAATGAGACCATTGGGTTTCAAATTTTATATGACTGTTGGTCAATATGACCATTGGAATATAAACTCTTAACGTTACTATTTTATTTTATAAATACAAGTGATCTTGGTTAATTAACACAGAAAGAAGATTTGATGGCCTCATCCAGTAGACTCGGGTAGGTCGAAGCTCATCTGATAGAACTTGAAAAGGAGGTAGCACCACTGGGATTTGCTCTGGGCAAAGCCCAAGCCGAACTTCATCATATGAAGCTTGAACCGAATCACCTACTGGAGAAGTTCAAGCTAATAGATGTCACCACTCGAGCAATGTTGGATGATCCACCCCAAGATTCTACCACCTTAGCAAACCTTACACATAGATCCTATGATGGTGTTTTAATGGCCTTTGTAACGAGACCTTAGCTACTTTGTGTAATCCATTTATATAAATAAAATTATTTTTCTCATATTATGGTGAAGTTTGTGAATTTCTAATGTCCAGATAAATATTGGATGTATATGAATTTTGGAAAAATTGGATATTTTAAATTATTTATATAAACCATAAATAACTAATAATGTGTAATGATTTTCAAAAAATGGTCTCATATAGTTGTCTTCAATAGGAAATTTAGAGTCTAATAAGATCAACATAATTTTTGGTAAATAGTAAATTATGAATTGTAATTTTATTCTTATTATTAGTAATGTGACTAAATAGGTTATTAACCTCACTTATGAAAGTATTAATAAGTTAGGCACCTTGATTAGGTAATGTGATTCAGTAAAATAAGTAAATAACTATTTCATAAATTCTTAGTTATGTATTATTTTTTTTGGGGTGAATAATTTTTTTATTTAAAAATTAAATTAATAATATTTTGAAAATTATTTTCCTAAAATGGAGTTCATTTTTGAATTCAGAACATCGATATTACGTTAAGGTGAATTATGGGGATTTTTCTAAAACATTTGAATTTTCAGTGAATGGGGTTTTTATTAAAAAATTATATATCTCATAATTAAAAAATTATTTTCATAAAATAGAGTTCATTTTGGAATTCAGAGCATTGATGTTGGGTTAAGGTGAATTTTTGGGATTTTTCTAAAACAGTTGAATTTTTGGTGAATAGTGAGATTAAAGTTTTGAGTTTCGGGTGTTTAATGACACCAATAAGGATGTGATAATTATTTAATAATTAGGGTCGACTTATAAATTGTAAGATATTCTGTGAGGTGTCCCAAGTGGCCAATACCATGGGAAAATACCATGGTCAAGCCCATGGTTTTTCCAATACCACTGATGTGGTGTCCCTTGGAAATTAATGATTTTTTCCCTCACTTATCATATAAATACCTCACAATTCCCTCATCCATTTCATTCCAACATCCTCCTAAATGAATTTATGGTCCCTTTACCTACCAAGGATTCCTCCCAAGGTTCCCTCAGACCTCCCAAGGTCCCAACCTTCAAGAATTAGAAGAAACATTTCAAGGTAAGGGAACCTTTCACCCTTCTCTTTTATGTAATGAATTACTTTATCTTATGTATTGTAATTTCATTTTATGATGTGGGGGTTTGTTATTATATATCATTACTATGTTAAATTTCATTTCCAAATTATGGGAGATCCTTTCTGCTCTCATAAATTGATTTTCTGAATTTTTAAATGACGTTGTTAGGTTACCGATGTTTTATAAAACAAATCGTGTTTTCTCTTTCTTTTCATGCTTCCTTTTTCATGTGATGTGTTATTCAAATCTCCACACTATGATCTTATTTATTTTTATTCTATACCTATACTTAAAAATGATACCTTTATGTATTGTAGACCCTTATCCTCTCTCTTTTTATAATTTTCTAAAACCATGTTACATAGCCATTATGCTGTAAAAATTTCATCTCAAAATTTCTCTCTCTTTCTATCATGAAATTCGGTTATTTATATAGGTGATTACCCATACATATTTTGTTTCTATGGGTGTTAATATTTATAAAAAAATGATATATTTTAGTTTTGAATTTTCATACATGTATCCCTCACTCCCTTTCCATGGGATCTAAATGACATAACGATCTTATTTTTAAGAACTTTTAAAATGTCGTGATTTTGAAATGAACCAATTTATATTATTATCTTTGTGCTATTTATGAAATTTGTTATTATGATCAATGTGGATCACATGAAAATAAAGGAATATTAAGTTCTCACCTTGATAGTTCTCCAATTCATTGGGTAAAAAATTAATCTCTAGAGATGACAAGTTTCACGATACCTTAGTGAATAACCTTGGTAATTTTTATGAAACCTTGGGGATGGTCCTTGGGGATATGTTCATGAATGTATAAATTAAATATTGTAGACCCATATTCAATTTATGATTCATGTTCTTTTTATCATGATATTTCTATTTTTCTATTTTTCAGGTCCTTATGATCTTTATCATGCTCTTATTATCATTGCTCAAGACCACGTGTAAACTGTTTCATTTGTTTTCCTTACTGAGCCTTCTGCTCACCCATTTCCTTTGATGTATGTCTCCAGGTTATGAGATGTAGTAATTGAACCTAGGATAAACTTATGATGAAGACTTACAAGTGGATTATAAGAATTTTTATGTTGTTTTCAATTGTTTTTGTTCCTGATTTCCAAGACACTGGACTTTAATTATCCTCTATTTGTAAAATGTAATGAAAATTTATGTATTAAAAAGGAGGAACTCCATAGAAGGGATGATTATAGAGAGAGTGGTTGGCATAACCCCTCCACAATGGATCCCGAATGGGAAGGCAGCTGTATTTAACATCCTAGTTCACATTCATCAGCTACAAAAGGTGGTTATTATCATTCCCTAGAGATATGTTTTAGAAGAGGTTAGATATGGAAGTGAGGGCCACTGGGTTAGCAATATTTTTCCATGGATGATGAAGACTTGTCGGATTTAGTACTTAGGGAACCTCATAAAAATAATTGAGGTTCAGGATTGTACCATGTTAATTGTACTCCTAGATCCTTGTATTTTCCACCTTACATTGGAGTTTTCGGGAAGGTGAGATCCTTTTATGGCATGTGTGGTTTTATGAAATGTCTAAATTTCTATAACATTACTGAATTATGACATTATCTAGGATAGGTATGTTGTTGATGAGATAAATATCTACATTCATACAGACACTAAGTACAAGGACTCCATTTAGTGTAATATTTTTGGAATGATCTGTGCTCAATCAGATATGCATGGTTAAAACATTTTTTCTTTTATTACTAGTATCTCCATTCTTCTTGTGTCTACTTTTCAATGTGATGTTGGAATTATTTAATGGGAACCCCAGTTACAAAGGATTAGCTATAAGATTCATGGCAAACTTATCATCTTTTTTGATATGCTAACAAAGTGTCATGATTCATGTTTAACTAACCATTCTTTTATTAGAGAGATTCAAACTAGGTTCATTATCTTTTCATATAATGTGAAAAAAAATAATGATGGATAATAACCCAATAATTTTGTTAATTGATAGATTCATATCAGGTTCACTATTAGTTTGTATTGTGCACAAAACAATTTCTTGATTAATAATAACAAAATCATTTTTTTTATTTGAGAGATTCACATTGGGCTCACCATTTTTTTGTATTGTATAAAAAAATGGAATGATGGATAATAACCCAATGATTTTTTATTTTACATTTCCATGTTGGGTTCACCATTTTTGTTTTAAAGGAAAAGTGGAAAAATTATAGGTGCTTTCATTTTTTGCATGATGAATGACTATGTTGGTTGGATATTTTTGTTCTTAATGGAAGCTCCCAATTGTTCCCAACTCCATAACTAGGTAAAAACATTCTTTCTGAAGGTCGGTGGTCATTTGGGGTTTTATACTTAATGACTCTTAAGAACTTTAATTGGTCGAGAGTATGGGAGATCAGGCTTATCACACTCTTTTGGGGGGAATTATTTCCTACTCCAAGATGCTCTTATATATTTATGACATGTTCAATAATCTATTCCTAATATTGATATAGGAAAGGTAACCCTAATAAATGATCATATTTTTAATCAAAATGTTCATATATTCACTCTTTGTATGGGCATAAGAATAAGGGGATCTTGTTATTGAATCCATATTTATATATATGAGGTTTTTTATTTGGTTCCCAATAATGAATAGTTACTTATAGGCCAAAGTTGTATAACCGGGTACTGTGGAATTCTCTTCCATGTTGGGAGGTGGTTAATATTTTAAGGAGGGAATTGATTCATTATGAGGTCTCATAAGTATACAATTTATTATTGAAAACAAAAACCATATCATTTTATAAACCCATGTAGTTTACCATCATGTAGAAGGGATATATGGATGGCACTGAGGCACTACGTTTTTGAGTTAGTGTCTTGAGGAGATGTCCTATGTATGCTAGTTGTAGCAGAAATCAGAGTTCTTGTAGTTCAATCATGACCTAGGTATTGTACCCAAGGTATATTTCCTTTTATGAGGGTGGTATTTATATCATTCCACTCATCGAGGATTACATGATGAGATTTAACTAGCATGTGGATATTCAATATGCTAGTTATGTGTTCACTATGGCTCTCTAAGACCAGATGATCTATTCTCAGGCTGAGAAATAAGGGATGGCAATTGATCAGCCTCATTTCATATGAATGTGAGACTTATATATTAGGAATCACCTAGGGTTGTTTAACATGGAGCTCAGAACTCGGGGTGGCGTCCTATATATTCTGGTTATGGATGGAATCAGAGTCATAATAGTTTAATTGGTTTCTTAATATTCTGATAGATGAGGTAGAATGATCATCCCATTGGAATGATTAGGTCCCTATGGATGAAATGTATAAGAAATCGAGGTACTTACACTTATGTGGATGGACATTTGAGTTTGGGCTTGGGACATAAGAAGGCACCCTTCATATCTGTGAAATGATAGGAATCTGATTCCTCATTATTCAATTAGATTCATAGTCCACTAATGGATGAGGTGGGATGATCTGTCCATGGGAATGATTAGGTTTAGATGGTTGAAATATCGGAGACATAGAGGGGTTTACAGTATGGTGGATTCCCACTTGAGTTCTAGATCTGGCCTTAGGAAGAAATCCTATATATCCTAGTTATGATTGGAATTAGATCCCTTATAGTTCAATTTTTTGGGGCATACACATAGAAATTTCTATTATATATGGGACATATCATATTATGTCATTGATTTGGGCTTAAAAACTAAGGTTTGCATCATCCTAAAGGAATCTTGTCACATGAATGATTTGATCAATTCTACTTCCTAAGACCTTGTCAACTATGCTCTATTTGGGAAACATGGGATGGAAAATGATCAGTATGATTTCTTATGGATGCAATAATTATGTTCCTGTACCACCCTTTCTATGGTTAATATAGATCTCTGGCCATAGGACGACATCACACATATCTTGATTATTAAAGGAATCAAAGTTATCATAGTTCACTTTATCGATTATTATAAACTGATTTTTCCCTTATTTGTAGTAAATATTATGTTATGTCACTAATCTTGGATTAATCACCAAGGATAGACAAGGATATAATGTCATGGGATGCCCTTTAGACCTCGCCTTCTTTCCTATATGACATCTATTGATTTTCTGATTGAAATACCTTGATTTTCTATGTGAAGTGGTATTGGATGTCTTCTTGACCTATCCAAATACAATCACATGATCTATTTAGTTTTTATGAAGGATGCATCATAAATTGGATGTCATGTCTACATTTCATCTCATGATCAAAGCTGACTTATCTGACGGACAATGTAAGGCCAATATGGATGATCCTGGAAAGCATCACATGATTCTAGATAACCTTATTAGAGCTCATCACATAATCCAATATGAAATATCAAGATGGTGATGCTTGATCTAGGATGAAATGTCTAGGGATATCTCAATATCGGATAGGTGTGCCCGGAGGGCATTGCGAAAGTCAATGGATGAGACTACATACTATCACAAGACTTAGTTAACATGTTCTTATTCCATCATATGATTCAAAAAAAGTATGAAGGAAATCATAAGGTATAGTTGGTTACCCTGGAGGGATTTGTGATACTGGGTTGGAATTCTTAAGGGGCGCCATTTGACTTACTTTGACATGTCTATAGGAATTTTCATGTTCCCAATAGTATACCAAAAGAGAATTGCGAGATCTTGGTGACATATCTCGGTGTTTTCTCATGTCATGGTCGGTTTATACCAAGTGTATGAGGATTAGTGTATGCATTCATCACCTAAGTCTTTCATTTTTTAGTCTTTTTTCTAAATATTTATTTCAAATTCCTTATATTTGTTCATTATTAGATTTTTCTATTACTCATGTGATCTGATAGATATATCGGATGGTCTTCGTGTGACCCATTAGAAGTAATTCATGTAATCTATTAATGAACTCACAAAGTGCTTTATTCATGTTTCATGATCACATTAGTTATTCCCAGTATATTAACTAATGGGAATTTTTTTGGTTGTGAGATCAACCATTCTGAGAAATATTCACTAGTGGTTGGGTATGTAGGTACATTTTTCTAAGGAAAATTACTTCTATTATTGGATTGGAATTCTTTTTCCATGATGGGGTGGTGGGTTTATATGCTTCACCACCGTGTTTATTATCCAAATTGTGTGGATCATATCTCATGAATATATGCTATAGTCAGTGGAGGGTTTTGGAATCATGTTTTCCATGAGTTCCAACTATAATCCATTCTGAGGGCATCACATTATTTTTTACAACCACAAGCCCAAACTATAAACATACCATTTATTGTATTATATAAAATTAATGGGACATTTTTCAATTTTTAGGACATGCTAAGGCACTTTCATATTATTTTATTGTCTTCTCTAAGGCCCTTTTCATGATTATGAGATATTTAGAAAGGACTTCGTGTGATCTCAGGTGATTGTTCATGGACATTACATGGGACATGCTGGCCTATTGGCGGCCTTCATGGAATCATATCATTCTATTAGGGGATCATGTGAGATCAGGATGTCGATATCCTAGGCATGTCACATGATTTTTATAACCATGAGAAGATCATATCATTCCTTTATTTATTTTCATTATTTATTTTAAAAATATTAGGGATCCCATGAGGTTGTATGAGTGTTGTCGAAGACAATAACTCTACCCATTCGTGATGCATCATGTGACCAACAAGTTCTCCTGTGGATATGCATGTGTATTTCATGGTAAATTCCATAATTTTTCCCTTAGGGAACCAAATGGGAATTGTGATGTTTCCTGGATAAGTCAGAGACCCTTCACGTGAAAAAAATTTCATGCCATCAAGCTTCCATGTGATGATGTGGACATATCATTGGGTGCTTGTGGTGTCTCACAGATCTACAAGGCCTCATCGTATGATGTTTATGACCACAAGATGTTCCCCCACTATCTCCTTTTCATTTACTTTTTTTATTTTACTAAGGCATGGGGGTTTTGAGAGTTTACTTGAATATTGATGAGGATAATCATTCTCCCCATTGATGATGCTTCATGTTTGTTTTATGACTATAATAGGGTCCCACATTTTGGAAATTTTTATCCTATTTTCCATGGATTTTTTTATGGTTCTTTTAGATTCCACATGTTTCCAAGCCATGTGACCTAGGGGAGCATATTTCGGTGTTTTCTCATGATTATAGATTTTTTGGGGTACCTTTATAAGATCATAAGTTCTTACTATAGGGACTTCATGGGAAAATCTATAGGCTATATTCATCTTCATGAGCTTCTATGGATCATGAGATATGTATCATCTTGTGTTTCATGCGATCTATGTGATATCAGCCGCCTTCTTCTTCCTTTTCATTGATGGGAAAATAAAACCCATATTCACGTATTCCTTCATTATTAGATTTTATTATTATCATTTTGAAATATTCAACACTAATTCATATAAAATGGATTGCATAATCTTGTTTTATATCATAATAAAATTAAATTTCATAATGAAATCATTTGACAGATGACCATAAAGAATGTATTTCCCCATAAAAATGGTATAATAAGATAGTTATGTATTTGGAAGGAATAAAAACATAATTTATAAGAAATAAATAATATAAAAGGTATTTTTAATTGAAAAATATATATTTAAAATATTACATGGAATATTTATTGAGAAAAATGCACTTCTTACAGTGATTTTTTTTAATCTAAAATTTTCTAAAATATTATAGAAACAAATTTCATTAAAAATTAGAAAATTGTAATGTAAGATTTAAATAATTATGTTTTCATGATGGTTGGTAAATTAATACATGTAATAAAATTTAAAATCATTCCTTTCACACTATTCTAAAAGGTTAAAAATTCCCTCATTTGGGAATTGATATGAATATTCCTTTCAAACCAATTTTTCAAAAATTAAAAATGGGATAAAATATATGTAATAAATCAATAGGATGATGTTAGAAACGATATTTAAGATATTTTTTGAAAAAATCTATATAGAAGAAAAAACTATTTTTGATCAAATAATGAAATAAGGTAATCCTTCCTTAAATACATTTTCTCAATAATTTTATATACCAAAGATAGAAAAATGGTACTATTATTTGAAAATTTCATTAACATCTAGAAGAGAATAAAATATATTATTTTTAAGATTGAGATATCAAGAATGTCCTCCATTGGAGGCTTATACATAAACAAACATGAATAATGATGATATTGTGAAAAAATCCCTACCACTTTGGTAACTTTTGAATAACAACCCCCATTAAATAAGTAACATCAAATAAAACATTTAATTTCCTGAATAAAATGATATCAATGATATAAAATTAAAATTTCTAGTATATACACAGCAAAAAATAAATAAGTGGTTAATATGGTATATGTCTCATGGAAGTAAAATTGAGATGGGAAATCCCTTACATAGAGTCCGAACATGTTATATTTTCTATTTATATCCTATATAATAAATTTATATATATTTTTATTTTCATAAGATACTTTTATTGGTTTAATTAATTATACATAAACAATTTATTCATTTATTTTAATGAAATATTTAATTACTTCATCAGTTATGTTAATGTCAGGTGTTTCGAGGATGCTTAGTTCATAAGTTTTAAATAGAATTAGCGTGTTTTCCATTGTTAAAGTGGTCATTGTTACATCATATCCAGAATAATAACCATTTTAAATTATTATTTTATATCATAAATTTTAATTATTAGTCGACACATGGAATATGGTTATGAAAAATGAACAAAATGATAATCATGAAGATGGTATGTCATACTTAGGTATGATTACACATTCCATTTTTCAATGATGATGATAGAAATAAGGTATGTTTCATTTTCAATTACAATAATGATAATAATATAATAAATGAAATGTTTTTTTTAATATAGTTACATATACCATCCATTTTATTTGGTAGTAAACAATTAATCACATCACTTTGCAAGTGGTAGTAGGCTGAATACATGAATGATGTTATCATTTTTTCAATGGATGGAATAGTAAGAAGGTATATGATATCTTGATTCAATATAATGATTAATATTTCATGAATATAATAAATAAAATTCGCATAAATCATCATGAATATATGTGATAATTTACGATGTAAAATGAATTACATTGGTTCATGAGGTGGTAGTATATTATGCACATGAATGATGGTTTCATTTCTATTTTTATAGATGAAGAGATGGATAAATAATATTCCAATAACATAATACCATATATGTATATTATATATACTGGTTTTATTATATTTTAATTCCTAATAAATAATTATTTTAGAAAAGAGGATAAGTACAAAAGAGGGAGCTCAGGGAATATGATTACATTCTCCTAAAATAACATTCATTGGATATTTTACTATGAAAAATAAGGTTTTCCTTTTGGGAAGAACCAAATATCTATTATGTGGATATATGTTTTTAGAAGATAGTTTTTTTACTTTTAGGTCAATCTAAATGGAATTAAAGGTATTAAGAAGTGGGATGAGGGTGCCCTTTTATAATTGATGAGTAGTGGACTTTTTTAAATACAAAAAATTATTCAATAATTGGTAGTCACTCTCAAACTGAGCACATCAAAATTGATAAAAAAAATAATTTTAGGGATTATATGTTCAATATGAACCACCAAAATTTAAAAATTAAAATGCTTTAATAATTTTATTTTATTTACCACTATGGTCACTCACTTTTACCATTTTAGTTTTTCTCCATAGTTAATGGTTTTATTAATATTTTTAGTATTCATTTGGACAAAAATTAAGTTGAAAATTTTAATTAATATTAATTATTATTATTGAATATAATTTATTTATTTTATAAAATTATAGTCATATAATTGGTATAATTATATTTAAAATTAGACATGCAAAACTTTTTGAAAATGGGTTTTCAAGAAACACATTTTTCAAGCAATAGATGATCTTATATGAACATTATGACTAGAAATAATCATTATATGAATTTAGATTAATATAAATATATATATAATATATGAATTTAATTTAATTTTTTACATGATATGGGTTATTTTAATTAATTAAATTGATAAGCATTATGAATTTAAAATAGTTTGCAGAAAACTGTGCTTTAAGCATAAAAATAGACATATAAAAATAATGAAAATTGATGACCCATATGAAATTCATTAGATTATTATAAATTAAATCCTCAAAATTTATATTTAATACTAAATAAAAAATATACTGAAACTTTTAATTTCTTTATTGAATGAAAATAAATGATAGTAGTTGAAAAACAAGAAAATTTCATTATTCATTGAAAAATCAAACATTTGAGAAAAATATAAAAATTTCAGCCTATATTAATTTTGATATTATAATTTATACAAAAAGTCATATTTTCAAATAAAATTGAAAAAATTGAAAAAAATTAATTAAAATGTTGTCTCCAAAAAAAATAAAGCTCATTTTTAAATGAGACATGATTTTTGTAGAATAAAATATCCTTATTAAAATTTAAGTTCTTTTTTATTAAGAATTTATCAATAAATTTATATTTTAAATTAACTTTACTTATATATATCATAAATTACTTTATACAATTCATTCCCACCAATTTAACTGATCAGTTATAATGGTAATATGTGTCAGGAGTTCGTTACTCTTTTTGTTACATGTCATATACGTTATCAAGCATTATGGTATTTATTTAAAAGTGTGGGGGTTACATTCACTCTAAATAATTTCAGTAAGAAAATTTTCCACTTGGTATGGTGTCACTAATAAATCCTATAAACATACATATTTTTAACTTAGTCTAGGAATAACAATTCTATATTGACAGTATCAATGTTATCAATGTCACTCATTTCCATCAAATTGTGAACCTTGAACTCTTAGATTCATTCAGTAATTCATCTTATAATCTCAATCTCAGATTAAAAAATCCATCATATAATATGAAATAACATTAGAGGTTTGTAATTCATCCCACATGTTGACCCAATTTTTATCACTTGTAATGATAAACTTCTGATATAACATCATATCATGTTTTTCTATCCTATATAGTGTGTTCCTTGTTTAGGTATATGGCTAATTCATCATTTAATATTCAAAACATTCTCCCCCTAAATTATTCCATATTTTTACCACATTACCACTTAAACCACTTATTGATATAAAATATGTGTGTCTTCATTTTCAACCTTCTATTATTTTAAAAAAATAATTAACAGGTAAAACATTTTTTCTCATATAGAAATAAAACATGAGTTTACACTATAAATGTATCTAATTATTAATCATGTTGTCATCCCTTTTATTTATTAGTCTGTTCCACCATCTTGTATATTCTTAATACCACTTTTTGATATCTATATTTCTCTTAATACTGGTTGAAAAAATGCAGATCCTCCTTTGACGCATCTTTTAATCTATATAACATTCAATGTAATGACCCAACCCAATCCGGGACTTGAGCTAAAAATACCTCATGCCCACCTCCATTGTATTGGGGTGCTAAAAAGCATTGAAGGTACACTAATATCTCAGAGTCCAATTCCTAAAAACCTGTATGCACACACAACCAACTAAATGAAAATTTTTTGGGGGAAATAAATAAAGAATGAAACACTGCTATAAATATACCTAATACGCAAAAACCACTAAAAAATTATGTATGGTACTGTATGCTGAATGAAAAAATGGGAAAAATAAATTTCCAAACCCGAAATACATCCCAGCATGACAAAACTAGAAAAGATTCAATAGTTGAGAGATCTCGTCTCCTATATCCCAAGCTATGACCACCGTATATGGTCAAATAACCCCATATCCCTAAGATCCCCTGATGTCACAATAGACATGTACGCCAGATACAAAAGAAACGACACATTTTGGTCATAGACTATGTAGGGGTGAGTATTTAAATACCTAATAGAATGCCCCAAAAGGGTTAAAGGGGAGTATTAAGAGATACAATTTAATAGGAGATCAGTAGATATAAAAAGGTATAGTAATAGAGTATAACTAAACCCAACAAGAGAGTGAAATTAAACTCATCCCAACACAAGGAGCTCGAAATGGATAGAATATGAACTTCTCTTCGAATATTCTCCAACTATAGTAGGATAGTAGACTCTTCTAACCATGTGTATCTAAACACGGAAAGCACATGGTATACCCCATGCATATTTCCCTCTCTTATAAAGAGACTAACCAAAACCCATGGAAGGGTACTGAAGGAGGATATATATGTATGCTCCATCAAAAAAGCCCAATTGATAGAGCAAGGGGATCTCCATTTCAGATATTAGCCTTAGAATAAGAGTACCCAATAGATCCAACAGAAACCATCAATGATTCTCAACATCCCACATGTATTCCTGGTAACAAAAATTCAAATGGAATCAATGACCACATCTTGATACTATCCACTTTGGGATGAACTAACTCGCATGCATAGTTTTAGCCCACGTATCAAGCAAGTGTCTCAATGGGGAAAGTGGCCTTCATTCTCATGAGTCCGAAGATTCTTCAAACCATGCCTCGTCACTATGTTTCATAATAGAGGGGACATAATTTTGTTGTAGATGACTCACACCCTAAAGCATCAATTGGGTTCTACTCTGATAGTAGTTGTTGAGCACATGCCCCATACTGTGTCAGGGGCATTCTACTCTAACAGTAACTATTGAGGACCCACTCTCATGTTTATAGGGGGTTCCACACTAGTGTCATGGGGACCTAAGCACTATTACAATAGAGGGTTCCACCCTAATCATTGAGGACTTATGCCCTATATTTATAGGGGTTACACTCGGAAGGTAGAGGACCGACGCCCATGTTGATGGGGTGTTTCACTCTAATAGTCTAGGACCCATTCCTTGGTATCACAAGGGGGATCATCTCTACGTCATCAAGGACCCACACCATTCCTGGTAGGGGAGGTTCCACTCATTAGTAACTGTTTAAGACCCTTGCTCATGTCGATGGGGGTTCCACTCTAGATCAAGTCTCTGATGATCTAGCTTGGTCATATTCATCATCGAGTGTCACCTTAGATAGGTGTCATTCTTGAAACATCTCACATCGTATCTTGAAATCCACTTCAGAGGGCACCATACTTTTCTACGTAAAAAACTCTATACAGGATACATGTGGCCCAAAATCAGAGTCAAAAAGAAGGATATATGAGAGGAAAAATATTCCTAATGAGGCACACGACGCATATGGTCCCACATGATGTGTGACCCTACAGCGTCTACAGGATGTGTACCTAGTCATAATTGGGTACTAAATTGTGTATATGTACCCCATGATATTCCAGTGTACACACAAAGTAAATGGAATAACATGCTAAAAGGATGAAAAGGGAACAATGCTCATCATTGTTCTGAAGAGAAAAAGCATAATTTTACTGACATGCCTCCACAAATTTCCCCTAATAACAAATTGATTAGACCATTGAAATCCTTACATAAAATCACACTGTATCGTTTGACTGAATCAGACACCCGGTGAAGAAGATTAATTTCCCAATATTGTTCATGAATAGTGACAAATGGGGCCCACACCTTGATCCTAAAATCAAATATATGGATAAAAACTCTATGATTCACTCAAGAAAATTCCCAAGATATGCAATTCATTTTTCTCAATCAGACGCCTAATGAAAAAGAATGATTTTTTTGCATTACGATCGAATGGTGTCTCATGGGTCCCATGTCTCGGTCCTGAATTAAAATCCTAAAATTGGACTCAAAATGATCACCTCAATATTAGGGTCACAAATCCACTGATGGCATGTCAATTTGACTTTATATGCACAAGATATGTTAGGTACAAGTACCTCAACAATAATAACAATAAAAGGGTTTCTTCATGGACCTAAACCATAGGCCCAATACAAAAACCAAAATTTTGGTCTTAAAAAATCATCTCAAATTTCGAGTCATGTATTTTCTAACAGCATGTCATTGGGACTCCCCATGTGCGAGTTATGATGGGTCACGAATTTAATAATATTATTAAATCTATTACTTAATGATAATTTCATGGTCCCTGGTTGTGGGTTGGGAAAAATTATCTGAAATGGTATTAAAATTACAGTATCATAAATGGGTTCATGCAACCATAGTCGGTGCATTAATCAAACTCCCCAGGTGGGAGTTATTTTAGTAAAACAATTTTGTTATATAATTATTATTATAATAATATTTTATTATTATACTGAATTTTTTTTATTAGTGATAGGGCCCCCCTTCTTCTCCCACACGGGCTACCACCCTAGTTATGCACCCCAGCTTCCACCTCTAACTACCTCTGCAAGCTGCTTGCCTTGCCACCTAGATCGTACCCATACGAGCACCTCGCCAACATTGCACGGTCATCCCCCACATGGAGATATTTCGACTCACTCGACCATCACCACACACCACCTCACCCGGTCGTTGCACATCACTAAAGCTATGTAACTTCCTAGTTCCATGTTCATCCATAAGTTCCCTAAACCCAGTTGGTCACATAACCTCAAGCGCATTTCCATAAACACTAGAGGCTTCCAAATAGCAGTGAGGGCCAAGGACTGATGGTGGGGAAATTATGACCTCATTGGATGAGTATACACAATACACAATAGAATAAACAATAATAATCAATATCAGAAGAAGTAATACCATATAACAAAAGTAAACCATGGAAGACTGATAATAAATAACAACTAGAGCACATACATAAAGGATACATGTAACATATGTCTAAAATAGAATCCAAAAAAGTCAAAATTATAGAAATAAAACAACAAAACCAAAGTAAAGAGAGCAGTAAATTCTAACATCATCGCAAGACTCATCTCAGTCTCATGCTCTCTAGCTCCAATCAGCAATCAAGTATCTGATGTTGAAGGGCATTTTCCATTATCTATACCTGCAACCATATAAACTGTTTGGGTCCAAAATCATGACCGAAATAAGGTGTGACATGAATCCCATTAGGTAACCACCAAAATATCTATGCCTAACAGTCAGTGAATATATATAAGGAAATATGTAGAAATAAAGAAATAAACTAGGAAGTTCTAAAAATTAATCAATCCTACATTTTTCAATTAAATTAATTTTCATTTATAAATTATTCAACCAATTGAATAATGTATCTTTGGGATCTATCCAAAGATCTGTATACCCCTTTATAATAGAAAAATTGATGTCTCACGAGACCATCTAACCAAAATAGTAAGACCAAGTCGAAGCTTCCGCATTGCCTTGACAGACTTGTCACACACATTAAATCATTCAAAGGTAACTTTCTAGGAAATTTATCATAGTCTAACCCCTCTGGTTAAACAAATCGTCAATTAAATAAAATAATGACCCTCTGGGAAAGCTCAAGCGGTCTATCCCCTTTAGTCCTACACAACTCTAATCATTTACAAACACCATCCTGGGTAGCTCTCAAGGTCAATACCCCTTGTACTATATAGAAACAATAAAATATAATAACCCTTGGAAGCTCTCACAGTCAATGACCTATGGTCCAACATTCATTTAATAATGACCCTCTAGGTATCTCACAAAGTCTAACCCCTCTGTTCAATGACCTCGTGACATCTCTCACAGTCAATAACCTTGGTCAAACATAAAAACAATTCATAATTAAAATCCCCTACCTCAAGAATATCTCATAGTCAATTCTTGTTTTCCATATATTCATAATGTGAATCACATGCATCTCAAAAAAAACAGACAGTCCACCCAAACAACACTAGGCATTGATAACAAGGTAGCCTAACTTTCTCTCTTGACCCAAAATCCATAGACAATCAATCATGGGAAACACATCCATAATCAATGTAATAAAATGTATGCATAATCAATGAACCTTTCTAAAAAACACACCACAACATGCATTAAACAAGTTTAAATATCCAAGACACACAATACCCTAAACATGGGTGTTCGTTACTTTTATCATATATTACTCAAAGACTATATAAGAATGGACCAAACCACTTACATTGATGTTGTACGATAAACACTCTTGAAAATCGGCCCTTGAATCATCCTAGAATGTATTAGATCTACCAAAAGGTCAAAAACATTCAACCATGAATAACTCATGAGAGAGGAGATATAAAGAAGAGAGGCTCTAGGGGAAGATAGAACTCACCAGTGGGAAGCCAACTAACCCGATGGTGTCTCAATTGGATCTCAGATGGTGGAACAAGAGGAGCTCAATTATTGTCGATCGTATGTCACTCTCATGTATGATACATGGGGATAAAAACTGTTTCTGTATGTGAGACGTGATCTCGTGCAGATATAAAATATAAAAATAAAATACAAGGCATGTTGATTTAATGTACATTTCATGTATTTCCTCAACCAGCCCCCACTTTAGGCGGTCTTCCTGGTCGCCCACATAGCCATGTACTCAGCTGTTACACGTCCAGTACACGGCTACACGTGGCAACTAAGTAGACGGCATGTACTTAGAAAATTTCCATTATCTTCCTTTATCTTAAAAAACAACCCGAAATAAAAACCTATACCTAAAATGAAGACCCCTGATTTTACAAACATCCCCCATTAAAGAAATACATCCCTGAATTTCACTTCCAAGGGTGGTGAAGAAGAAATCTCAAACAACTCTAGCCAATGTGATCCAACGTCGGCCTCCCTCTCCTTTGTCTCATCCTATACTCGCCCATGTTGTCATAGTACCCATAACAAAGGCGAGAACTGGCCACGGAGAACCTTTTTGTTATGATCGACAATCAAAATAGGGTGATCCTTAAAGGATTCATCCACCTCCAACTCAACCTCCTCAGGTGAAAAAACATGAGACAATTTTAAAAAGTAATTTCATAGTTGAGAAACATGAAAGTTTCCATCCATAGTTCAGTACCTATGAGGTAACTACAACTGATAGAAAACCATCCAGACTCTCTTAAGAACCTTAAATAGCCTAACATATCTCATTAAGAGCTTCTCCTATCTAATAATCCTCATATGTCCCAACCTCAATGTGAATCTTAAGAAAACAAGATCTCCAACCTCAAACTACAAAGGCCATCTTTGTCGATCATCATATGATTTCTAGAAATACAATAGAATATCCATCATCTACCAAAAAAATCCACCTATTTAGTGGTCTCCTGAAAAAGATAATGCCACAACATAGTTTCCTCTCCTACCTTCAGCCAACATAGGGCTGATCAGCCTGGCCTACCGTTAAAATACTCATAAGGTTCCACCTGAACCATAACGTGAAAACTATTATTGTAGGAAAACTATACTAGGAATATGTGTCTCTCCTAAGATCCCAAAAAATCTTAGATGAAATATTAAAGCCTGACCTCCAAACCCTGTATCATGTGCTTGGATAGGCCATCTATCTGTGGATGGTAAGATATACATAGAAGTACATATGTACCCAAAGCCCTCATTAGTCCCTTCCAAACATGAGAAGTAAACCAAAATTACCTTTTTGAAACAATAAAGTGTGTAACCCCATGAAAATGTACAATATCTCAGATTTACAACCTTCTAAGCTCATCAATGCTAATGGTTTCCATCATCGTCAAGAAATGTGCATCCTTCGTGAGTCTGTCAACATCAACTCATACTGGAACATCCCCTCGAGGCAACATTGTTAAACCCATCACAAAATCCATCGTGACATTATTCTACTTCCACTAGAGAATTCTTAACTACTATAAAATACATATTGGTCATTCATGCTCTGCCTTCACCTACTAATAGGTGGAACATATCATAGTAATACTAACTACATCCCCCTTCATACCTTTCCACTAGTACTGATGGTGTAGATATCGATATATCTTTCTGACACCATGATGAACATCCCAAATAGAGGAATGAAAATCTCACATCAAATTCTCACGTATTTCTACTGACACACATACGCGTCCATGAAAATGAATGATCTTATCATCACCTATGGTCTACCTAGGATTAGTATCCTCTCTTATATGACTAAGCCTTCGGAAACTGATAGCTACCTCATTCTCACTCAATCTAATAGAGTAGAGGTAACAATTATATAATAGAGAAACGCCTTCCCCTACCTATCGTTCACCTCCAAATGCTTCTCAGAAGACAGATCCATATCCTTCCACTCACTACTGGCCTCCTAAACTACATGTATCTGAATCCTATTGCTCAACATAGCATCCACTTCATTTCCTTTCCTAAGCATGTCGGAAAGCTAAAAGTCAAAAGACTGACAATACTCAACCCACCTTCACTATCTCAAATTAATATCATGCTGAGTAAAGTTATACTTTATACTTTTGTTTTCAGTGAATACCAAAAAATTCTCTACCCAAAGATAATGTCTCCAATATCATAAAAAATGCACAACTACAGCTAACTCGAGATCTTGTGTTGGGTAATTCCTTTAATGTGGCCTCAACTACCGAGATCATATGCAACGACTCCTTCCCCTTGCATAAACACTACGCCAAGAATGATACCTAATGCATCACATTAAATAGTGAAACTCTTTCCTAGATCTGGAAAAATCAATATCTTTACTGAAGTAAATATCCCTTTCTTCTTCTGAAAAGTTGAATCACAGAAATCTATCCACAAGTCCTTTTCCCCTTCTTATTCAGGTTTTTCTGTGGTGCTGATAAGTGTGATAAGTCATGTATGAATCATCTTTAGTAACTAGAAAACCCCAAAATACATTGTGCATCAAATACATTCTTTGGATACTCCCAAGAAACTACTTCTCTCACTTTCTCTGGGTCTACAAAAACTCTTGTCTCTAAGATAACATGTCCCTTGAAGTGAATCCCATCCATCCAAATGTGTCATTTTGAGAGAATAGAATATAAATTATGCTCTATTAGTGTAATAAAAATAATCTCAACATGGGTGTAATGGTTGGGTCGATTATGAGAGTAAAGCAAGATATTGTCCATGAAATCAACTAAAAAATAAATCTACCTATGGATCTAGAGTTAAACCTAAAATCCATCTTGAAAGAAATCCATGAAATGATCCACCTCTAGAGGAAATTCCATATGTGAAGTCCCATAGTCATTCAAATATAAACTAGAAATTTGGGCTATAATTCCTCCCAACCCAAGATTCTCATGTCTAGTTTGGCTCGCCTGGACATACCATGCTCCCTTGTGTAGAAGAGACATGCCTTGTGGTTATGTGAAAATCAATATGTGGTGATAGGAGTCAAAAATTTCCATAAAGGTGACTAATCAGTACATTCTGAGAACGATATCAGATTTTTTCATCTCTAAGACAAAGATATCCCATAAGAAGTGACAAATACCAACCTTAATAGGGCATTCCTTGCACTAAAATACACTAGCCATCCTAATTCCCAACAATGTGTCTATCATCATAACATCCTCATAAGTAAATATACAGATCCCAAGGCCCTCCATAATAGAAACAGTAATAAAAATATGGGAATTACATATATCAAAATGTGAAGAAGCTAAAACCGAGGCAACTAGAATCATACCTCTATCTATAGAGGGGTTGGGATCATACTCCTACTGGGTGTACTCCACCGCAAAAGTCTAACGTGTACCATGACCGTGTAACCCTTCATGACCACCCTCACTTGATCTAAACTATTGTTTATAAAAACATGTAGCCTACCTACTAGGGCCACGACCACCTTATCATCCTGAACGTCCTAACAAACTCTATTTTCATGACTAATGAGAAACTGGTGGTCCTGCTCTTGAATGTGGAGTCATCGCAAAACCCCTATCACTTGCTGTAGGTGAAAACACCCGGAAAAAACTCTAAAGATAACGCATCTTTTCGCAAGACGGACACTCAGTTGTGTCTCTCGGGCACTACGGTCTCGTGTTACCACTATTCTCGCACTAGTATCATAACACCTATCTACCTAAAGAAACTTCTTATTATAGCTCATTATGGTATTTCTTACTATATGTCAAAGGAGTACCAGCCCAGGATGTTGAACCTCCCCAGCTCGCACCTCCCAACTCCCTTAGATTATGCTATGTAATCACACCTTATTTACTGTATCCATTACCAAATTCATCCTGAAATAATTCACCTACTATTGGATTTCATACCTAAAACCATCCTCAAACCGTCTAGCCAAAGACAACTCGTTGCCTCCCAGAACCATTGGGAAGCATCAAATCTCTATTAAACAAGATGATTAATCCATTACAGAATGAGCACCCTACTCTAAAGGTAGGAACTCTTAGGAAAGATTGGACCTCAATGTTTCGAGACAGAAATAATCATAGAAGATCCTCTAAAACTCTTCCCAAGACACATCCTAATAACGTCTCGCTTATGAGATAACATCCCAACATCTCTTGGTGGAATCACGTATCATGTACATCATGATATTGACCATCCTCTCAGGAGGAGTCTCCAGATGCTCATTGATAGTAATCATGGGATCCAACCATGTATTTACAGCATGTGGTACTCCATCCCCTAAAAAGGTGGGAGGATGTTTCTGCTTGAACATTTGTGCCAACTATTCCATAGATGGCTTATGATGTAGTGTTCCCTATAAATTTTTGTAACATCCTCAAAAAGTCATCACCCAACTATGCATCAACACCTACGTCTGGTATAAAAAATGGTGCCAAAAAAATCATGACATGAGGATTTATTGGAAGTCCCGGATATACCATTTCATGGTTCTAATCATCGCCTAGTACATGGCATACAATAGGAGGACATCTCAGTGGCATGACTCTACAAAGATAAGCGTGCACCTTAGTTAAAGATTATCAAGGATATACACATAAAAGCAGAAGAATGAAATAAGATAAGAAAGCAATAATGTTATAATAAATAGGGTTACATGGAATGTATAACCCCTACATGACATGTTCACTTATTCTTTTAACATGGCGTGTACCTATGAAAAAACTATTCATGTAACACCCATACACATGGAATGTTCCTCCAGAGACACACTGCGTACTTGAATCTTCCCTCCTAACCAAGTTCCTCTACATGGCTAGAAGTTCACGATTCTCTCCTAGGTAACACTACATGGAATGTCCACCCTAGACACGACGTGTACTAGTTTAGTTCCTTCAACCTATTTCATTGTTCACACTGTAGGATACATGGTTAACATTACACAATGTGTAAAAAGCTGGACATGGTGTATACAACCTATGTTCCATCCACCCGTGTTGTTGGTCACATGGCCAGACACATGGTTCTCTACACACAACATGTATGATCTAGACATGGTGTGGTCTACCAGAACATTCCCAACCCACTGTCTTTTCTCACATAGTCAGTCACATATTCAATCACTACACAACATCTAAATATGGTAAAGAAAGTGTACTTTTGAAAATGTTTTTCTTCCAAAATAGGATAACACATTGTGTGTGTTCATGACACCACAAGCTATGTTTTCTGGGTTCACAAATATTAAGCCTCTGAAACGTCCCCAGAACCCTTAAAAACATAAAATTTTGTCCCATGAATGAAAAATCCGAACTCTTGAGATCCTATACTCTCACGAATCTAAGATTTTATTTCTTATTCACATCATAACATGAAACAAATAAATTAATTTTCAAAAATGATACATCTGATTTTGATCCCAAAGGGCCCATAACCCCTCAAGGATCAATGTTTAGTGTCCATCCAAATGAAAATTTACTTATTCTAATACCCTATCAAAACAGAATTTATTCTATCATGACATCTATCACAACATCATGCATATCTAGCACAAAATCTATCTCAACAACATGCAATTAGTAATGTGCCCAAAATGGCATGACAATAATGCATGAAATGGGATCTCTATCAAGTTCTGATAAGAAGAATGAGATGTTATAACCTCATCTCAATGAGTTAAAATAGAAGAAGAACCTCAATAATATCAATGATAATAGTGAAAATTAAGTGAATCACCAATGGTGAAATCAAATCAACTGTAACAATTCCTAAACCAAAAAAAATTGCAATACTTGAGGTAACATGGATTTTCCCTATACACGGGTTAGCTAATCTCAAGCTCAACTTATTAAGAACTACCTATTCCATCCTATCCCTATCTATAGGCTACAAATAGTAAGAAAAAATAGAAATGAAATTCCTATAATACCACTTTGTAACATCCTGGTTCTGGGTGCCGCCCTAAGTGACCTGAACCCGGTTGGTCACATAACCACAAGCACATTTTCCCAAATGCCAGAGGCTACCGAATAGCAGTGAGGGACAAGGACTGATAGTGGGGAAACTATGCTCTCATTATAAAATTATACACAACTAAATAAACAATAATAATCAATAGTGGAAGCAGTAGTAAAATAAAAAAAAAGTAATAGTGGAAGATTGATTGTAAATAACAACTTGAGCACATATATAAATGACACATGTCACATATGTCTATGAAAGAATCCAAACATTTCACAATGCTGGATATAAAATATTGAAACCAAAGTATAAAAAGTAGTAAACTCTGACAGCATTCCAAGCCTCAACTTGGTCTCATTCTAACTAGCACCAATAAGCAATCATGTACCTGATGTAGAATGGCACTTTCCCATATCTATAAATACAACCATATAATCTTTTCATTCATAAAACATGACCCATGAAATGTGTGAGTCAAATCTCAATAGGAAACCACCAGTAGATCTGTGCCTAATAGTCATAGAAGATATATAGTTGCAAATATGCAGAAATAAAGCAATAAAATATAAAGTACTCAAAAGTAAATAACCTTACAGTTTTCAATTAAATTAATTTTAATTTAAAAATTACACAAATGATTGAATAATTTATCCTTGGGATCTATCCCGAGCTCTGTATCCACCTATATGATATCGAAACAGATGACTCAGAAGACCATCTAAACAACTAGTAAGACCATGTCAAAGATTATGCTTTGGCTTGGAAGACTCGTATGAAACACTCAATCATTAAAAATCTACCCTTTTGGAATTTTATCATAGTGCAACCCCAATGGTTCAGCATGTCACCAATTCAATGAAATAACGACCCTCTGGGAAAGCTCACATAGTTTATCCCCTTTGGTTCCACATAACACAAATCATTTACAACCGACTTTTTTGGTATCTCTAATGGTCAATACCCCCTTGGTCTTCATAGAAACAATAAAATATATTGACACCAAGAAGATCTCACTATCAAAGACCTATGGTTGAAAATTAATTCAGTAAAAAACCTATGGGAAGCTCTCATAGTCTAACCTCTCTGGTCAATGATTCCACAACAGCTCTCAAATTTAACACCTCTGGTAAATCATAACAACAATTCATAATTAAAAGGCCATACCTTGAGAATCTCCCACAGTCAAGTACCATTGGTTATACATTTGTAATTTCAATCACATGCATCTTAAAGAAATAGAAACTCCACCTAAATAACATAAGTAATTGAAAACAAAGAAGTAAAACAAGATTTCTAGACCCAACAACCATAACCAATAAAACATGTCAAACACATCCATAATCATGGAAATAAACTTTATGCTTAATAAATAAACCTTTCTTAGAAAAGCACACCATAATAGGTATTAAATAGGGTTAAATATCCAAGACACACAATACCCAATTCATGAGTATTCATCACATTTAGCATATATAACTCAACGACAATCAGAGAAAGTAAAATACCACCTAATTTGATTTTGTACAATGAATAGTCTTTAATGTCGGACCTTGAATCGGCCTAGAATGTCATAGATATGAAAAAAGTTCAAAAAATTAATCCTTGAATAACACACAATAGAATAGATATAAGGAATAGAGGCTCTTGGGGAAGAGAGAACAAATTGATGGGAATCTAACACACCTAGAGGAATCTCAATCAGAGTTCATATGGAGGAATGAGAGGAGATTGAAGATCACCAGTTGTATGTTGCTCTATGGTATGAAAAATGGGGAGAATAAAGTGGTTCTAGATGTGATATGTGATCCCACACTGATATATCAAATAAAAATAAAAGTACATGGTGTGTTTATTTAATATACTGGTCCTGTACTAGTCTCAAATAGCCCCTGCTTTAGGCTATCTGCCAGATCACCCACACGACTATGTACTCGACCATTACCTAGCCATTACACAGCTATAGGCGACAACTAGGTACATGGTCTGTACTCAAAAGTACATGGAATATACATAGAAAATTTCCCCTTTCTTCCTTTTTCCTCAAAAATAACCCGAAAAAATGACCCATACCTAAAATGAAGATATAAGATCTTATAGACTACCTCTATCTCCTGCATGCCTATTTACCTCATTTCCAAGCTAAAAACAAGAACTGATCACATATCTACAATACTTTGACCCTGATTTACACTAATCAATCCTATGTTCATCAAACCATTCCCATTTCATCAATCAGTCGTGCACCTAGGGGTCTGATCATGTTTGGAACTGCCCAGAAACATCAAACTGAGACCACAAAGGTCCAATCGTTGAATAAAACGAAACAATTGATGGATAAAAACACATGAACAAAGGTTTAACCATCATTTTTCAGGCATTCTTGACCAACGATCTAGAATAGGGATATTTGAGTTAGAAAAAGTTGAACCAAAGAAAAATTCCAATACATGGGAACATGAAAAGTTACAAAAAAATAGGTGAATATTGAATAATAAAAATGATATACTCAATAGTTTAATTATTAATCAATAAATATACATATAATGATTCCTACATGAATATTGGATAATTCATTGATGAAGAACATGCCATCCAATGATTAGAGGAAGTTGTTGTGTTGGTTGCGTCATGATCTGTCCCGATCTTGAATCTAATCTTGATCTCCAAATTAAATGGTGAGAAGAGATCATTCTAATGATCCTAGGGTTATGTAGGTAACCATAGATATTTTCCATATATTTCTATTTATAACCAACTAATTAGTTTAAATATGAATTAATTTATTAATTTATAGAACTTAACTTAGTTGTACCACCAATGACTATCACTTTGGAACATCCTAAACCGACTAGTATTAGGTCATTCCTAAGGATAAAACCACATTAAAAACTCAATGGTGATCTCAAAATTCCAATCAGATTCCCCATTCATGAGTTATATAGATTATCATCAAAAATAAAATAATTTTGTTTAAATATTTTATTTATGGTTACGTCTTCGATAACTTTTTCTATTAATAATCAAATTTGAAATATGTTATGTTCTAAATAGGGTAAATTAAACATTCCCAACTCAACTTTTCCATCATATTTCTTATCTGAGTTTCCATATGGGATATATTTTATTCTTTCTAAAAAATATGTGCATGCATAAAAATATATTTATTATTTTTATAAAATTAATTTCGGGCACACTGGGCCTCAGAATCACATGTCATCTCAGTTCATGTCTCCAAAATTATTTCTTGAAATAGTCAAAAATTTTATAGTGAAAAACCAGTGTTTGTATATTATTCCCTTATTCATTGATTTTCTCCCACAAAAGACACAATCTTAGAAAAGTGGTGGGGACAGTGAACCTGCACCAGGATCTTCACTACAATGAGATGTATAGCCAAAGGAGGAGTGTGAAACTCCTCCCATCACCTTCCCACATAACATGGCCAGAGTCACCAATCATCCCTAAAAAGGATGACATGATTACCTACTTCACAAAAAACCATATAGTGAATCACTTAAATATAACTTTTCACTAAAGAAATCCCATTTTATGTCTCCCATCGGAGAATCTCACACACACAAGAGATTTAAATGATTCCACTTAATCAGTTGAAGACAAACTATACCCTCATACTCTATCGGGATCAGATGTATTGTAGTTAACTGCTCTGAAGCCTTATACACTAAGAGATCTAAGGACTTCCTACTAAGGGAACCTGTTACAATATTTTCCTTCTCAGGGATATAAAATATCTCGAAGTCATAGACATGTAAGAATTCCAACCTGAACCATTGTCTCATGTTCAGGTGTCACTGAATGATGGTGTAACTGAGACTTTGGTGGTCTGAGTAAATCACAAAGATCATTCCAAGAATGATGTTTCTCTACATTCTCAGGGTGAAGACTACCACTACCATCTCTCAGTAGGGAGTCACATAGTTCTGTACATGGGGTCTCAATTACATCGACCATTAATTTATAATTTTATGTCACTATATTGATGTTCAATTTGATAATAAATGGTACCAATGAAAAATGTGGGTGATTAGTCTCATCCTACCATGAGAATCTAGACATGGAAAGCACTTTTCATACCTCATGTGTCTTCACATATCTTGGAAGAACCGTAACCCCATCCTAGAAACTCTACCACACCCACTAGTTGCATCCCATAAAAAACATGTCATGTAGGAAAATTCCACCTGCAATGCTATAATACACTATGATACTCCATTATACAACCTCACCTTTAATGCAAAAATGTGTGGGAATAATCCACCACAAATCGATATTATCCTCTTGGGGTGGAACTGACTGTCCCTCACAATTTGTATAACATAAAAAATGCTTCTTGGTGGGGTAAGAACCCCTCCCCCTCATTCATTTGAATCTACATCGAACAATGACATTACAATGTTATAATGAAACCTTAATACACCCGATTGAACCTAGAGTATGGAGAAAAAATAAAATAGTTCCTCAAAATAGTGTCTAAAAAGTTATATTTTAGAAGGCTTAAAGGTCATAGAGAGTGAATCTTATCAACTCAATTGTTGTGGGGTCATATACCTCCAAAGACTGTAGCTCCCCTCGGCCCAAACCACCAGTTCCCTGAGCCTACCATGGGATGACTCATGGTGGTGGAGGAATATCATCGTGATGTTCACTACCCTTAGCTCCTCCTGCTCCTCTTTCATCTCTTACTCCCTAGAGATCGCCCTGTCCTTTGCAGGGAGATCATTGATCATGATGTTGTCTCTGTTTGGGAAGTATGCCAGCTATCTTTCGGTGCTCCTTAGCCCGTCGTGTCGAGAAATAGAATGCCAGGTGACCTCACCTATCACATGTGTAGAACCTCCCATATCTGATCTATCCTAGTTCCTTACATAGTCTTGGTAACATATAACCATGTTCCTTAGCCTACTCACAGAAGGGTCTCATGTTATGAGATCTATAGTGTCTTCCTACTACTGTAAATGATTCAACTCTATCATGACCACTAAAAACTCTATCTATCTGGAGTCTCTCTGATAGAAATCTATTTGTCACATGTTCCCTCTCCAACACCCTTGTATAGGTGGGGATGAACAAGACCAGTACGATGGATCGCATCTCTCTATGGAGTCCCTAATCAACCTTATATGCTCACAAGTATCCATTTATGATCATGTTAAGAGATTAGCACGTATGGTTTTAGAATCTTGATGCATACTCTACCAACATCATCTCTCCCTGAAAATTCTCAATAATCTCATGCATATGAACAAGGTGTAAGAAATATGGGGTTTTCTCCTCATAGAACAGCTACTAGAAGTCATCCCACGATAGTATCAACTCATCGTGCATCTGTGTAACTAGGATCTACCAATGACCAGCTGCTCTTGGGAAAATTTTTGCTACCAAATACAATATCTGATTTGTAGGGGTCTGAATGAGGCTGAAATTGGGGACCACCGATTCTGACCAATCCTCTGATGCCTGTCGATCTGGATTTCGATGCAACCTCAGCAGTCTCTGATGTTAGAACTAACATAGTGTACTCATCCTGCACACATCCTCATCCTACTCTGATGGGATGATTTATTGCTCAATAGATGGAGGTGTTACTACCTACCCACTTGGAGGAAGGGGTCGTACGATGATCCATGCACTGAAGCCTCATCAATCATAGGGTCATCATGATGAACTGATGTTAGCATATTGGATGGGTATCTTCATGGAGGAATATTAAAATTTATCAAAGAGTACCATGGTCAGATGATAATATATATATATATATATCAATAATAATGGGGAGCTAACTCAAGAGTGAAAGGAAAAGAATCAATCCAATATGATGCATGTACCATTAATCCCTACAACAAATGTCACAGCCTGCTGAGTCGATAAGAAGGTTGTCATGGTCCAAGTGAATGGATACGTCAGCCTACACACCATCACTCGAATCCCTAGTCTAAGATCTGCAATCAAGACACATTGAAATTATTTACCAAAATCCCAACCAATTGTTTTTTGTGGAACATCTAAATAATGTCCTGAGGGTCGAACCACCTCTAATACCAATCTGTCATGACCCAACCCAAGCCTGAGCTCGAGCTGTAAATGCCCCAATTCCGCATCCATAGGCTAGGGGTGTCGATAAGCACCGAAGTCACACTAAACTCGGGGAGCCTTTTTAAAAATAGCATTAACACATACACACAACCAACCCAATGAAAAGGTGTAACAGGAAATAAATGAAGAATGGAACACTGTTATAAATATACCAAATATGTATAAATCACATAATAGATTGAAGTACTGTAGTGTATACATAATAGAAAAAGAGTAAAAAATACACGCCCAGACCAGAAATATATCCCAACAAGTCAAAACAAGAAAAATAGTAAATTGCTGAGAGAGACCATCTCTTGTATCCCAAGCTATGACCACCATAAGTGATATAATTACCCAATGCCCCTAAGTTTATATATATTCCTGAACAACCATTCCATGGTTTGAAAAGTCACAACATGTATTAGGTGAATCACATGTAGCGGTGAGTGTATACATACCCAATAGAATTCCCCAAAAAGGGTGAAGTGGGAGTAGTAATACATACAAATAAAGAGGAATGTAATATATAGAACAAGGTATAGTAAGATATTACAGCTCAAAACAACAAGAGAGTGAATGTAAACTCATCCAAACACAAGGATCATGAAACGGTGCGAATATAAACTTCTCATTGGGTCTTAGTTTCCAATAGTAGGAGTGTAGACCCCTCAGACCATGAGAAGCTTGAAATAGAAAGCATGTGGCATACCCTGTGTGTCTTCACCTCTCCTGGAAGGAGAGTAAGCAAAACCCACAGAGTGGGGAAATAAGGAGGAAATATATGTATGATCAGTCAAATAATACCAAATGAGAGAGTATGTGGATGTCCATCTCATAGATCATCCCAAGAAGAAGAGTACCCAACAATTCCAAGACAATCCATCAATGATTCCTAGCATCCCACATGTCTTCCTAAGAAACACAAGTCTAAGGGACTCAATCACCACACATTGATAAAATCTTCTTTGGGCAGCACTAACTCACCTTCCAAGTTTTAGGTCGCATCGTAAGGATGTGTCTCAGTGGGGAAATATTCACCCTTTCTCATGTGTCTAATGGTACATCAAACTATGCCTTGTTACTGTTCCACACAACAGAAGGGACAAGATTTTATAGTAGAGGACCCACACCCTAGTGTGGTAGAGGGAGTTCCACTATGATAGTAGT
Organism: Viscum album; assembly: GCA_963277665.1. Lineage (NCBI taxonomy): Eukaryota > Viridiplantae > Streptophyta > Magnoliopsida > Santalales > Viscaceae > Viscum > Viscum album. Next base: position 381,065,208 of record OY728142.1, read on the forward strand.
TGTATAGGACCCACACCCATTCAGATTGGGGTTCCACTCTAGTTTCATGGTGACCTTCACCCTGGTAAAACAAGGGGGTTCCATCCTAGTCATCGAGGACCCACACCAAATGTCAATATGGATTTCTACTTGAATGGTAGAGGGATCGTGCCCATTCCGATGGGGGGTTCCACTCTAATGGTATTAGGCCTACACCATGGTATCAAAAGTGGGTTCCATTATAGTTCATTGAAGACCCACGCCCTTCCTAGAATTGGGTTCCACTCAATAGAAACTATAGAGGACCTACTCCCATGATGATTGGGTTTTCCACTCTAGAATATGTATATGATAATACATCCAAATCATAGACTCCATTGAGCGGCGCCTTAGATAGGTGTCGTTCTTGGAAAATATTACATAATATCTTTAAATCCACTACAGAGGGAACTATTTTGTTTTATGTGGAAAAAAACTAGATACCCTACTCGAAAGCCAAAATCTTAGTCCAAAATGAGGAGATATAAGAGGTAGAAGAATCATAATAAGGTACATTGTGCATATGGTCCCCACAGGATAGGTAACCCTACCTTATCATCTAGCTGTGTACATAGACACACTGAAGTATTAAACTATGTATATATACCCCAAGGAATATTAACGTAATCCCAGATTACATGGAATAACTAGAAAAATGGATGGTGAGCACATGATTCTCATCGTTGGTCCAAATGTGAAAAAAAATTCATTGACATGCCTCCTTAAATGGACTTGAATAACTAAATAGATCACACATTTTTGGTCCTTGTGGAAAATCACATAATTTCAACAATTCATTCTTCCTAATTGGACACCTAGTGAAGAAACTACATTTGATAGCATAATGAATGAATAGTACCTCATGGGGCCCATGTTTCAATCTAAAAATAAAATATATGGATCACTCTATTGTGATCCTCTCAAAAAACACTCAAGATAGGATATTCATTTCCCTCAATCGAACACCCAATGAAAAAGTTGTATTTTTACATATTATGCATGAATGGTATCTCATGGGGCCCACACCTCAATCCTGAATTAAAATCCTAACATTGGTATCCAAATGTCTACCTCAATATCATGGTCACAAAGACACTGACAGTGTGTCAATTGGGCAATGTATGCAGGAGTAATGTTAGGAAAATGTTCTCCAAGGATATTATTATCCTTATTAAATGGGTTGTTCCATGGAATTGAACCATAATTAAAAGAAGAATATCACAAATTTGATCGTAAAAAGATCATCTTGAATTTAGGTTCACGCAGTCACTGACATCACGTCGTTTGGACTCCCCATGTGGGAGTTACAATCGGTCAATGAATTAATAATATTGATAAATCTATTACTTTATCACCGTTTTGTGGGCCCAGGTCATGGGTCGGGGAAAATTAACTAAAATATTCATAAAATTACCATATCATAAAACACTTCACATCATCGTAGAATGTACATTTATCAGACTCCCCAATTGGGAGTACTGGCAGTAAAGCCATTTTGTTAAATAATAATAATATTATTAATATTATTATTATATTTAATTTTTGTAGGGTTAAGGTCACCCCCATTATTCTCCCACATGGTTGTCCACCCTAGATGCACAACCCAACCACATCCTCCATCAACCACATTTCTAGATCCCTCAACCGCACCCCGTCGGTTGCCTCACCCCCTTTTCCTCCTATCGGGATGCCTCCATCAGCCACCTACCACACCAAATCTGACTGCCATCTAGGAAACCTATCAGCTGTCTCACCTTCCCTTCATATTCATACCCCACATGGAGCCACTCCACCATGCCAAACTGACATTGCATGCCACCTCGCATGGTCGTTGTGCACCTCTTGGACCACCACTACCATTTTCATGCCACCGCACCACCGTTCCAAGCCCGAAACAAGAAATGATCATGGATCTACGATCCTTTGACCCCGTTCTACACTGATCCAACATCTTTTCATCAAACCATTCCCATTTCATTGATCCATTGTACACCCGAGAGTCTAATTGGGTTCGGAACGTCCCAACAATATCGAACCGGGACCACAGGGGTCCAACCAATAAAGAATGTGAAGAAAATGAGGGAGAAAAGCACAAGAATAGTGTTTTAACCATAATTTGTTAAGATGTCTCAGAAAATGATCATGAATGGGGATATCCATGTTAGAAAAAATTGAACCGAAGAAAATTTCCAATACATGGGTGCATGTTACGTTCTGAAACTAAGGCACATATGGAAGAATAAGAATTATCAACTCAATCATTTAATTATAAGGGAGAAAACCATATATATAGAGACTTACCTACTGATTTTATTATTCGCTAATGAAAAACATGTTTTCCACGGATTGGAAGAAGTCTTTGCATTCGTTGAATGCTAATATATCATGATCTACAATCTCGTCTTGTTCTGCTAATGGAAGGAGATGAATTGATCTTGCCAATGATACTGGGGTTATGCATCTAACCCTAGATATTTCCTATATCCTCTTATATATAACCCTAAAATTAGATTAATGATGAATGAATTAATTAATTAATTATTTAATTCACATAACCATACCTCCAACGACTGCCTCAACCAAATGTCTCATGCCCAACAACGTTAGGTCATGCCTAGAGAAAACATCATATTACAAACTCAACAGTGATCTAATATTTCCAATCTCAGTGATCGTTCATGATTTATTTTGATTAGAGTTATAAATAAAATAATTTATTTTAATTATTTTTTTATGGTTACATCCTTGGTAACCTTTTATACATATAACCCATGATGAAAATAGTTATGTCCCACCTATTGTAAATACCATGTTACAGACTCAACCATGCACTCGGGTTTTTGTTCTGAGCATCCTATTAAGTGATATTCCATTATTTATGAAATAGCATGCATGTTCATAAAAAACCTGTTTAATTTTAAAAAAAATTAATTCTAGGCACACTGGGCCTCAAAATCATGCATCGTCTCAGTGTCTGGATCCGGAAATATTCATATAAATATTCCAAATTCTTATAAAGAAAATACTAGGGTCTCTACATTCAATATCACTTGGAATATTTCATCAATACATAAAACTATGGATTCAGAAATATGTCACTTTAATTTAATAGACTGCACATTATTTTTTATATTGGTCCATGAAAGCATTTTTATATTCCCTATAACTAATAATAATTCTAGATAGATCCTTGTGTAAGAGAACTTATATTTCAATGTATATTCTTTTCATAACAAAATTTTGTGTCTGGTAGCTTACTCCACAAGAAACTCTAAACTAAAATGAGTTATGATATAATTCATGAATATTATTAACAAAATGTTAGATTCATAAAACCCCTAGTAAAAAATAAATTTTGTAATCCTTAAAAAATGTGTATAAAATAGTATTAAGGCAAATTACATTTTAAATTGGACATTTTCAATAATAGAAGCTCTCTATTATGTTTTTTATTTCTGTTAATAAACATAATTTAAAAAATTAAGAATTTCAATTACAAAATACAATATCATTTTTCAATTTTTAATTAAAAAAACATCTTCATATTTTCTTTTGAGGTTTTTTAGATATAATTGATTTTTATTGAATTTTGAAAAATCGAGTTCTTACTAAAATCCATCATATTTATCTATTTATAATGAAACAAGAATAAATTACACAATTAGAAAATATTTTTCTTGGTAAAATATATTTCTATTGAGTAAAAATATAACTTTTTAAATATTATAATTAATTTCTAAAACAAAATTTTAAAATTTTATGAACTTAAGTACTATTTTCCAATAAAAGAAACTTTTTTTCTTTTCATTTCATATAATAGTTATTAGTGAAGTTCCATTTTTAATTGATTTGAAATCCACTTAATCTATTTTTATAATAATAATTTAATCCTAAAAAGGAATAGAATTAAAACATTTATCCTAAAAAAGTGTACGCATATAAATGCACTTTTTTTAAAAAAAAATTACACATTACTGGTGAAACTGTTAAAATTAATTTTTCCAAAACATAGTAAAATTTCCGATAAGTTGTGTTTTTTATTTTAAATATGTAGGTCCAAATTATTTAATAAGTTTCATTATATGTTTAGGCCTAAATAATTAATTAATTATTTCAAAACTACTTACTATGGTCAAATCCAAATGGGTAAAAGGGGTCAACAAAAGGGTTAAAAGTCATAGCATGTTAAAAAAATGTTTATTATTGAGTGGATGAAGTTTTATAAATCCCAAAATATAGTAAATCTAATATCACCAATTTTTTAATCTTATTGACATATGAAGCATGTGATCTCTATGTATTAAGATGACATAATTACAAAAAATGACATTATCACAACTTACAGAAGGGTCACACACCACCACTTCATGAAAACCTTGAATTTAGGTTTCCTCTTATAATTCTACTAATTCTCCTTCACCTATAAACCTTTTATAATACATGAACTTCTATTCAATTTCATTTAGCTTAATACCTCCATTTTCAAGGATTCCTCCAAGGATATGCTCGAGTTATCAATGTGCATACTAATATTCCCCTATTTCTTTTATTTTATATCATTTTTAAAAATTTTATTTCATAATTAATATATAATGAAATAATTATTATTTTTATATTAAATGATATTATTCTAATTTAATGATAATTAACCGTATTACCCTTTTCAAATAAGAAAAATAAAACTATTATCAAAGTGTTTTTATAGACTACTACATCCATTAAGCGGTGTATTTCATTTTCCCCACTTTCTCTCTTAGGTGGTTATAAGGATGGAATTGGTGAATAAATGTCACATATATATTATAATTATGAGAAAAACATTAATTTATTTATTATAAAAGCGTGGTGAAATAAGAGTGAAATATCGATGGAAATCAGGAGCCTCCAGGTGGACAAAATTAGTATAGGCTATGGGAATACCATTGAATGATGTTATTATAATATTAAGATAAAGATAAAACATTCTAAAAAATATAATATGATGATGATTATTTACTTAAAAAGTTAGTAGATCTTCTTCTTTATTACCGTCACGTCGAGTGTCAAGGAGTTTCATATTCAAATGTTTCATACTCCAACACTTCTAGATGGTGTATGATATTCTCTATTGATATGAAGAAATTATAGATAAGTGTTTGATGCGAAAATATGATTTTCATTAAACTAAATCCATTTTTATGTCATTATTCCTATATAACAAAACTTTAGTAATCTTGGAGTTTTCTTACACCTGAAGGGAGGATCTATCACCATAAAAAGGTTAAGAAAGAGAGAATAACTGAACCCATTTTATCACTGACAAGTCACACTTCTCAATTTATCCAATTCAAGCAGGACCCATCATTGTTCAACATAAAACGATGTTAAGGGATCATAAAGAACACACATATGACATCTCTTCCTATGGTTGATATACCTATATTAGTAAGTAGTCAAGTAAATCGGCTTATGATATAGATAGCTATCCTAGCTTATTTTACCAAGGGACTGAGTTCGATAACATGTATTAAGAGTATAGATTGTAAATACATAGTGGTAGGGTTAAATAATTATTGTAAAAAAAATTCTATAGTTCTATATGACATAATACCCTACTAAAATTAAGATTTTGTAACCTCAGTTTTTGGGGCTACTACTTATGTGAACATTAAAACATGAATTAACATAATTGTCCAGCAAATTCTATTTACCAAAGTTACCTACGTGGATATTACAAATAAATTTTCCCCATTCCCATTGGAATAACCGATGGTTCATAGATTCATACTTTTCAATCTCAAAGAAAACAAATTTGGATGTCATATGAATTACATTTGTTTACATCATCATCTATAGGAATAGCCTGATTTGAGATTCCTAAAACTAGAAATTTGAGTTATTTAGGAATATTTTTAACTAAAGAAGCATGGATAGTGTGTTAGGGTGATTATTAGTTTGTGTGAGGTCCCTTGAGGATGATTTTGTGAAAAAATATAAATTGGAATGAGGAAAAATCATTGATCTGGTTCATCAACAACTTAGATATTTTTAAAGAGATGTAAAAATTATTTATTAAAGCCATCTCCATGAGTTGACAATATCTATAAGACCTCCTAAATTAGAGGACTAAATAATTGAATCCAGAAAAAAATCGAGAATAAAAACCTCATTTTCATTCAAGAAATAATAACATAATTTTTAATAACATATACGACACACAAAACTAAGCTTAAATAACCGGTGAAATATATTACCGTTATAACATGGATGTTAAATTAAAAGGAATAAATAATACTAACTAATTTATGAAATATATACAAAATTCATAGTAAATATATATTTATTGATAAATTCTTAATAAAAAATTACTCAACATTTAATAAATATTTTTATTTTACAAAAAATTATGTTTCCTTCAAAATTTTGTTTTATTAATTTTTGTAAGAAAATATTATAATTAATTTATAGAAATTTTTGAAATTTTATTTTACAAAATGATCTAAATTTTTTATATAATATTACCAAAATTAACTTATGGTGATATTTTTTTATTTTTCCTAAATATTAAAATTTTTAGTGAATTGTGAAAATTATAGGTTCTTCAAATACTGTCATTTATTTTCATTAAAAAAATTATATTAAAAGTAAAATTATATTGTATATTTCTTTTTAAACTTACATATTATCCACTTTATTCATAATATTTGAATTAATTTAATTTTAATCATCCATTTTCATGATTTTTGGAAAATATTTATTTCCATGCTTAAAAACACATTTTTCTACAAACTATATTTAAATGCATAAAGTGTATTCAGTTTTATTAATTAAAATAAATAAAAATATTCTAAATATTTTTATATGAATATTAATCTATATAGTTATTATTTCAACTCATAGTTTTAATATATGATAATCTACTAGTTAAAAATGCATTTCTATAAAGCCTATTTTTCAATGTGTTTTATAAGTTTAATATTAAATGAAATTCTTCCAATTATATCATTTTAAATTTAAAAAATGGATTCCATATTTTTAAAAAGTATAATTAATATTATTTAATAAGTATTAGTTAATTTTGGTCATAATTAATAGTCAAAATTGTAAATAACTAGTTATTGTAGTCAAAACTAAAATGGTAAAAGTGACTAACCTTAGAGGTAAGTAGAATTATAATTTTAAAAAATATATTTATTAATGTTCTATGTTTGGATAGACCATATATAACCTTAAATTAATTACTTATCAATTTTTTAGGATCCTATTTTTCTATTTACTTCCCATTATTGAATATTTTTGGGTATTTTGAAAACTGCCACACCTCTTTAATTAAAAAAGGTCACCCTCTATCTTCACTTATTAAAATTTATCAAGCTAATTATATCGATAAAACACTAATAAAATGTCTAAAAACATCTTTATCTGCATTATAAATCTTCTTTCCTCCCCAAAATACAGACCTTATGAGCCTTAATAAGAGATCCAATGGAGGTTCCTATAAGCGAAGGTAATCATTTTCACTGAGATCTTTCTTCTTACTTAATCTTTTACCACCCTAAATTGTTTCATAAAAATTCCAATATAATTATAAAAATATCTCATGTAAACTGATATTTTATTATGTTCATGGAATAATATTTATCTATGTAATCTTCCATCAAATCTTCCATCAAATGAGTAACATAACCACCATTCATTTGTATGGTGGATTACCACCTTCCAAACTAATGTAATTTGATTTCCATCATCACTCCTCAGAATTGTTCATAATGATGGGTTTAATATTTATATTTTATATTCATGAAATATTAATCATCATATGAATATTACACATCATATAACTTCTTACCTTTCCATCTATTTAAAAATGACACCATCAATCGTGCGTTTGGTGGACTACCTCCTCGTGAAACAACATGATTAAATTTTTATTACTGCATCACAGGAATGGTATATGTAAATATATTTTAAGATATAATACTATATATAAGATAAAATAACCATTTTATTAATGATAAAGTAATACTTACCTTCTTTCTATCATGATCATTGAATAATGGAATGATTTCTCATTTGAATGTATGGCCTACTATCTCCATAATTGTAACGTACTTCATTTTTCAGGACCACATTCCTGGTTTGGTTTTCAAATAATAATTGATTTCTAAAAATTACAATTTTTTCCTCATTATTATTATAGATATAAATTAATAATAACCACTTTCACTGTGGTCAAAGGACTAATGTCATATTGAAATTATGAACTGGTCTTCTTCAAAACACTCGACAGGGAAAGAACTAAATATGTAATTATAATTTTCATTAGAATAAAAAAATTAAATTGTTTAATTATAATGTATTAAACCTAAAAAATTATATAAGTAAAAAAATTGTTTATATATGTTTATTATACATGTGATAAAGGACATACAGGAAAAGTCTTGACATGAGGTAAGGGGTCTCCCGTGTCAATTTTACTTCTATGAGACATATGTCATATCCACCAATAATTTCCTTCGTATTGTGTATATACATACCTTTTTAATGTAATATAATTAATTTCTTTGCATTTCTGTAATTTAAATATTTAATTTATCTTAATTATTTTGAGTCTGTATTATTCAAATGTTACTAAAGTGGGAATATTTTATTTCATTGAATCAACAATATTCAGGATTTTTTATGTCTATGCCTCCCTTGGAATAATTATTTAATGTTTCTATTTTATAACCAATATATTTTCATATCCTATGGTTATCGATTAAGTTTTAATGTAATTGTACCATTACCTTTTATTTGCTACATAATATCATTATTAATTATTTTTAATAAAATCATTCTTTATTTCAATCTTTGGTTGGAAATTATTTTTTCTTCCATATCAATGTTTTCTAAAATATATTTAATGATGTTTTAAAATTTATAAAAATTATTTAATAAAGAAATTTTTACCCATTTTTTGACTTTTTACAGACTGGGATGAATGGAATCTACTTTTTTGTTTCAAACGTGGGACTTTTTAACCTTTTTACAATAGTGTGAAATTTATTTTTTTAACTCATATGAAGTGTATAGAAATTCATTCCCTCATAACCACTCAATTATTTAATGATTTATTTATATTTTTATAGGGAACTTTGTAATGAAAATTCCTTCTATAACATTTCAAAAAAAATTGATTTTCAAGAAGTGATCTCAAAGTGAAATGGGTGTTTTTCATACAATATATTCCTTATATTATTTTAAATAAAATTTCAACTATTACAACAACCTTTAATGATATGGATTGATTATAAATTATTTATATATGTATCTCAAATATATACATATCTTATTATTTCTTAATTTTATGAATTAATATGTTCCTTATGTTCATCTCTCAATTTCATTCATTTTAAAATTTCCTTAGATTATTAAATGGGACCAGATTATGAAGCCCATTTTATCATTATGGGTAATTAATAGGTTTAAACTTATGATTGATTAATTTTTTATAGAACACATCAACCATGAACATGTTATTATGGGTGAATAAAGATATTTATCTAATGAATTGGTTAATTATTCAGTCTTATGATGATTCATGTTTTAGAATAAGGAGTAAACATAATCCATTATTGGAGTTTCTACACAATGTATTAATTTCCAGGTAGTTAGGCTTGATGAATTTTTTTGTGCTATTATATATTTCTTAACCATTTCCTATGATTACATAACCCGATGATATCGTTTTCTTTATGTTATGATCTCATGTGATTAATCTAGATCATTTCCTTATTTGATATCATGTTGTACTTTTGAATCAAAACTTATGATTCTATATCATGTTTATTCCCTTAGTGGTCTTTTTAGCACACCCATTTCATAGATACCTAGGATTTTCATACATATATATTATATATTTTTAATGATTAATCAATACATTACACAAAAACATGATTGGGAACTATAATAGGTTACTGTCTTTGGATACTATGTACTAAATATTTTTAATTCATGAAAGAACATCAACATCTCCTATAATGATCATATACTCTGGAACTAATCACACATACCCAACTTGAAATCTTTATTCATAACCTAGGGAGGGGAAACATATGAAATGGTGATCTCAAATGCTTAATAATGGTAAAAAAGGGAGATACATAAGCATAACATGTACATATTAGTATGAGAACGTGATAATAATATTTAAAAGTCATACCTCGCATATTAGGGATCATAATCTTCAGTCACAACATAAATATTGGCAGTTATAAGACATGAATCAAAAAGAAATCAAATATCATAATATGTGAGATCATAAAATATTTTAATACATGGAATTGAGGTATACACACAATCATAGAAAATCTTATTTAAAGTCTATCTACCAAGACATTCATAATATGTTAGGGTTGGTATAATCACATATGTACCTGTTTGGGCTTGGGATAACCTCTCATGTACCCTCATTTTTGGCTTGTGATAACCACCCATCTACCCTATTTTAGGTATTGTATTTACATCAGTTTACCCTCTTTCGATCATAAACTAACCAACCGTGTACCTTCCTTCTGTCTTGGGATGACTTCCATTGTACAGTTTGAGCTCATATGACACTAATAATTATACAATACATTAGAGGGAGATATAGGACCCACCCATATTTGGTTATAACATAAAAACTATCCTATATTATAATTTAATCACCATAAAATAATGTAAACTATACATTAGTGTTCCATAAGATCATAATAGATTCATTATATCTGATCCAATGAAATGAAATGAGCTTCATAAAACATTTCATCATAGAATAACCTATGGGAAAGTAATAGGTTACATAAACATCTCTTAATCATAAACATTAAACGCCCATTTAAATCATGTGAATGGTATCCTAGGATTATATCCCCATTATATCATAATTAACATCAAGGAATTTTATATTAGATTGAAAATAATTTTGAAATATCACATGGAATATTTTTGAGTTAAATATCTTTTTGAAATGATAACCCCTATTTAAAACATAAAAATATTAAAATAGTTTTATTTGAAAATAATCTTGAAAATTTATGAAAAAAGATTTAAAAAAATAATCTAAAATATTTTCTAAGTAAAAAATATTTTCAACTTGAAAAATACATTTCCAAACATTTTTTAAAACTTTTTTAGAAATCATTATTTTGTATGAAAAAGTGTTTATGACCGAAACAATTATTTTTATTATGAATATAATTTTGAAATATTATGTACATAAATAGAGGAAAATGATGATAAAATATGTATTATACATAAATAACCATAGGATAAGAATATTCATGAGTTTATAGAGAGATATATCACAATATTTCAATACTGGAAGCATAATAATGAGAAATCTCAACAAATTATGAGGTTGTAACATAATACCCTTAAAATTTTAGAAACATTGAATTATAAGACCGATGAAAGGATAATAATAAATGAAACATAAAATGTAAATAAAATAAATATATTCATGATATTAACTATAAAATTAACATAATATACACCTTATAAAAGAATACAGGATCATAACATGACATAATTATCAATGAAGCAAAATTGAGACAAAAATCCCATACGGCTTTAGTAAAAATTTGAGTCATAATCCCCAATGAATATTAACATAAATTGGAAATTTAAATATAATTATAATAATGGTAATAATTATATAACATTTCAATGTGTCATCGTATATTCCATATAAAATAAATTAGTGGCGAATTTGCATATGTTTCACAGAAATAAAAGAGAGATTAGAAATCTCTTTCCATGAGTTCATTACATCCTATATACATGATTAAAATTCCAATATAATAAATATAATTTTATTATGAATCTATAACATAATAATAATTATTTATATCACGCTATATATTATTTACCTATCACAATTTATTACCTATTAATTAACAAATTCTTGTTAAAATCTGGTTTTTGGTAAAAACTTCATTATTTTTCAAGTATGATTTTATGAGTAAATTTTTTGGAATTATTAATTTTATCATGGATACATAATATCTATAATAATAATAATTAAATAAATATCATATATTTCTAGTAAATTATACTTTTATGATCAATCATGAAATATGTTTTAGAGAAATGAAGTATGTTACGATCAAGCAGCCGATGAGTCGTACGTATGTATGCATAATGTTTCTAATTTTCAATGATTATTATGGAAAGGATTTTAGTTATATATTATCTTTAATAATTATCATAATATAATAAATAAAATATTATATATTTAAATTTACATATATATAATCCTTGTACTATGGTGATAAAAAGTGAATCACATAGCTTTGTGAAGGCGATAGTCCACAAGTACACAAATGACATTATCATATTTCACTGAGTGAAAAGTTAAGAAATAAATTGACATTTAATAATGATAAATATTTTATTATTATAACATTTATATCATTTATATCACATTTATTATTTAATTTATCCTTATAATCTGGCTTTTGGATCATTAGTGAAAAGGAATCACATCGCTTTACAAGGTGGAATTATGTCGTACACAAGAATGACAGTATCATATACCATACTGAATGGAAAGTATAAAATTTATATATATTATATAATGACCCAAAAGGAAAAATTATTTTAAAAATATCATATATATATATATATATATTATATGAATCATCATACCCTACTGTGAGATGCGGTGATGGAAAAATGAATGGCATCGGTTTGTGAGGTGGTAGTCCATAATTGTAATGGATAAAACCTATTTGGTCCATTACTTTCTGAAAATATGGTGTTAGGGGTGTTCTGAAAGGTCAAGGTGCATTGCGGTGCATTTGGGTGGTCTTTTAAGGAAATTTAAAGGGTAATAGATTTCACACGGTTGGTGCACAGTTTTCCTAAACCGTGTGACCAAACTGTGCTAGGATGGTCTTGGAGGTAGTGGCTAATGCATGGTTAGTGCACGGTTTGTCTAACCGTGCACACTAACCACGAAATGAGTGTTTGGAGAGGTTGAATCTAACTCAGGGTTAGCGCACGGTTTGTTAAATCGTGCAGACTAACAGTGCGGGCACATAAAGATAGATCCTAAAAATGTGGATCTAACTTGTTTTGCCTTTAATCACCTCGTTTAAGGCCATAAGCAGCCATAACTTGGGATTACTCTCCCTTGAATTTTGGAGAACCTCTCCTGGTTTCTCGAGGTATGTGACCCTTTTGTTTGGTTTCTTAGATCTGCCTAGATCTACTCCTCCTCTTCTCTCTGGATCGTAGATCTACGCTTTTTATCAGTTGATCTAAGTGTGTGGATGTAGATTATGATGATATTTGGTCTCAGTTGTCTTAGGAGTAGAGATCTAGGGAGGATCCTTGGTGAATTGGCCAAGTTTTCTTGGTCGGTCTTTGACCATTGTGGGTTTCCTCAAAAACCATTGAGTTCAGGGATTTGTGGATTCTGTAATTGGTTATGTACAATCGTTGAGTTATCATGATTTATCCCTTAAAATCACAATGGAATTTACCTAATTAAATACTTGAACTAGATTAAAATAACTGGTTTAATCGCAGGTTTTTTCTTTGTGCCGTGATAATGGTTTGCCTCTAGTTTTTCTCGATAGTGGGATATATATGCCTTGCTTGTTAGGATGTTTCTCTTGATGAAATTGATAAAGAAGGTAATGCCATAATTAATTGATAATTAATTGGTTAAATATAAAGAGGCATGTAAATGAATCTGGTTGTTTCCATTGTTGTATTTGTTCTTATTTAATTTTAATCAAGTTGGCATAGTAAGCATGTTAAATCCTTTGTGATATCTTACTGAATAGGATTCCCAAAATTGGAACCTACAAATTGAATCTATTAATTCATGAGGGGTTAAATAACTAGCTGGTTAATAAAATATAATTCCTGGTAGGGTTCTTAGTTACCCTCTTGTTCATAAGGCCGCGTGCCTTGTGCTTTAGAGCCATGAGTGCTCATTATATATAAAGGCTTGATGCCTTGTTAAAGGTCCAAGAGCCCATTTTATGTGATGTTTGATTTCTGGCTGCTTATGTGGTGATGTGACCATGGAGGGGTGTTGTGATATGTGGAGGTAGGGAGGCCTTGTGGTTGTGGCAGCAGATGACACCTACAGTGGCTAGATGCATTGATGTATGCATGTGGGTGTTGGGGAGGACACAAGTTATGATGGAATGGGATGGATATGTTTGTTGGATTCTTGGTGGCTTTTATTGAATGTTTTTCTTCTTTAGTTTTCCCCAATGGTCAAGGCATCTGGTTTTACATACCCTTCTTCTAAAGGAACGGAAGATGCGTGGGGTATGCCACGTGCTTTCTGTGTCTATATTCTCAAAGTAGATAGGTTCTGGGCTCTTGCTATAGGTAGAAAAGACACGATCGGTAGTACATCAACTCATCGTGTTAAGACCCCTTGTATTTAGTAGCATATAATGATTTTATAGAATTCTTGGGAATATGCAAAGTAATTCTGAAATGAATATCCGAATAAATGGTGTTAACCCATGGGGTTGGTGTTCACTGAAACATAATGATGAGGTAGTAATTTTTTGGAAGGTACAGTGGATTTTGGAATGTGATGTTAATATAACTTAATGTGGAATTGTTCTTTGTTAGTTAATGTTGAAGTATTAATTAACGTATAGTGGAATTGATAAAAAGGGAATGAAGTAATCTAATAAAGCCCTTTTAACGGTTGTGTTATTTTAGAATGCCTAGTCATAGAAGTGGCATCCCGGTTTCAGAGAGACGTTAGTTGTAGTTGTGTTTCTGAATAGGTTATTCCCATATTGTGGTTTTGAGTTATAATATATTCTATACATTTTTTGTTTCTATATGCTACTCCACCATGTCAGTAAGGGAAACTAACACCCCGTTGATTCTATGCCCTGGGTGGGTGTTTCCCCCCAACATTCTAGTGGGAGGATAAATGGCTGACTACCCCCTTTGACCCCGCTCTCTTATCTTGGTAGATACTAGTGCCATGAGGCACAACAGTTAGTTGTCCCCATATATGTGTGTAGAGGGCTGTAATGGCCTATGGTTATTCACACACATATATTCTGGATATATTATCATATGGACTACTATAGGTGTAACTTGTATAGGATGTGATGGTTTGAGGACCCTTACTCAGTGTATGGGCTGTAATGGCTTGAGGTATAATACCCGACATATGATACACGTTAAGAGAGCTGTGGTGGCCCTCGGAATCTACCTGGTTACTTTTGTTTTTGAGGATGGTGTGGCACTTAGCCCAGGTGTCTGTTGGAAAGCCTTTGTGGTGCACGTGGTGCAGATTGTGGAGCATAGCCCAGGTGTATTCGAGAAATCCTTATGAGGGATATGCACATTACATTTGATGTTGGGGAAAAGCGAAAAACCACTTTGGAAGTAATATCAGAGTAACCTTGATATTACTAACTATATGCTATATTCTATTATGTGTTACTTGGTGAGAGTAGTCACGGTGAGGATGGGAAAATATTATACCTGTTTAGGTGACATTTTAGTTTCACTTGTTGTTCACTTTTCTTTAGAATGCTTTCTTTACTTTTGAATAAGAGGTTTCGGGGAGGTCCCTACTTAGTATACTGTTATACTCACCCTACGTATATATAAACTGTTTTTCAGGTCACTTGGAGTGGGTTGGAGATTAGGATGGTTACTACTAGATTTTTGGTTACAGGAGCTGTTCGGGCTTGTGGTTGCAGTTGTTTTACATTCTTTTGGATACTTGCAGTTTTTCCCTTTTTAGTTGTAGTAATTTTGTATGATATTCCATTTGTGCACTTGGGTTTCTTTTATATTTCCATATTTGTGTGGGAATTTAGTGGTGTATATCTTTTCTCTCTCTTTCGCATGTATTCTCTTAGAGGGAAATGACTCCCATTCGTGTGTTTATTATACCATCAGTGCTAGTCACCAACCCAGGGCCTGCTGGAGGTGGGACTCGGGGGGTCATTATCTCCCTTTTCACATTTCCGGCCCAGGAGGGGTATAATTTGTGCGGAGGGGGTCATGACAGAGTGGTATCAGTGGCTCTGGTTAAGGGAAAGGATGGAGTTTGCAGTTAGGCACAGGTGAGGTTTCATGGGTTGGTAGGGAAACGATGCCATTCATGTTTAGCAAGTGAAGTAAACACTGGAGATCGGCTGAGAAATAGGCCTTTAGGGCCCCCTATGATCTGATGTATGGACCGTTAAGTTTAAAATGGATACTAAAAAAGGTGATACTAGTTTCAAGGTAGAGACCTAGGAAAGGATCATGCATCATTCTTCTTTGTGCCTGTGTTTGAATTGTTAGACCTTGGGATAGGTTAAACTAAAATTAATGAATGAAAATAATTAATTAATTAATGTTGAGTTTTCCATATTCCTGACATAGGAGCTCTAATTATTTTTTGTTTTTTAGGTATGGCTCCAGGTTGACGTTCTCATTAGGTTTTCACAGAAAAGGTTCACCAGGTTGTTCTATAAGATCTTCGTAGGTTAGAGGTTGACAACGATGACACTTGGAGGAAGACACTCTGAGAGTTTCAGCGCTAGAGTATGCAAAAGTACGAGGGATCCGTTTCAGATGCAGTCACAGAAGATTGTTTGGAGTAGGTCAAGATAGGCTTCAGTTCAATCCATGCTTGTAAGGATCACTGGGTTTCCTTATCTATGACGATGATGTGTATAGCAGCAAGGTAGTGGTGGTTCTTATTCCTTGGGGATCGTGAGGAGTCGTCGATCTCATGGGATGAGTTCTGAGATGAGTTCAGAGATGTGTTCCTTTCCTCGACTGCAAAGGCGTCCAGTCGCCATGACCTTCATACCCTTCGACAGGGGAGCTCTAGTGTTTGAGATTTTGGGATCCATTTCAGGAACCTCTTATGATATTCTTCGGACCTGTTACCAAACGAGGAGGTGAGGGAAAGGAATTTCTAGGAGGCTTTGCATCCGGAGATCCAGTGCTAGGTCACCCCATTTATTTTAAGGACATTCTGTGAGGTGCTGGCGGGGGAAGAGGTTGTTGAGAGGACATTGGCCAGGACCGTATCATCATGAGAAGGGAATCGGCAGGATTCCACATGAAGCAGAGCTATAGTCCGGGGTCACCGGTTTTCAGGGAAGAAGAGTTTCTGTTCAGCAGGGGGTAGGTCCTTGCCCTTCACATCTCATTTCTCCGGAGGCGGAAACTCTCAGGCCTATGTTAAGGGATATGGAACTGGTTTTTCTTGTGGTGTCCATGGCCATCAGCAGCGGCAGTGCCCGACCTTTCAGAGCAGTCATTGTGCACCGGGTGCTCTGCTCCAGGTTCTTCCATTGAGGCAGTTCCATCCAAGGCAGTAGCAGTAGGTTGCACCAGCTTTAGATCAGTAGAGAAAAGATGGGGCAGCCAGAGGACAGCCCCATGATGCTCCATGTCCTCAGAGAGGAGAGCGCGGTTTTTTTGGTAGTCGTCATCAGGTATAGAGAGGCCATGGAGGAGGTTGTGGTCAGCTTCATGCTCTAGCATTACCAGCACCATATGAGCCAGATATCGTTTGAGGTACCCTTTTCTTGTTTTCTACCATAGTTTATGCCTTGTTTCATTTAGGAGAGACACACTCCTTCATATCACCTACCCTTGTCTATTCTTTGGGACTTGAGGTAGAGAGGCTTCTAGTGCCCTTGGAATTGAGTACGCCAGTTGGAGGACGAGGTGACTTGTTTGATGTTTGTAGAACTTGTCTGCTGCTGTTGGGGCAGCACCGCTCTTGGAAATATTTCCTATGTTTATGAATAAATCCATCTATTGTTATCCTCGACATGGATTGGTTGTATTTGGCGCATGCTATGACGGATTGATTTTGGAAGAAGGTCTTTTTCTTTGATGCGGATGGAGATAAATTGGTGTTTGTTGGTGAGCGAGATCCTCATATGGGTTATAGGCATGTTTCATCCTTAACATCCATGGTGGCTGAGATGGTGTTGAGTTCTTCAAAGGTTCGACAATTGGCGTTTCCTAGGATCGTAGAGGAGTACCTTGATGTCTTTCCAGAAGAGGTTGTAGCCTTACCCCCTCGATGAGAGATCGATTTTGGGATCAACTATAGCTAGGAGTGTCTCCTATGTCTATATGTCCCTATTGGATGTCCCCTTTTGAGTTGTGGGAGCTACGTATACATCTTGATGGTCTGTTGTAGTGCGGTTTTGATCGGCCAGGTGTGTCACCGTGGGGTGCACTATTTTTGTTCGTGAAGAAGGCTGATGACAGTTTTCGGTTGTGTGTTGATTATCGTAACTTAAACAAAGTGACAATAATGAATCCTGCAGATTGATGATTTATTTGATCAACTGAAGGGCAGATGTTGGTTCACAAAGATCGACTAACGGTCAGGATCTCATCAGATGCGTGTGAAGGATGAGGATATTATGAAGACTGCTTTCTATTGTCATCATGGGCATTATGAGTTTGTTTTAATGTCGTTTGGCAGGAAAAATTATCTAGTTGTATTCATGGGATTGATGAATGTTGTGTTCCATGAGTTCCTGGACATGTTCATGGTAGTTTTCATCGACGACATCCTTGTGTACTCCACATCTGAAGAGGAGCATGTAGAGCATCTACAAGCTATCTTGGGAGTTCTTCGTCAACATCAGTTGTTCGGGAATTTGTCAAAGTGTGATTTTTGGGTTCGATAAGTCCATGTCTTGGGGAATTTTTTGTCCCAATAGGGAGTTGTTGTGGATCCATTGAATATGAAATCATTTGTTTCTTGGACAGCCCCCAAGATAGTGTCAGAGGTGCAAAGTTTCTTTGGTCTCGCAGGCTACTATAGGAGGTTCGTAGCCAATTTATCACGGGTTGCAACCACCCTAACAGCTTTGACTAATAAATATTAGGCTTTCATATGGACTGATCAGTGTCAAGAATCTTTCGAGTATATAAAAGAGTAGTTTAAAAGTGCTCCAGTACTTTGTCTTCCAGCTAAAGGAGTTCAGTTTGATGTCTTTTGCGATGCTTCACATATAGGGTTAGGATGTGTTCTTATGAAATAGAGGTCAGTCATTTCTTATAAGTCTTAGAAGTTGTGTCCCCATGAATGTAACTATACCACTCATGATCTTGAGTTGGAAGCCATGGTGTTTTCTCTAAAGTTATGGATAAATTACCTAATTGGTGAGCGCTTTGTGGATTTCACCAATCATAAGAGTTTGAGGTATGTTTTCTCCCAGAATGACTTAAACTTATGATAGAATTGGTGGAAGGAGTTCTTATAGGAATATGACTTCGAAATATCGTATACCCCTATAAAAGGGAATTTTGTAGCTGATGCGCTGAGCCAAAAGTCACGTAGTAATGTTGTGCCTGAATCTGGTTATTCCTGGAGAGAAATGGAAGAACTTTCACATTACATATTGATATGGGAGAAGTTGGGGGTAGATGTTGTCCTTTTTAGATGACAATGCAGTCATCCCTGGTGCAGAAGGTGGAAGTGTCCCAGTTGGTAGATCTTGAGGTGGAGGTCTTGATAGACCGAGTTGTTTGTGGTGAAGCCCTTGATGTTTGGTCTGAGGATGAACAACACATATTGTTGTATCATGCAAGGCTTTTTGTTCCCTTGTAGATGTGCGAGACGGTCCTCAGAGAGTTCTATGATTCTCCTTTATCGGTGCATCCTGGTGTGACAAATATGTACCGATCCTTGAGGAGCCAGTATTGGTGGCCTGGGCTGAAGCATGTGGTTGCAGAGTTTGTGTCTCGATGTTTAGTATTCCATAAGGTGAAGGTCGAACACTGTTTCTCGGGTGGTCTTCTCTAGCCATTAGAGATTCCTCAGTGGTAGTGGGAGGACATCTCAATGGACTTCGTTACTGGCTTAACTCGAGCTCCGTGAGGATATGACTCTATCTGGGTGGTTGTGGATCATTTAATGAAATCAACCCACTTTATAGCAATCAATGAGTCAATATCAGTGGAAGTTTTGACGATGAAATATCTATATGAGGTGGTGAGACTTCATGGAGTCCCTAGGATGATCATTTCTGATCGAGATCCTCATTTTACCTCCAGGGTGTGGAGAGGTCTCCAACATGCTTTCAGTTCTCAGATATTCCTTAGCACTGCTTTTCATCCTCAAACGGATTTGTAGACGTAGAGAACCATCCAAACTCTTGAAGGCTTGTTGAGATCTTGTGTTCATGATTTTGGATGTTCATGGATGAGTCACTTACCCTTGGTGGTGTTTGCCTACAATAATCGTATCCACTCCACCATTGGTATGGAGCCGTTTGAAGCCTTGTATGGCCTGCCTTTCTGTTCTCCGTTGTCCTGGACTGGGGTCAGAGAGTTAGCAATTCTAAGACCGAAACTTGTGCAGAATACAACAGAGATTTTTCAGGTTATTCGTGAGAGGAGGAAGGCAGTGCAGGATCGTCAGAAATCATATGTCGATCAAATGAGGAGGCCCTTGGAGTTTAATGTTGGGGATCATGTGTTTCTAAAGGTGACTCCCTATCGTGGGCAGCAAAGGTTTCATCGTGGAAATAAGCTTTCTCTCCGGTTTGTTGGGAAATTCGAGGTGTTAGCTCGTGTTGGATTTTTTTCATACCGAGCGGCACTTCCCCCCTAAATGATCTGGATAAATGATGTTTTCCATGTATCACATCTACGTCGTTATCTTCATTATGTCTCCCACATCATCGATTGGAGAGAAATCGATGTTGATAATGATGACACCTTTGAGGAGAAACATGTGGAGATCCAAGACCACAAGGAGAATGAATTTTGTGGGCATTTTATCCCCTTAGTTTGTGTCTTGTTTGTGACACGGTGGCATGGAGGAGAGTACATGGGAATGTGAGTCACAGATATGTGCTCATTACCCAGAGTTGTTCGATGTTTAACTCTTTCCATGTATCATTGTAGCTGACGTGGTTATGAAAATTTCATGTTTATGGGATGGCTCCCTTTGTTTCTTTGGGGCCATGCTCTCTTTTGAGAGGTATCTCAGTGGGTGGTTGTTCATACCATGTTTCATTTTCTCTTTAGGTTGGTTTTGGATTCTCGAGAACAAGAATGTTTTGAGAGGTATCTAATGTAATGTCCCGGACCTCTCCGGTCCTTTCCTTTCTTAAAATATGGTGCTAGCTGTTTTCGGGAAGGTCAAGGTGGCTTGCGGTGCTTTTGGGTGGACTTTTAAAGAAATCTAAAGTGTAATAGATTTCGCATGTTTGGCGCACGGTTTGCCTAAACCGTCCAACCAAACCCTGCAAGGCTGGTCTTGGAGGCAGGGGCTAACGCATGGTTAGTACACGGTTTGTCTAATCGTGCGGACTAACCGTGCGAGTAGTGTTTGGTGAGACAGAAGCTAATGCATGGTTAGCTCACGGTTTGTTAAACCATGCGGACTAACCGTTCGGGCACTTAATGTTAGATCCTAAATTTGTGGATCTTACACGTTTTGCATTTAATCACCTCTTTTAAGCCCCTAAGTGGACATAACTTGGGATTACTCTCCCTTGAAGGTTATAGAACCTCTCCCAAGCATTTTGGAGGTTATCTGGTGGCTTATCATTGTGAGTCAAAGCCATTTTGTCTAAGTATGTGACCCTTTTGTTTGGTTTCATAGATATTCCAAGATCTACTCCTCCTCTTCCCTCGTGATCATAGATATACGCCTTTTATGGGTAGATCTAAGTGTGTAGATGTCGATTATGATGAGCTTTGGTCTTGGTTATGTTTGTGGAAGAGATCTAGGGAGGATCCTTGGTGAATTGGCCCGGTCTTCTTGGGCATTCTTTGACTGTTGTGGGTTTCCTCGAAAACCTTTGAGGTAGGGTATTTGTGGCTTCTCTAATTTTTTATGTGCAATCATAGAGTTAGCATTATTTATCCCTTTCGATCATAATGGAATTGACCTAATTAAATACTTGAACCAGATTAAAAGAATTTTTTTGATCGCATGTTATTGCTTTGTACCGTGATAATGATTTTCCTCTTGTTTTTCTAGATAGTGTGATATATATAACTTGCTTGTTATCATGTTTCTCTTAATGAAATTGATATATAACGTATGGCTGGATTTAATTGATAATTAATTTTCTAAAGATAAAGAGGAAATCAAATGAATTTGGCTGTTGTCGTTGTGGTAGTTGCTCTAATTTTATGTTAATCAAGTTGGCATAGTAAGCATGTTAAATCCTTGGTGATAGCATACTGAATAGGTTTCCCAGAATTGGAACCAACGAATTGGATCTATTAATTAAAGAGGGATTAATGAAATGGTTGGTTGATAAAAGATAATTCCTAGTAGTGTTCTTAGTTACACTCTTGTTCGTAAGGCCGAGTGCCTTGTCCTTTAGAGCCATGAGTGCTCATTATGTATGAAGGCTGGGTGCCTTGTTAAAGGTCTAAGAGCCCATTTGATGAGATGTTTTTTTTTCTGCTACTTGTGATGTGATGTGACCTTAGAGGGGGGTTGTGATATGTGAAGGTAGAGAGTCCTTGTGGTTGTGGCAGTGGATGAAACCTAGAGTGGCGAGATGCATCGGTTTATGCATGTGGGTGTCAGGGCGGACAAAAGTGATGATGGAATGGAGACATTGATTGAATGTGTATCTACTTTACATTTACCCACTAATTAAGGAAGCTGGTTTTGCTTACCCTTCTTCCGAAGGAAGAAAAGATGTGCGGGGTATGCCACGTGCTTTCCGTGTCTAGCTTCTCAAAGGAGAATGGGTCTACGCTCCTTCCATAGGTGGAAATGACTCGATCGGTAGTACATCTACTCAACGTGTTGAGCCCCCTTGTGTTTAGTAGCATAGAATGATTCTCTAGAATGATTTTTTAGAATGCCTAGGAATATGGGAAGTAATTCTAAATTGAATATCTGAATAAATGGTGTTAACCCATGGGGTTGGTGTTCACTAAAACATAATGATGAGGTAGTAATATTTTGGAAGGAACAGTGGATTTTGGGATGTGATGTTAATGGAACATAATGTGGAATTGTTCTTGGTTAATTAATGTTGAAGAATTTATTAACATATAGTGGAATTGATAAAAAGGGAATGAAGTAATCTAATAAATCCCTTTTAATGGTTGTGTGCTTTTAGGATACCTAGTCTTAGAAGTGGAAGCCCGGTTTCCGAGAGATGTTAGCAGCAGTTGTGTCTAAGACTAGGTTATGCCCATAGTGTTGTTCTGAGTTATAATATATTCTTTAATTTTTGTGTTTCTATACACTAATCCACCCTGTCAGTAAGGGAAACTGACACCACGGGGATTCTGAGCCCTGGGGGGGGTGATTTCCCCAACATTCTGGTGGGAGGATGATTGGCTGACTACCCCCTTTGACCCCCATCTCTTTTCTTGGTAGATACTAGTGCCATGAGGCACATCAGTCAGTTTTCCCCATATATGTGTGTAGAGGGCTGTAATGGATTTTGGTTATTCACAAACATATATTCTGGATATAGTATCCTATGAACTACTATAGGTGTACCGTGTATAGGTTGTCATGGATTGAGGACCCTTACTCAGTGTATGTGTTGTAAGGGATTGAGGTATAATAACCGACGTACAATACACATTATGCGAGCTGTGGTGGCTCTTGAAAACTACCTGGTTACTTTTGGTTGTGAGGATGGTGTGGTGCATAGCCTAGCTGTCTGTGGGAAAGCCTTTTTGGTGCATGTGGTGCAGATTGTGGAGCTTAGTCCAGGTTTATTCGGGGAAGCCTTTGGAGAGAGATGCACAGGGCGTATGTCATTGGGGAAAAGCAGCAAACCAATGGGGAAGTAGTAGCGGGGTACCCTTGATATTACTTACTATATGATATATTTTTGTATGTGTTACTTGGTGAGAGTAGCCATGGTGAGGTTGGGAACTTAGTATACCTGTTTAGGTGATGTGTTAGTTTCACTTGTTGTTCACTATGTATTAGCATGCTTTCTTTACTTTTTCATGAGAGGTTTAGGGGAGGATCCTACTGAGTATACTGTTATACTCACCCTACGTATTTATAAACTATTTTCCATGTCACTTGGAGCAGGTTGGAGATCAGGATGGTTACTATTATCTTTTTGTTACAGGAGCTGTTCAGGCTTGTGGTTGCAGTTGTTTTGCATTCTTTTGGGTACTTGTAGTTTTTTCCTATTTAGTTGTAGTACTTTTGTATGACATTCCATTTGTGCATTGGCTTTCTTTTATATTTTCAGTTCTATGTGGGAATTGATTGGTGTCTATCTTATCTCTCTCTTCTGAATGTGTTCTTAGAGGGTAATGCCTCCCATTTGTATGTTTATTATACCCTTGGTGCTAGTCTCCAACACGGGGCCTACTAGAGGTGGCACTCGGGGGTCATTATCTCCCTTTTCACATTTCCGGCCCAGGAGGTGTACACTTTGTGGGGAGGGGTTCGTGACAATATTACACAGAAATTATGATTTCATAACCAATTAGATGGATGTGAAGATCAGTATAGGTCATTAACATAGCATAAAAAATCACAATATATGGATTATACTGGGGTTATTGTATCATAATGTTTTAAAATAATTTAATTTGGTAGAGAAAAAAATAAAAAATTATTGTTAAAAAATGTTTCCTCTTCTTCAGGTAACCTCTTTAGGTTTTCACAAAATCTATACTAGGCTGGATTGTTTCCTAAAATAAATATTAAATTATTATATGATTGAATTTTCATGTAACTTTTTTTGTTCTTGGTTAGACCAAAAGGTTTTTAAGGTGTGAGTATAAGAGGAGAGGGAGTTTCCTTTTATAAGTGAGGTGACTGGCACACATTCAATTTTTGGAAAAAAAGGTGTACCCATGTTTTTATCATGCCACAAGGATCCAAAAATGGATTATTACAGAGAATTAGACCTTATTTAATCAAAAAAATTCCATAAATGATTTTTTTTAAAAAAAATATATAATTTTTACCCTTATTGTTTTAGTTTAACACCCCGATAAAACCATATTTACATTATCCATGATAATTAATTATTACTATTTTCACTATTCATTTTTTTCAAAAATCAAGTTGAACATATTATATAATATAAATTATGTTGATTCCCATAATTGAAACCATTTTTTAAAATTAAATTCACATATCTATAAAATTTTAATTTAAATTTAATTTCACTAACATGATGAGAAAGTGGGTTTTCAAAGAGAAAATGTTCAAAGGATTACAAAGTATTTATTTCCAATTTGAATGTAAATTTTTATTAATATGACCTAAATTTGGTTAATATATATATTTATTACTTATTTTTACTATATAAATAATTTGAAATAAAATTTAACTTTTCAAATTATTTAAACAAAAATGATGTTTTCATTTAAAATTTTGTAATTTTCACTCTCCATAAAAAAATTATTCGTCCAATAAAATTCTAAAAAAATAACCCTAATATAATTATAATACAATGATTTCAAAAAATATGCTTATTCCTTAAAATAAATTTTATAAAATTTTGAAAAAATAATTTTAAAATATTTAAATAAAAAGGAGACAAAGAATATTTGTATAAATAATAGTTTTTAACATAAAAGGTGATCTATTGATATCCATTTTATAGAAAAAAAATTAAGTTTAATGTGAAACATATGATTTAATATATAATATGTAAATTTATTTAAAATAATTCAACAATGTGGGTTGTTTAAATCATTTAGGTAAAACTTATTTTATTTATAAAGAATTGTTTTTTAGAAAAATATTTCCTTTCTTTTCAAATGGTAATTATTTTCTTTTTAATTAATAGGTCATATAATAATTAATTTTACATACATATTTAAACCATGTATTATAATTATTTTTTTAATCATATTCATGCATTACATTCCAAGGGATATGTGCTAACTATCACAATAAACAATAATATTTTAATGAAATGTAATGTTTTTTTAAAACTTTATGTTACATGTAATGTATGCTAAATTATGTATTACATATACTATATTGTATCTAAAAAAATTAATTTAATTTAAAAATAAATATTTCAAAAATTATTGGGATGAAACATTTCTCCCCCAAATGAATTTCTCCCTCAAAATTATTATTGGTTGTCATAGGTTTAGCATTTGAAAATTTCTTCATAGAAACCCACATCGAAAAAATGAGTAATAAAATATAACTTAAAAATGGAATGTTTGAAGCACACTGGATACCCAAATTAACTCAAAAATAGGTTTTCACATAGGATAAAATACGTGGGGAGTGAATATTTTTACACGGAATAGAATCATAAATAATTAAAGAGAATGATAGAGATCATCAATCACAATAAAGTGGATAGTTTTGTTATTCTTAATGACCACAAAAACAAAAACCAACGAATCATGAATGTGTTCAGTGATATCAACAGAAATTAAGATAATAACAAAAGTATTTCTTTTAATATATTTTTCAAAAATTTGAATAATTTTCAGGAGAATATATACTTGTTTTATTTCATTCTATTTCACAAGAACAATCTCACACTTTGGTTGTGTATTTATCAATTTCAACTCCATCTCTTACGCCAATAAATGAAATTGAATTTTTTAATTCCCAAGGAACTAATAGATTATGATATCAACAAATCTATTTCAAATCCATTGCATTTATATCTAGCTAAAAATAGTTATAACTGGTTATCTGGTATGGATAAATATTCATATGCTGAGGTTATTTTCTAATCTCTAAAACCTCATCACAACTTTAACATAAAAGTTACAATAAATGGTAAACCTTATAACCATCCCAAAAATCAGAATTTATAAATCCCTTTATTAAATTATTCAAAATAAATATTACTTTAATCCCCCAATTAATATGTTGTATCTCTCAACTGTCACATAATAAAAATGTGAACACCTTCATCATGTATTCTCTTGAAACATAGTGATAACTTAAATTATCAGAACACCTTATTGAAAATATACATGATTCCCTATTCCTTGAATAAAACCTTATATTATTGAATATATTTCTGAAATCCAATAATTTAATAAACTCTATATACAATGACATAAAATATTTTCTCTACAAAACATTAATAAGTTCCATGGTTATCAATAATATCCAAAATCATTTATTCATATCAATCCTCTATTTCTCAAAAATAAACACTATTTTTCCAACATTATAAACAAATTGAGGGTTTACTTCCCATAATAATTTCTCTTCTATAAAATATTCCCTTTCCATTAAATCACTTTTCTAGGTCACCAGTACTATTCAACATATTTTTCAAAATAATTAACAAAAAAATTATACAACATAATTATTTTATATTTTAGGATTAATATAACATAATACATGAATTATAATAAATAAAAACAAAAAACATCCCTATTCCACATTAAGTCAATAACTAGAGTTCATGTCCACATTAATTTGTAAAAATTTTCATTTCTATGTCATTAATAGTCTCGTCTTCATCAGCAGCTAAACTATTAATCGTACAACCTTACGTGTTCTCTTCCTGATCTTTCCACTTAGTACATCAATTTTTATAACACCCATACTTTTCACATATAAAAAATTACACCATCATTGATATCTTTGGGAGAACATTATTCTCATTCATTCCATTAACTAAACATACTTTTCCACTAAATTTAATGGGTTTGTTTCCTTCATTTCCAAAATTTAAACATCTTTTGTCCCCTCCAATAAATTTTCTTGAGTGATTAATCCCAAAATCTCAACATATAGAAAAATAAATCTTATTTACCCCTTATTTCCATTACCCAAACTCCCGAAAAAATATATCAGTTTTTGGGTGAGTTTGATCGTTGATTGAGGTCTAATTGGTTAATCATATATCTTGATAACTAATTAGGAATAGTCATAACATCATTTAATTGAGTCAACATTCCATTGTGATAATCATTTGTAAATTTTACTTCACATTCAATGTTCACCCAGTTCCTTCAAGTTACTTCCATAGACTAAAACCATAAAAAATAGTGTGGGAAATGATGATCAAAATGGGAAACCAAACAATCACCTAAATAACTTATATAATTCTAAATAATGACATTTTTTCAATCATTAACATCTAAGGCTTAACCTATGTAATTTGTTGTCATTAATTGATCACTCATGATGTTTCATTAAAGGGTTATAAATTTACAAATCATATCCATTAGAAGGGTCAAAATAGGTGTGCAGTAGGGCCTGTTGTCATGCACTAGGTGACGATCGAGTCCAACTGAATATGGTCTTTTCAGAGATATTACCCCTAAATACAACTATGCTAGATCCACATCCACTTATAGTATACATAATAGGATTTAATTACTTGCAAACCTCTCACTATATCCTTTACCAAACATCCAATACATTTTCATATACTTTGAATCATCATTAGGCTTATCCTTAGAGACATATCCAAAAATAACCGTATAAATATGCATATAGATCTCCTTAAATTTTTCATAATCTAGTTTAAAAAGTTTTACTAAACCATTCCTATGATAACAACTATAGAGACCCAAGATTTTCATTTACAGATAGTATATCTTTTTAGATGAATTTTCAATACATTACACAAACACACACCTAAGGACTATAATAGCTTAATGTAT
Organism: Viscum album; assembly: GCA_963277665.1. Classification (NCBI taxonomy): domain Eukaryota; kingdom Viridiplantae; phylum Streptophyta; class Magnoliopsida; order Santalales; family Viscaceae; genus Viscum; species Viscum album. Next base: position 381,093,777 of record OY728142.1, read on the forward strand.
TTGGATACTTGGTACAAAATCATCTTAATTCATGAAAGATATTAAATATCTCGAATAAATAACATACTCTTTAGTACTCTTCAAAACAATACCCTATTGAATGCCATTCTTTATAACCTAGTGAATGGAAAATTAATGCATCGTGATCTTATCTTCCCATTAAGGTTAAACAAGGGAGATTCATAAGAATAACCTAAAATTATGCATATGATAACATGATCATAGTATTTTAAATAAATACCCTTCATATCAAAAATATTAATATTGGGTCATAAAATAGAGATTGGTAGTTTATAATACATGAATCACAAGTAAATTAAATAACATGATCCATGAGACTATAAAATTTGAATAATAAATGATATTGTGGCATACACATTAGTGTACAAAATCTTATGTCAGGACTATCTACCATGACATTCATAACATGTTCGCATTTGGATAATCACTAATGTACCTACTTCTTGCTTAGGATAACATACCATATACCCTACATTTGAGCTTGGCCCAACCACCCTTATATCCTCTTTTAGGCTTTGTATAACTTCTCGTGTACCCTATGAGATTATTTAACACGAATCATTAGAAAATTATTGGAGGGAGATATAGGTCTCACCAATATTTTCTTATAACGTAACCAATTTCATTGGTTATGACATTACCACAATCAAATAATGAAAAAATATATAATTTTTTTTATAGTATCCAAACATAGTCATCATATTATAGTATATGACAAGAAATGTGTATCAAAAAACATTTCATCATAGCATAACCTGTGGGAAAGAAATGAGTTACACAAACATCTCTACATCATAAATATAAACCACCTAGATAAATATTAAGAATGGTATTCGTAGATCATATCCTCATTAAATAATAAGTAACATAAAAGGATTTCCTTATAGATTGAAACTAATTTTTAAATATCGCATGCAAATATTTTGAGAAAAATAACCTTACCACATTAAAAATACTATTTGAAGAATGAAGAATTTAAAAAATCCTTTTCTCAAAAAATATCGTAGAAAAATTATAATGGAATATTTATAAATTAATGTAAATAATTTTATGAGAAAAATATCATTTACACCTAAAAAATTCAAATAATTTTTTAAAATAATTTTAGAAAACACAGTTTGGAAAAAATATTGAGTTTTGACTGAAAAAAATTCTTAAAAAAATTATTTTCAAATATTGAGTAAATATCGATTAAACTCAACATAGAAATTTATTATCTAGAAATAACCACAAAATAATATAATTCTTGAGTTTTTTATGATATAGATAATAATATTTCCTCACTTGAATTATAATCAGGACTAATCCCATTAAATAGTGAAATTGAAACATAAAACCCTTACCACATTAGAAACATTGAATTATAAGAAACCTCAGATGTTATAATTAAATGAAAACAATATTTAATGAGAGTAAATAAATACATGTAATTACAATAAAAAGGAATTTTATATACCCCTCATAAATTAATATAGGTTCATAACATGACATAAGTCTCAATGAAGGAAAATTTCTACAAAAATCCCTTACCGCTTTCGTAATATTTTGAATGAAAATCCACAATAAATAATATCATCAAATCAAACATTAAAAATAATTAATATAATGTTATTAATTATATAAAATTTCAAAGGGTATATATGTAACCCAAATAAATTAGTGGTGAATTTTCATATCTCTCCTAAAAATAAAATAGAGATTAGATTTCCCTTACCTTAAATCTTGACTTTACTTGTACAAGTTTGAACCTACTATATAAATAATAAAAATTATCTATAAATATATTATATTACCATAATTATTTATATTATACCATATATAATTTATTTATGACCTTTTATTTATATTTATTAACAATTTCTTCTTAAAATCATGTTTCGGGTAACAAATTCTGTGTTTTTAATGCATGTTTTGATTTGTTATTTTTTCGGTCCTCCCACTTTGATCATGGTTCAATAATATTTTTAATAATAATTAAATAATTAATTATATTTATACATCAATTGTATATTTAATACCAATCATGAAATATTGTTTTCATTAATGACGCATGTTACGATCATGGAGAGGGTAGGCCATACATACACATGAGAAAGATTCCAATTTTTCAACGATCATTATGAAAATGAGGTAAATAAAATATTGTATTTAAATAATGATCATAATTTCATAAATACCATATTATTTCTTTACATGTACTTATACATATCATCCATGTGGTGTGTTTATGAAAAGAGAGTTGAATCGCTTCATGAAGGCAATAGTCCACAAGTACACGAATGGCACGATAATTGTTTAGTTAGTGAAACGGTAAGATATAAATTGGTAAATTATATTTTAATAATTAAACATATTTAAAAAATATAATAATTATTTCATATATATCATATATATTTATTTACATTATTCTTATTATATTCCATTTAAAGTATTAGTGAAAACGATTCACATCGCTTAGCAAGGCGGTAGTTTTTCATACACACGAACGACATTATCTTACCCAAAATAGAATAGAATGTAAATATATATATATATTATAATCACTCCACAATTATAATTATGATTAAATTTTCATATATGTATTTATATCAATCGTCATACTCAACCGCGATAGGTGGTCATGGAAAAATGAAAGACATCGGTTCTCGAGGCAGTAGTCTATTCTACACAAACAATGATGATTTTATAACCTATTTAACAGAATTTAATATGTATTTAAGTTAAATAATTATATAAAAACATATAAATATATTTATTATAATTAATTTATTATATCAGTATGTTTTAAAAATAATTTAAATTGATAGAGGAATAAATAATATAAAAAATCATGTTGAAGAACGTTACCTTTTCATTAGGTAACCTCCATAGGTTTTCACTAAAACCATTACTAGGTTGTATTTTTAAAGAATTAAATCTTATAGTATTAGATATGGTAATTTAGGAATTTAAATCTGAATTTATTTTTTTAAAAAGGTTTTACATTGTGAAGAGATAATGAGAGGGTGGCCTTTTATACGTGAGGTGAGTGGTACACTTATAATGTTTTGAAAAGAAAAGGTATAACCACCTTTTTCTCATGAAAAGGGCCCCAAAATAAATTATTAAAGATCCTTAGATATAATATGGTTTAAATATGTCTATAATATAAATTTTAGTAAAAGGGTTAGCATATTTTAACCCTTATCTTTTTAGTTTAACCCCAAGGTAAACTGATTTTTACCATTACTGTGACAATTAATTTTTTCAATTTTCATTATTTATTTTTGGTAAAAATTTAAATTGAGAATATCAAAAAATATAATTTTTTATTAAAAATATGGAATCATTTTTCAAATTAAATTCTTGTAAGTGGAAAAATCAATTCTAAAATTAATCTCATAGATGATATAAGAATGTGAGTTTTCAATGAGAAAATGTTTAATGGTTTGTAATGTTTTTATATCATATTTCAACAGAGAATATATTTAAATATCATAAATATTATTAATATATATATAACTTAAATACTTTTCCCTAAAACCATTTATAAAAATAATTTTACTTTATAAATTATTTAATCAAAAAGAATGTTTTCAATTAAAATTCAATATTTTTCACTATTCATCAAAAAATTAATCCATTCAAAAAATTATAAAAATGAAATCCTTTTACAATCATGATATTCTGATTTAAAAAATTATTTTATTTTTTCAAATAAATTTTCTATGACTATCAATAATTAGTTTTCAAATAAGTTTTCAAAAACGCAAAAAATGTTTTCTGTAAAAATGCATTTTTAAGCAAAAAATTTGATTTATTCTTAAATATTGTAAATAAAACATATAATATTAATGATAAATAGTTTATTGAATACATAATATATAAATTTATTTAATATAATTCAATAAATAAAATTATGACATATTAATGTAAAATGTGTTTGTTTGCATAAAGAATTGTTCTCAAGAATAACATTTCCTTTATTTTTAAATTTTTTTGTTTTATTTTTTATTTTTAATTAATTGGTCACTTTATTATTCATGTTAAATTAATTTAAACTATATATTTAAATAATTTATGTAATACTATTTATATCCTCTATTCCAATGATATGGTGAAAAATATCATATTGGCTAATAATATTTTATTAAATTTCAAATTTCGTTAAAACATAGTGCTACATGTAATGAAATAAAAACATTATATAACATATAAATCAGGCTATCTAAAATATTTAAATTTAATTGAAAAATAATATTTCATAAATTTTCATAATACTAGACCCTTTTTTATGTATTCCTCAGGTTCTCCTCTTCAACTTTGTGAGATTAAATGTATTTAGGACCATGTTGTAGATTGTAAAATAATGAACTTTTATTTTAGTCACTCATTGATGAATTATGAACCTGGTATTCCAATTAAACTATGCCACACGGTCTTCGAATTTTTTCTTAGTGGATATTTTTTTAAATTATATAATAATATGTGTAAAATGCTTATGTCTATATATTTTTTTATAAGATAATGGTATATTTAGTTTTGAGGATTAAGATTAGTGAAAATTAGTTAAAACCCTAGGAATAAGTTAAAGTATAGGAAATTACCCTAGATGTTTGGAGATGTTTAGAGAAAGGGTTTCAAATAATTTTCATCTCTTTCTGGACACTACTCATGGATGTCGATCTGGTATAGTTGGGCCAATGGGTAATATTTTCAAAAAAGGTGCATTGGTATTTTACTCGATCATCACCAAGTGTACTATTATAGGCCTCACATTTCATGTTGTGTGAAAACCATTGGGGATATGTTTTGTAAATTCAAAAACACTTTACAAATCATTATGAAGGTCATGAAAAAATTATTAGTTTAGAAAACCTAATAGAAAATGTTAGCATGGATAATATAGATTTAAACCTATAATTATAATCCATGATATTCTTATCATTTGTAATTTATTTAATCCATGTTTATATGTTTCTGATTATGAATTTTAATGAAATTTTTTCTTTATTATTTTATTCTTTTTAGTTATTGAAAATAAAGATTAGAGATTATTAAAACTACCAATTTAATAATAAATGCAATTATTTCCATAATTTTATACCTTAAAAAATGGGAAATGAAGTTAAAAATATTATCATCATTAAAAATTAGATATCTAAAATTATGATTATTAATTGTAATATAGTTGAATTTAAAAACACTTCAAAAAGAGATAAATGTTGTCTCATAGAATTCTAAGTGATAAATATGATAATCAAAAATGATTCAATTTCCAACATGTCAAAAATGTTGGAATATGAAAGATGTAAATGTATTAAATGATATAAAATATGAATTATTTTTACAAAAGGAGTAAAAAAAGTCGCTAATTTCTAATGAAAAATGAAGCGTCTAGGTAATAATATATAGGGAAGCAAAGTTCATCCAAAATTGCTAATAAGAGTTCAGTGTCATAGATGTATAAAACATATTCATTATCAGATTCAATTCCCTAATCCAAATATTAACTACTATGGGAATATGTTATAAAAATAATTTATCTAAAATTATTTAAGTGTTTAGGTGTTTGAACTAAAGAATTATATTTTTGAATTATTCTTATCAATGGTATGTTTGTTATAAGAATCATGAATCTTTTAAAGATTGTTCTGCAGTAGCTTTTAATTAAGTATTTTGAAGAATATATTGAATGGTACTAATAATCTCGAAAGGTGATTTAATGGTATAATGGTAAGGTGATATTTTATAGAAAAACAATGATTGGAAAAATAAAATATTTGATATGTTCTTGATGTTAACATAATTATACTCAATGAAGATTTTTTTCTGAGGAAAAAGGTTTGTAGAAAAGAATATTGGTAAAAATATTATTTGAAAATTAGTGCTATTTCAAGGATTATCATCTAAATTTTAAGAATTTTATTTGAATTGTATTGATATATTTTTAGAGTAATGAAAACTCATATGAAAAGATAAAACTCATCATATCTTGCAAGGCCATGTGGCTTGAACCCACAACTGAACAATGATAATGGTGAAGTTCCTCACATTGGCCTATGTGACATACTGGTTAGTATGTAATTATTTTAACATTAATGATTTGATTAATAAACATTATTCTGATTTTTGGAATCAAATAATAGGATAAAATATTTTTTAATATTTTAGTATTTGGATGGGATTAATATTATTTTGGAAAATGTTTCATTGGTTTCATGTATATGTAACCCTTAGTTTTGACATTTGTTTTAATATGAAATATTCGTTGGGATAAGAAAAATTAAATTTTTTAATATTGAACTTTTTTTGGGATGTCAGATTATTTATTTGATTAATATTATAATTTTAACCATTAGATGAAATATTCAATTAAAATTAATTATTTATTCATATTAAGGTTTATAAATTTTTTTCTTGTGATGTCCATTTTAGATTTGGTTAATATTAAGATATAGAAGGAATAAAATATTATTATATTATATATCTTATAATCTGTTAAAAGTTAATATTGGTGTTACATACATAAAAATTTATGTTGGATATTCATTCATTGGAGTAAGAGATGAAGTGGAAATTGGTAAAAGCACAAATAAATGATGAAATTGTCCTTGTGAAATAGAAAGATATCAAGTAAGTATATTTCCTTATATTATTTTACTATATGGTAAAAAAATTCTCAACACTAGGAAAAAGGTTATTGAAAAAAATATTCTATTGAAACCATTTATGAATAATTGATATTCTATTAAACCATTTCATATTAAGGGTTTTGAGGTCATTAACTATGTCACGATCATTAAATTTCATGTGATCAAGGATCTCTATCACTCTCCATCATCATTTGGGTATTATTATTTTCTTCTATTTCTACATCTTCACATACCAACATTGTTTCCTTACATGGAATTCTAGTTATATGTTATTCTAAATGAAATTTATATTTCACATTTTCTCTTATCAAGTAGAGGTTTTATTAACCATTTGTAGAATGTCATATTTCAACAGTGGTATTTTAAAATGTCAAACATTTGATCACAAATTTCAAGTTTAAATTTTCTTTTTGAAATTTCTTAAAGGGTGTAGAATATAACCCACTAAAATTTTAAAATAACAACATAATGTTCAATAAAGTATACGACATGAAATAAAAATCATTAACAAACCAATAAATATATTACCATTATAAATTTGTTGTTAAATTATTGTGTTGAACACAAAGTTTTTTCAAGAATCTTATAATGACGTTGGTCTTAATGTTATTTTAGGTCATTTATCAATAATTTTTGTAAATAATAGTTGTTTTCAGGATGACTATGAGGTGTCACACAGTTAGCATGTGCTTAAAAGAAACTGAGACCCATTCCTTTTGAAAACCATGAGGAAAAAATTGTGTTTTCTCTTAGACTCATGGTTAATCACACTTCCATGGTCTTGTACACTAGAAACCATTTGAGTCTCCATCACCATTATAAAAAGGATCTACATAGTTGGTGCATGTTCTGGCCGACTATTCATCCTATCATGTTTTAATTTTTTTTGAAATTTCCAAGATGATCCTTACTGAATTAACCATCAATACCCCTCACTTCTCCACCCATTAAACATATCATACCCTATGAATATCTCTCTCCATTATCCCCTACCTTTTGTCTTTTTTTTGTGATTTCATTGTTTTATATTCAAGTTATTAGATCCTCCTCTTCCCATTGGGAATTCTCTTACCTCTTTCTCTTTCTTTCATAGGTCATAATTTCTATAAAAACTATAATAATCATGGTTGGCTTGAGGGTTCAATCCAACAACCCTAAGATGTAGGAAAGGCCTCAGAGCGGCATCTCTCCCAACCCCACACCGCCTAGGGTTTTCTACAAGTTGATTTCCCTTCCCCCTTCAGCCAAATCCGTTCACGGAGGATGCACCTGGTTCTGGCATGGAGAGGACAACGTCACACTTCCAGTTTCCATGCTCGGTTTCTCAATAGGGCTCAGCGGCTTCGCACTCTGTTAGCTCAGCGAGGCTCACCTCTCCTGATGAATTCGTGGCTTTGTGGTGGTAGATCGGAGTTTTCCAGTGCTTCTAATGACGTGGATCAACCCCATTACGGTCTCTCGGCTCAATCGGTGTGACCAGGTTCCCTCGATCAGTTCTAGTGTGGATTTCCCAGATCTGTGTTCGAGAGAGGGAGGGTTTTCTCTTTAGTTTCAGTTTATAGTTTTTTCAGGTCTCATTTTGGTATGATATGTTTTTGCATCTGGTTGGTGATGGTTTTGGTTTGGATCATCACTGGCAGATCTTTACTACCCTTCCAATTTTCCTCATCTCCGTGAAACAAGTTTTGGTTCCTGATGAGGTGTATCTATGGTTCTGATTGAAGGAGATCCATGCCCAGAGCAGCGTTTCTATTTCAGGATGTCTCAGATTACATCATCGGTGGCGTTCTCTCAACGTGGGGTTGGGACATCCTGTCCTAAGTGACTATTTTTTGATCTCCCGCCTTTTGAATTGTCTTCCAGGCTTATGAAGGTGCGGTGGTGGGGTGTCCTATAGAGGGAAATGGGGTTTGGAGCCTTGGTTATTTGTTTATGGAATGGTGGAAAGGTTTTGTTATATGAGGTCTATTGGTTTGGTGATGCACCCGAACTCTACGTGGATCTGGTCTCAAAAGAGGTTCGTGAGCATGATGTTCACCACTGATGTGCTTTTTCGGATTCGGTTGTTTGAGATGGTATGGCGTCATCTATCAGATCGGTCAATTTCTTTGACACATGACACTTGTTAGCCGGTCAGCCATGATTTGTTGGAGAGTTCTATCAAGGTTATACACTGGGAGGGGGTGCTCCAAAATTTTGTTTTGGTTTGTCTCACTTGAACATTGGATCATGGTTGTATTATGTCGATGATGTGTGTTAGAGTTTTTCCCCTCCTACCCTTAAAAGGGGGTTTTAAAATAATAATAAAAAATTGATGGCCTTTGGGCTGTTGGATGGATGGTTGGCTTGAAATAAATATTTTTTTCTTAAATCTTGATGGAATGGTTTTCTATTTATTATATATGATATTTGCTTCATTTGGATTGTGTTTTCAACCAAATTTTTGTGGTTTGAAATACATGAGGTTGTTGGTTCCTTGATAAGGATATATTTTATCAAATTGTGCTTCCCTTATTTATTAATGGTTTTTAATTTTTTCCCCAAAGTGTATTATGGGTGAAAATAGTTATTTAAAATGATTTATTATATAACTGGTTCTTATAATTTTTCATCGACCTGACATTCAAAGAAATTATATACTTGATTTATGATTGTATGGTTTATGGAAAAATAAAAATGTATATTATTTTGTAAAAAAATAGATCACTTGAGAACTGTGGGTACCAATGTGAGTTACAACAAGGCTAGTAGCAAGGTGACTTGAAATTCCTCTTCCAATGTTTCTCTAGAAAGATCATGATAAAACACTAACTATAGTTGTGACATGGATTTTTACCACTAGGCCTTATATGTTTCCCTCAAAAAAGATCATGAAATGTAAGGTTATTAGTATAATCACTAAGATATGATGCACTTATTCTTCCATATCCTTGATACTTGATTAATTTTATAGTATTATTGTGATATGGTTTTCATGTTTTTTATGTTTTATATTGTTCATTATTTCATTTAAAAGATAAAAAAGATTCAAAAAAATTCCCATTATTTTAAAACCATGAATTTTAATTTTATTATAGTTAATGTTGATAGAACATTTAGGGGGATCCTTCTAGGAATGTGAGATCACACCCCAATTATATCAACGGGTGTATATAAACCTCTTGTTGTCTAATTTAGAATATGGATGTGACTTCTATATAGGTGTAAGTAAGTGGATGTGGAATTGCTTTATCCATTGGGAAAACGATGGTGGTGGTAGCAAAGTGGGTGTTTGAACTCATACCACTAGGGGGTCATTTGTTTTATTTTTTTGGTTTCCTTCCACTTTTGGTTTGTTTAATGGATTTTGGTGAGGTTGTATGTTTGGGCATATAGGTGTTTTGGTTACACATATTATGTATGACTCATTCCCTATTTACTATTATTTTTAATGTTTTTCAAGGATTATTTTTTCTTATTATTGATTTAAAACATTCCCAAAGGATTTATTTGATTCCTAGTAATATGTTTCTAGCCCATGGAGATTAGTAATGCCATTTAGGCCATGACATGGTCCCAGTTATTAGTTGGGTTGGATGTCAACTCGGACCAGTTCAGGACATAGAGAGCATGAGTAGTATTAACTACATTATGAAATATATATAATTTTCAAAATAAATATAAATTTATTAAAAAATTATTATAAATAAACAGTCATCTTTTAATAAATATGTTTTATACAATAAAAAATATCCACATCAAAAATGAGTTTTATTTCTTTTTGGGATAAATATAATAATTAATTCATAGAAATTTTAGAAATTTAGTTTATTTAATTAATCGAGTTTTTGAAATAATACTATAAAAATTAACATAGGATGATTTTTTGGAATTTTTCTAGAAGAATAGATTTTTCAGTGAAGAGTGAAAATACCGAGTTTTTAAATATTATCTTTATTTTCATTAAGTAAATTAATTTATAAGTTTGTTATGTTTTTAAAATTTCTATAAAGAAAACAATGAACCATTTGATTTATAATAATATAATTAATTTCATTTAAATTATCAATTTTCTTGATTTTGGTATAATATTATTTTTATTATTAAAAACAAAGTTTTCTACATATTATTTTAAAATTTATAATTTTTATAATTTTTAATTTATTAAAATAACAAAAAATAAGGTAATATTTAATTTTAATTAATATATTATAAAAATATTTATATAAATTTAAATCATTATAATAATTATCAATGATCATAAATTTGAAATAAGATCATTTTCAATTTAAACAAATAATTTCATGAGAACTCGTTTTTCAACATGTTTACCAGTTTAATTTCAAATTAAATTTTATCACTTATTTGATTTTAATTTTATAAAATGGAATGCATATTTTTAATAAGTAAAATTAAATTATATAATATTTTCACCGTAATTATAATCATATTGAAAAGTAAAAATATTTAAAACCTCGTTACCATGGTGAAAAAGTAAATTGGTAAAAGTGAGTAACCTTAAGGGAATGTACAATAACATGTTTATTTTTGAATTTATGATGTTTTTATAGACCATATATCCTATATAATCCATTATTTTTTTATTTTTTTAAGAAATTTTATTGAGAGTGACTTCCCCTTTTTGAATAGTTTTTGGTATTTACAAAAATTCCACACCTTAATTATAATAGCGAACCTCACCCCATACTTCTTTACTTATATAATTAAATTTGAAAAAAAAAATGAAAAAATCTACCCCCGACATATTCTTACACTTTATAGATCATATAGTATTCAAAAAAATCCAACCATTGGATCCTTAATAAGAGATCCAAAGGAAGTTCTTCTAAGGAAAGCTAAACTTTTTCCTCGAGGACCTTCTTTTTACTTCATATTTTCCACCATCAATTATGTATTAAAAATTAAATTATAATAAAACAAGTATATCATATATACTGAGATATTTTTATGTTTATGGAATAATATTTCCCTATTTTCATATTTCCTCAAATGGGAAATGAATCAATCATTTTTGTCTACAGGGGACTACTTTCTCACAAACTGAAGTATTTAGTTTTCCATCACATCCTCTCATGGATGTTCATGATGATGGATTAAATTTTTTTTATATTTTATTAATTACATATTAATAATTTATTTAAATTTATATATCATATACCATCATAACTTACCATAAATTAATCATTATAACAATTTTATTGTGTATAGTTGACTACCTCCACGTGATTCAATTTTATTTTTTTATTACCACATTTCATGACTGGTATATGAATGTTTAGTTAAATAAATGATATTATTTTTATTATTATGTAATTATAATTAATAAATATAAAATAATACTTAACAATTATTTATTATGGTTATCATGAAATGGAAACATTACTCATGCGTACATACATCCTACCATCTTTATGACTTTAACATAGTTTATTTTCCATGACCATTTTATATAATTGAATTTAAATTTATAATTGAGGTATAAAGATGAAAATTTTAACATTTTTATTATTATTTAGATGATGAAACAATTAACCCTTCACTAAATTTAATATACTGATGTAGTTTTAAAATTATGAATTGAGCATCCTCAAAATACCCGACGTGGACTTAACTAAATAAGTAATTAAATATTTCATCAAAATAAATTAATTAATTATTTCATTATAAGTTATTAATCTTTGAGATGTTTATCTATGAAAAAAAATAATTGATTTAATTTTATTTTACATGATATAACGTACATACTCAATAAGGCCTGACTTGAGGTTTGGGATTTCTCATCTCACTTTTACTTACATGAGATATATTCAATATTCACAACTTATTTAGTTTTTGTGATGTATATACTATCCCTCAAAATTTAATATCATGAATATATTTATATTAATTTTGTTTAAATTTTCATTTTTACTAACCTATTGCATGGGGGTTTTATTTTAAAATATACCAAAGTGGAAAAGGTTTATTTCACTATCTCATCATTATTTAGGATTTTTATGCCCAATCCTTCTTTGGAGTAACTGTTATATATTTATAACTTAAACCCAATATTTTTTTACATCCTCTTATTATATTACTCCTTATCATTTCAATTAATATTACCATTTTACTCTATTTCGTTCTTGAAATTATTAAGGAAATGTTTTTACGAAAAGATGTATTTATTTCTATCTTAAATCAAAAATATTTTTTTTTCAATATCCATGTTTTGAAACAATATTTAAAAGAATATTTTTAGAAATATAAAAATGATTTATTTAATAAATTTTTACCCATTTTTTTAATTTTTATTTAATTTTTGGAATTGAATACTCTTATTATTTTCTGAATAAGGGAATTTTTAACCTTTTACAATAGTGTGGAAGGAATGTTTTAATATTATGTGAAATGTATAGAATTATCCACCATTATGAACAATAAATTCAATGAATATTACTTTATATATTGACATGGTTTTTTTAATGAAAAAAGTTTCTATAATATTTGGAATGTTTTTTATTTGGAATATGTGTTTTCAAAGTGAAATGAAATTTTTCTCAAGAAATATTTTGTTTATTATTTTAAAGACACTTTCATCAATGAAGATAACCATTTATATTTTTTTGATTCATAATTATTTATATATGTCTCTCACATGTATACCTAGATTATTCTCCATTAACATGTTGGAGTAATACAAGCACAATGTTTATCTCTCAAATTCCTTCAATGTGATATTTACTTTGATTATGATATAAGATATAATTATGAAACCCTTTAACTCTCCAGGGGTAATTATTTTCTTTACACCTTGTGTTTGATTTCCTTTTTGTGGAATACATAAATCATGAACATGTTATTATGGGTGTGCCCATATATTTTACTAATGCATTGGGTAAATATTTAGTTTCATGTGTCATCATGTGTGGGAATAGGGTGTAAACCTAAATTATTCTGGGAATTTTTCCACCATGTGATATTTTCTAGGAATTTATACTTGACTCAAGTTTATGAATGAATAAAAAATAATTTTTTTATCAAAAAACTTTAATGTAAAAATAGATAAACCACAAGGTTCAAATATTGTAATCATTAATGGAAACTAAATAATTACTGAAAGAAAACTTCAGCTGATTGGAACTATTATACCTAAATAGTTTCCATGTAGTATTGGTTACCTAATGATCTGGATAATCTTTTATATTTTATTCATAGTGATATGATAACTTCTCCCACACTTTCAAGTTTTATTATCTACTAAACTTCCCTTAAATGAATCATTATATCAATGTTAAATTATTATTATCAATCCATGAAGTCTTATCTTTATTAGTATACACAAAAAGACACCTCTCCATCATCCTATTCACTTCTTCATATATGGTATTAATCACAAATAACTCCTCCACCATTTCTTCTTTTGAATGAACAATCAGCTCTAAGTTCATTTTATTCTCCAAGCCTTCATATTTTTGAAATAGAACCCTCCAATGGATTCCCTTATTCTCTAAGAATATCATTCAAACAATTATGATTCTCCCTTATATTTAGATCCTTAACCACTGAGTCTCCCTATAACCAGATAGGGTTTCCTATCACCCCACTAGGAAGTATATTTTACAGTGAAACTCTGCCCTAAGGTTTCTTCATATTAAAAATGAATAAACTATATTTTTCATTGACCCTATAATTATATTCATATATTTTCCTCAGTGGTTTGGGGAGAAAATAATAACCTTTTAATCATTAAAATTTCTTCCCTTTATCAAAGATAAAGTTCCCAAAGTATGTGTCTCCCTTCCTCCCCTTTTCCTCCTCAGACTATGATGTCCTCTATAGATTTTCCCCATTAACAAAGATATGAAAGTTATCCAGACATTTCATCAATTGAATCTACTTTAGACTATGCTTGTCCATAATATATGGATACAAAATGCTCACCTTGGTTAAGGGCCAACTCATTTGTATCCATCCCATCAAAATTATTAAACAATATTAAACTAGAAAAATATTCTTTGGGGTGGACCCTTTTGTAACCATCTACCATCCATCAGAACCTTGTTAGTGATTCTCCCAACCCTTAAATATAATTAAAACATATGTTTCAACTACTTTCCTTACCCCTTCATCATCATCTCCACTTCTATATTGCACAACCTTAGCATAAGAACCCAGAGTCACCACATTGGATCTCCCAAACCCCCTGAGAGTCTGAACATTTGGCTTGGTAATAATGAACACATTTCCAGCACCAACTTCCTCATCAAAGGTTGTGGATAAAATATTTCATATGATTCCATGATCTTATTATACCATGTTATTTATGTTATTCTGTCATTTTATTACTCTTAAGCCTTATCTTTTACAATATCATGTTATACTTTTGACTCACATGTTATCCTTCCTTATTATGTTTATTCCCTTACTTAGCATTCAAGTCACCCCTTTTGTCTATGTATTCAACAGGTTAACCCATGAAATTTTAGGATCTCAAAAATATTTATTAGAACATCGTAGATAGAAAAAAAAAATTTATTAGCACATATATGATGTATTATTAACCTATTCTTCTAAAGGAATGAGGCCTTAGGATCATTGGGGTTGTACTTATTGGATATTTATATTGAAAATAATTTTACAATATATTTTTAAGGATTGGGTCACTATATAAAAATATTATAACCTATATTACCTTCTATCCATGGAACTCTGTAATTTCCATATTTGATTTTAATGAACTTATCCCAATAGATTAGTTCGACATAGACTCCCGCACAATTTTGGCCTGTATAAAATATTTAGGATGATAAAATTTATTATTTATAAATTATTCAAATGGTTTTACCAATACATACCATATGGTTTAGTGAGTACTTCCATCTGGATGGGAATCCCATATGAAGGAGTTCATATTGAGTTCAATTTTTTGGATGACTATTTTTGGTTTTTTACAAATTGATAGAACATTCTTTGAAATAGAGGATACTAAACTATTAACAAACATAATTCATCATCCAAAAAATAATAATATAATTTAATCTCTCATTTATGGAGGAGAGTATTTCATCTACAAATAAAAGGTGAGAAATTACTTTGAATCCACACCTTCTTCTATAAGGGTGAACCATGCCATTAGAGATACCAAAATTGGGATTTCTACTATGTATATCTTATGTCAGAATGATAAATCTCCATGGTATGGGATAACAATATCATAGACCCCTAATTGATTTAAAAAATAAATATATCCTTCCCATAAATGATAATACGAACTAAGTAGTGGAAAAGAAACAAAATAAAAGAACATTAGTCTATTTAGAGAAACAAATTTTCCTCAATGAATTGATGATGAGACTTCATTAAATTTTTTCATATGATTTTTTAATAACAATATTAATAATGATATATGATCCACAACCATATATATCAAGAAATATATTTATTTTCTAGGATAATAAATGATCTCCTTTAGTAATCATCATTTTTATAAGACCATTTTTTTACCAAAAAATTATGGATCCTAGTAGTTGATATGTCCTTTTAACAAGAATGGGGACCATAATTTTAAAAGAAAATTTTCTTAATTTATTTGAAAATAACTATTAAAAACATTGGTGTTTATTGACTTGGTAATACTAAAAAGGATAGTGGTAGAGTACACTCTTTTCAAGGGCACTCCTTTAAATAATTATAGTAGAGTAGCGATCAATTCATTCCTAACTATCTCCCAATATGTTATACATAGAGAGCTTGGGAAACCATTGGGGCCTTGAGAAACCTATTCCTGACGTTTTTAAGAACCTATTTAATCTCTCCCTCATTGTAAATTAGATCTATATCACAATTATCTTGAGTATAAATAGACATAAGAATTTTATAGAGAATATTGTAATCTTATACATTGTTAATATATATCAGGACTTCAATAATATTGGGAAAATGAGGTGCTCCTAGGGGTCCTAGTGTATTGACATCACTAGAATAATTTCTATCATGAAGGTGAATATTTATATTTCCTATAAATTTATGCTCTGATAGAGGCATAAAAATAATCCATGTTGCCATCACCCTCAATCAACAACTGGCTATTGATTTTTCTTTGGCCTACCTTTATTATTCAAAACATTTTTCTTCTATGGGTTTCCATTTATGAGATATCTCAATAAAAGGATCGTGGATCCACTAACTCTAAATTTTACTATCTAGTTAATTGATATCTTCATGTAGCACTTCGATATTGTCACACAAAGGATCTTGGATATTTATACAATTTTGGATATCTCCCTTCTATCTTCAATGTTTTTTAAAGGACCTACCATGGAAGTCCATCCATGGTATAATTTTAGGAAAAGATCAATATATCATTAAATACATCACCTTTTATCCATATATAGTTATAAAATATTATTTTGTCTTCTAATTCAGGGGATTGAATATGATATAGAAGAGGATAGGGTTTTGATAATGAGTGATCTAAGTGTTTAACTAAAATATTAATAAATCTAGAGATATTATTGATATTAACCGTACACCTATATATTGTACTCTATATTGTAATTTTTCCATGTTTTTTACTGTACTATTTGAAATAGTTTCCTAAATTACCCTGGTCAAGATGATTATTTTCCTCATAGACCACTTTGAAAATAACACATATACTTTCTTGAATAGATCCCTCCTCTTTTCTTCATTGACAGATTTATAATATTATAGAAATCATCCACCTAGGATCCAATTTATAGAACCATGATTAAAATTGGTTATTTATTTCTGAATATCTTCCCTCTCTCCATCATCATAATTAATTTAAAACATAGATATAATATGGGACGTTTGATTCTAAATGGACTTTATTTTCATATAATTAATGGATGCATAAATTATATCCACTTGGATGTGATACATATAGAATATCAACATGTGATTATTATTGGGAATAACCTGAACACTATTAAGATTAATTTTATGAATAAAATCATGAATATAACAAGATCTATGCTTACGTTCCAAAATAACTAGAAGTGTGGTGTTATAACTTCAAATACTCTTTATAATGAATTTTATTTTTCGTAGGTATATGATTCCCATAGCATTCCATGTCATATAATTTACCATGGTGAAGGATAAGACTAGGAATGAAACCCATGGACATCTTTTTTTGGGTGAATATGAATTGAGTAAGTTGGAGTTTTTCTTAGAATAAGTGACCATGTTATTGGGGGTGGCTGGAAGAGAATTTTATTTCATTCACATGAGTTTTATAGGAGGTGACTCGGATAAATATTCATTGTCTCCATCCAAATCACTAAAGGAATATAAGGAGACTTAAAAAATCCACACATAGGGATTACCTTTGATTAATATTTGGATAGGTACTTGAAGAGGCTCTATAGATATCCTATGAAGAAGGTATCATACCAGATTAATTTTTATCATCTTTAACTTTTAAATATGTAGAATAAACAATAAATTTTTATAGCCTAACATGAAAATTTTCCATGAGAGAATAAGTGATATAGATAAATCCATACGCACAAAAGAATAAAATCATGTTTGGAGGATAATTCTGGTTGTCCTTGGAATATATTGTATTCAAAGCCAAAGGGGTATTAGAAAACACAACATCTAAAAACATTTTATTAGAGGAATCCAAGGAATATAAGAAAACAAAACCATTCAAATATTATAATATAAGGTGGGAAAGAGGATTGAAATATTCTTTAGTAGGAGGGAAAAACCCTTTAAATATTTCAAAACCACCTTCTCTTCAAGAGCATGGGATATTCCCGTAGGCTTTGAACAAGGATCCTTTCTAGTTGATTCACTAAAAGAAAGATCCATGAAAATAGAGATACCTTTATGTTTCCGGTAGGAATAAAATGAGTAATATTGAATATAGATGGAGTTATAGTACCCTTAAGACTATGAAAAATAGTAATGTTCCAAAAATTATGGGTTCAGTCTATCTTTGATGAAGACCTGACTTGAAAAAGGAATAGTTATTCAACCTCAGTATGGATCTGCACTACTATATGGGATTCCATTCTCATGATTTCCTAATCATCCTAAAAATAAAAAGATACTCAATTTTTTTTAAGGATTTATATGTTTTACAAATGTAGAGTAGGACTAATAAACTGGATCAATTTGACCTCTAGAGAGGAAACACAACCATTAATGAATTTAATATAACACATATTGAGGAGAAACATTCACCTTTCACATATTTTTCCTCCCTCATCCAAGATTTGGTTAAGTAGTGATTTATGAATAAGTGAATATTAAATGATTTATGGATCATCAAGAAAATGGAAATTGGTCCATCTAAACCCTCGGAGTGAATAGAATTGGAGAAGATCAAAATAGAGGGTCGATCTACCCCTAATTTTTCAAGAATCGTCTCTTAAGAATATTCCACAATCAAGGAAAAATCCCCTTATGAGATAGAAATCATTGGGCACTCATTCAAAACTATAGAGGGAAAAGGATCCAATTATTTTTAGGGCATCATATGTGGATTGATACATATCAATGATGGGGCCCCACTAAGAACCCAAACTTTGAAAGAGCTCGTAGAGAGAATTGGAGGATTGGATTGAGAAGATGGATTTAACACTATGAGACAGCTCTCCTAGAGTGATGTTCAACTACCATATGCTAGAATATGTAGGATTATAGTATTACAGTGCATTTATTCTCTATATAGAGATGTCATAGTCATAATAATAGATTATTGATCTAATGTTGTCATTCCATAGGGAGCCATCGTACTAAATATTTTAAAATTGGGTGAGATGCATGAGGGAAAATCATCATGTTGTGACCAAGATACCTAATTATCATATAATTTAACATAATTACGATTATAAATTGAAAATTTATAATCCAACATCATTTAATATTATCCATTAAAAAAGGAAAAACTAATTCATTCCTTTTTTAGGATCATCACCTCCGTAATGTAGCATATCTAATTATTCGTTTATTTTCTATATTATTTTTTAAAATATCATAAATTATGATTATCTACCTTAAATATATCAAAATATTATCATTATCATTTTATAATTATGACATAATTTCAAAATAACCCACTTATATAACCATACTCATCCATTAATTATGGTTTGTTCATGTTTGGGTTTGTTTGGCCACCAACATGAAAAATGCTATAAAATAATTTCATAAATAAAAATGAGATCTTAATAGATAATAATATATAATATAAATAAGAAAATATTTATCTTATTTTATCTATAGAATTGTAACATTAATATTAAACTCATTTATTATGATAGTAATGGTTGTTCCTTAAAAACACAGAAATATTCTCATCATCGATTTCATCTATAAGGATCATAACCAAAAATTACATAAAATAAAATTATAAAATTTTAAATAATTATAATGAATAAATTAAAGTACCTTGTGTGATTTGAGAATCATTAGCTTTGGGAGAGGAATGAATAACAACAACACTATTATGAAACTAATTTTAAATGATAATGATTTTTCACACATGATATTAAAAATATAAAATAACTAACAAATATACATATAAAGAATAAATAAAAATGAATTTTAGTAAAGGTTATAATTATGATTAATTTTATATAATATTTTATAAATATAGTTATTTTTTTAATATAGTGTATTGATGTTATTTGGTAGAATTCAGGTATTAATGTAAGCGTTGTTTGGTCTCAAATTAAATTCCATGAGACTTATTTCATATTGTGAACCATGATATGCTGTGATTATTTCCAACTGAATTTATTTTACCATATTTATGTAATTAATTTGTTTGAAGATCCATATCACCGTATTTCTTAAAATAGATTTTGATTTAATGGATACAAATGTTGTAAGGGTTTATTTGTATCATTTCGAAATGCATGAGATATGTTTTATTTTGTACAACATTTTTTCCATATGGTTTATATAATTACAATTTGAGAACTTTAATGATGAATTTTATTTTATCCAAGGAAGTTCAATTTAAATATATCACTTTAAATGGGGTTTGATAGTTATGTTACTCAAACTATGAGGGTTCCCCTTCCAATATTATTTTCATATCAATATTCTTTTGGAAAGATAATACATATGGGGAATTTTTTTTATCAAACCCCTCATTATTTATTTATGTTTCAAATTTCCACTTAAATATTTATTTTACCTTGACTCATATTTAACCCTAAGTGATTATTATAAGAGAAAGTTACGTCATCCCTTTTTCTCGATCAAGAACCTCCCTTTATCATTTTCATATTCAATAAATGATTTTGAAAATATCATTATATATATTCCTCAATAATTTTTTATTCAAAATATATAAAAAAATTACATTCATTATATTTTTTAAATATATTTTATCATTTTTCATATGGGTCATTTTCCTCAAATAATAAAGAGAGTCCCCTTTTCAAACTTTTCATGTGAACGCATCATTCCATCAACCTTGTCTTTTTTTGTAAAACAAACACTTTATGTTTTCATGTTTTTTAAAAAAAATTATTTTTATCTTATATTTATAAAATATTTATATAATTCTTTTAAAAGGTCAATGATATTTCTCATATAAAAATAAATTTTTTTATTATACCTAAATATATATTTTTATCACTATCAATATCTTTTGTTAAATTTTATGCTTGATCGAGGATATTCATCAAAGTATACAAACCCACTTCTTCTTTTTGATGGTTTTCAAACTACATTTTTCTATCGTAGATATGATATATCATTTCTTTTTTTTCCAAGTCATTAAATATTTATAAAAATATATTTTACTCAAATACATTTTCTTTGTGAATACTCTATATTTAATTCCTTTTAATGAAGGGTGTTTATGAAGATACCATACATCATTTGATTTGGTAAATTATTTAGTTAACTTTATACCCTCTATATATATGGTTTAAATACCATATGATATATTAGAACGTATTCAAGTATAAGGGTACTTGATATCATTTTATTCCCATTAAATTTATATTTTTAATAATTTTATGATTATTTAAAGAATTATGAATGTTATCTTGATGAGATTACATTTGAAAATGATATAAAACCGATATTATTTCCCTGGATTCCATATGATTTGGTTAATGATTATGTTTCATGTGCAAAATGTATGTATGGATAAGTTATGGTTTGGGTCCTATATAAACCTCTAATTAATTTGTTGGGTTTGATATATAATTAGATATTATGTCTTGTTCATAATGTTTTTTTAAAAGGTGTAGGACAATTAAGTTTACATACATTTTAATTTATGTATGTAATGAATTTGTTTACAAATTCATGATCATAATGATTTTCTTCACAATGTTTCTTATTCATAGGATTATGTAACAATTCTGTGTTGATTACTATTTTAGAAAATGTTACATTCCATGACTATGACTTCCATAACCTGACCCACCGAGGTCCACCAGGTCTGTGGTAGGCTAAATATAAAAACTCCAATCCCCCGTTCAATGTGCTAGGTGATAGAGACATGTAACGAGAAAAATAACTAAAATGGGAACTAGTTTTCTAATATACCTATATAAAGGCACACAATTATCCCCATGAAAACATATAGAGGAATATAATAAAGACATCAACATATATAGTATAACCATGAATTCAATAAAATATAAGGAGTATATCATAGTGTGATAATATAAACCAATAAATGGGTGGAAATACATTCCCAACTAAAAATGGAGTCCCAACATGAAATAAATGGAAGAAAGGAAAACTGAAGAGGGAACAAATCCTGATCTCTAAGTGTTTTCAATGCACCAAAGTATCACTAAGCTTCACTAATGTCTTCATCAATCTACCAGTCATCTAGACAAGAAACAATATGTTTAGGAAAAACACATATATGAGTGATTATATACATACCTATCACCCTATCGTCTTGAGAAACAGGATTGAAGGATTGATGGAAGTGGATCTGAGAGTGGAATCTCTTGCCGTGGCTGAAGTAGATAATGCCAACAGGAGGAGTTTTGATGGCATCACTCTGGGAGGTCGGATCAGGGGGCATGCTCTTCCAGAGTGTGCTGTTGGTGGAAGGGAATCAGAACATGACGAGGTTGGTAGGAATTTTTCTGAAGAAGAGCCCGGTTCAAGAAGCAAGAGGAGTAAGAGGAGAAGGAGGGGCAGAAAGGATTACTCCTCCTTACCTCCTCCTTTGAGGACCCGGTCAGCATGAAAGATAATGGTTGAGGAGATGGACAAGGAGGTCAGGTGTCACTGTAAGTCATCTGATCAACCTGAATCTTTCTCAGACTTGGTTATATGCTCGGACGAGGTAGTGACAGAGCAAGTGCTATTTCTCAATGCTTTGGAAGAGGAGGCGGCCAAGATGATGGGTCAGAATCTTGATGTTGACCTTAATGTAGAACAATATTTGTGGGTTGACAAATAAGATGTGATTCTATTTGCAGGCTTCAACAAGGGGTTGATCAAAATTGAGGAGTACATGTAGATCTGGAACAAACTGACCTCTACTTTTGAAGACCTAGAAAAGGGGGATCCACTTTTACAGGTCTCTAGTTTAACCTGGAAGATGGTTAGGGATACGAGTTCTGGTAGAACTCGACTGGTTTTCAATGATTTTGTTTTTTCATTCCCTAACTAATGTTTTGTTGAGTTTCAATCCTTGTTGTGTGGATATGCTGGAGGGTTAGATCGGCTCTGAAGGGTTAGAGCAGGCTGCTTCCTCCTCTGAAGGTCATTGGGGATGTGGCTTATTTAGAGGGATGGCTTGCCATCGGGAGGGACCATGCTTTCATGGGATCACCGATTGGTCCTTCTATGGAGGTAACGGTTGCTGCTTTTTCTTGTAAGAGGTTGGTTCTAGTTTGTTTTGTTTCGAACTGTTTGGTGTTTGTTGGAACCTTTGGTTTCTCACTTTTTCCTCAAAATTGTCTTTCTTAATAAAATAATAATAATTTGCGAATATACATACCTAGTAAGACACTATGAAAACAAAAATGGTATCAATAGAAAGATACAATAAAAGTTAACTCAACCCATAGAAAGAGGTAAAATGAACCTAATATATATTCACATAAAGAAACCCAAACAATAAAGAAAGGTAATATACCCAAACATATCATATATAAATATCCAATATTAATACATGAATATTAATTACATAACATAATGATCCATGATAGAATTGTTTAGATCTAGTTCCTTTGGAAACTTATACAAATAAACAACTAGTTCAGAAGTGGGCTACATCATCTCCCACTATGTTATCTGTAACTAGAACCCTTATTTTACATATCATACATAATACCATTATTTATAACATCATATAATGGTAATATAATAAAGTTCATCTAATATTATTATATAGGTTATATAAGGGATATATCAACATAACATGAGAATAGGGATATAAGAAGTTGAGAAAAACATATTAAAAAACATACCCTATATATCCTAGATAATAAACTTGAGTCGTGTCATAAATATTATCACATTATAAGACAGTAATCCTAAAGAAATTAGAGATCATTATGCATGATATCATAGAAATGGAATAAGATATATATTTTTGGAATAAAAAT
Organism: Viscum album; assembly: GCA_963277665.1. Lineage (NCBI taxonomy): Eukaryota > Viridiplantae > Streptophyta > Magnoliopsida > Santalales > Viscaceae > Viscum > Viscum album. The sequence continues at coordinate 381,117,991 of OY728142.1, forward strand.
AAGAATACAATATCTCATTCCAAGGCTATCCACCAATAAATTCATAACACGGTAGGCTTGGACTAACCACCCGTGTACCTGCTTTTGTATTGGGATATCCTCCCATGTTCCCTCTTTTAGGATTGAGATAAAAAATATGTACCCACTCTTGGAATTGGGATAACCTACCATATAACCAATGATCCCATATAACATTAATCAAAACCCAATTCATCGGAGGTAGATACAAGTCACATCTATCACATAAACCATACATTTATATGCCACAAAATCATAATAAATTAATCATATCATTCACCATGGATATGAAATAAGTTTCATAAAAATATTTTCATCGCTATCATAAACCAATAGAAGAAAGAATAAATATGGTATCATTGTTTCATGTCTCTAGTAAATCATATTTAACATAATATTATTTCATCTTATATGGAAACTGATTTTGAATGATCACTAAGAACATTTATTATGAAAAATATCATTTCCATTTATGAATTTTTTATTTAAAATCTCAAAACATTTGAAATTTTAATGAAGTATTTTCCTTGAAAATAACTATATAAACTTTTAAATGAAGCTCCAAATAATTTACTAATCAAGTTAGTAGAAATTTTTTTCATCTCATGTGTGTTAAAATAATGATTCCTTATGAATTTTCATAAAAATTAAAAAGAAAATTATTCATTATAATACAAGAATATTCCTTTAAAACCAATTTCTAAAATATTAAAACAATGGAAATGTTTTTTAAATATTTAGTGAATTGTAAAAACATTTTATAAAAGTTTAGAGAACATGGATATAGAAGAAAATGGTTTTTCGACCAATGAAGGAAATGAAGTCCATTTTCATTAAAAGAGTTCTTTTGCAATATTGTTTACATAAAAGGAGGAAAATTAATGGAAAACATGTATTCTACACTAATAACTAGAGAATTATATATTTTAGGAATTTATTTTTTTTATATCATAATATTTCATCATCTCATGCATAATCATAAACAATCCCAAAAACAATGAGATTATAACATCAATCCATTTCCACTTTGACAACTTTGGAATCGTAATCCCCATAAAAGAATAAAATAAATAGAAAGATTATTTATCCTATAAATAAGAATAATCATGATATAAAATATCAAAATTGAAGTAAATAACCCTTATAAAATAATATTGGTGCTTTACATAACATACGTCTCAGAGAATGAAACTTTAGACAAAAATCTCGTACCATAAGCCTCAAATTTCTTTGTACCCATTTCATCCACCTATAAAATAAATATTGGTATATTATAAATATTTAAATAACCATAATCATATTTTTAATACCATTTATTATTTACTTACAACCTTTTATTATACATTTAATCATAATTTCTTTTTAGAATTATAGTACATCTAATAAATACATCGTTTTTCAATTATGTTTTTCTGTACATTAATTTCCATCATGGATACTTATATCCATAGTTTTAACCATGATATAAATATCATATATATTCATTATATACGAATTTATATTAATCCATTAAATTTTAAATATAAAGTGAATTACACTATTTATGATGACGATACACCATATGTACGCATGAATGTTGTTTTCATTTTCTAGAAGGATGAAAATAATGGAATTAAGATAATATATTATCATTCAAGGACTATTTTTATTTCATATATATTACCTATGTTCACTAAATTTAACCTTATTTAATTTTATGTAATGCATAAGTGAAAAATTAATCACATCGCTTCGTGAGCCGGGACTCCAACGTATACATGAGTGATGTTATTGTATTCCCATTGAATGAGAAGTAAAAAATGTATATATGATATTATAATTATATAAGTATAATAATATAATAAATTTCATATATATATATACACTAAACACATAACTATATCCATCCGTGAGAGGTGGTTTTTGAAAATTAGTAACATCATATTTCAAGGTTGTAGTCTATTGTACACACGATTGACTATTTTGTTTCTTATTTGATGGAATATGAGATAGATTTATGTTATGAAAAAAACAAAGTAACATATCATTATCTGGGAGATAAAATTTTTATTATATTATCATAGGTCATGAATTTTTAATGTTGTTGTAATAAGAAATAATAATAAAATATTTGTTTTTTAATTTTACCTCTTCTTCGGAGAACCTCATTAGGTTTATACCTAAAGACTTATTATAAAGGTTTAATAAAAAACAACCATATAGTATGAGGGTATCTAATTAAGGAATATATTTTGGTATTTAATGGATTAAAATATATATATTTAAGTGTGAATATGATAGGATAGGGGGTGACCTTTTATAAATAGGTGAGAGGACACACATTGAATTTTTGAAAACAATAAAGTGTACCCATGTTTTACAAATGCCACAATGATAAAAAAAATGTGTATTTAGTGTTCCTTATAAGTTATATGGTCTAAATATTTCCATTAATTGGATTTTGGACAAGTTTATATGTCATTTTACCAATAATTATTTATCTTAACCCCTCGGTACCCCACGGTAAACCTGTTTTAACCATGGTCATGGTAATAATTTTTTTGGTTTTTACTATTAATTATAATAAAAAATTAAGATAAAATTATTATATAATAATAATTAAGGTCAATAAAAATATGGAATCCATGTAACGCCCCGACCCCAGTTATCCATAGTTGGTGCATTATTACATAACTTCAACATGATCACAAGAGATCAAATCCTGAATGACTGATCAGTTTAGTAACCTTGAAATTACTAGATACATTCACATGTTTTACATTACATCATGAAATAAAAACATCAACAACATTTTGTACCCTTTTTAACACACATATATACATATCTTATCCCTCTAGGTGAACCATAAAATACCTCTTCACATCCTTGGAAATATAAAACACAGTAAGTGGTGATCTCAGATGCTCGGTAAGGATAAAAATATAGCCAAGACTTTCATAAATAAGCTTAAACATTTAAGGAAATGTATAAGACTAAAACTAAAGTCATTTAAACTTAAACATCAGCATAATATGGGAACTATAAAATCAAATAATTCTATTAAATTATTCCCATGGATATTCTACTCGTCGAATAATCACATTCAATATCAATAGCCACTTTCATAATGATGGAATATATAATGCAAGACTTCATAACCACATAGTCAAGGCCTTGTGCCAAGACTACAAATAAGATTTTTTCAAGGCCTTGTTACAAGACACTAGTTTGTCTCATGAGCCCTACCGATGAATCAAGGAGCTATAACGGGATCCACCACCCACTAACTAAGTCCAATGCATTCCTCTCATGAAAAGGTTTAAACATAACATAAACATTCATATTAAAACTAGCATACGAAATGTCATTACATTATCCAAAAACCATGAATGGTGTAAAAATAACAAATAAATAGTCAAAAATATCACAAAACCTTTAATAAAATATGGATGATTTTGTATCATAATAAATCCACTTCATACAACTTTAAAATTCATCAAAGGATATTGACATAGATGAAATGAAAATGATTTTAAATAAGTACCTTTTTATATTTTTAAATCATTTAAAAGTCATGTAATTATAAAAGAAAACATTAATTTTGAAAATATTATTATAATCTAGTATGGAAAGCTTTGACGATGATATAACAGTGGAAAATAGCCACACCCACCGTATAATTTAAAAAATACCTACTTACCTAAATTTTGTCGAAAAGGTCATAAAGTACCTTGTTTCGAAAATGACATAATGATTCCTTTCCAAAAATATATTTTCAAATAAGGGTATAAATTAAATTAAACCATAGTATAGTAAATACTAAAAAAATTAATTACATTTTAAAGAAAACATGGATTTCAATGATAATGAAATCTCAGTAGATTCTTACATACTAGTAACCTCTGATAAGTAAAGAGACTGTAGAATTAACCCTTTCCTTGTACTTTTCTTTAGTTGAGGGTATGTTAACCTACTGTAAAATATTTAAAACATTGTTATTAAATTATACCAGAACTATACACATAAATATTATATCATTTATTATCTTCTAATACTTCTTTGTTAATAATATTTCAGTAGTATCATTGTTTCAGGTGTTGGCTGATTCGTTTTCTATTATATGCTTGGTTACATAAGCCGTGTTTTTTATGGATAGGATGTATTTTATTCATATAAATAATTTAATTATGTTAATAAACATTATTTTTAATCATAAAATAAAAAGTATTCTTGAATGATTGTGATGGTGAATGAATCTCATCGCGTTCGTGGAGACGGTAATGCGTACATACCCATGAGAAATAATATCATTACATTGATGGTGAAATCGTATGTAATTGGATGGTATATCATATATAAACAATAATTAACATTTATATTTATTATTTATATCAGTTATACTAATTATTATACCATTCCAAATAATGATGAGTTTGAATAACAAATAACACCACGACGTGGAGACAGTAATCCGTACATATGCCCATATGCTGACTTTGTCATTTATAGGATGGATAGAATAACAAATATGGTTGTACCATATATATAATAACATAAAAGTATGTATAAGGTACTGTATTTATTATTTTGGTATGGAAACAACAAAGAAATATGATTTGGAAGATGAAATGAACTTGAAAGAGATGATAAGATATTTACCACTTCTTCAGGTTCTTCCTTTTGATTTGATCAAAAGAGATCCTTATGTTGGCTTTATTACCAAAGAGAGGAATCTTGGATAAAGTGAGTAATGTTGGGAGGATATTTGGGTAGGGGTATGTAGAGAAAAATGGATTTGGTGGTGTGAAATTAATAGAAGGGGAAGTACCCTATTATAAGAGAGGTGAGGGTCACTTGTGGAAAAGCTTGAAATATTATTTTATAATAAAATAATTTTCAATTTATAATGGCTACAAAATGATTTAATTAGATTATAATGTGGGGATTAGTCGAGAACATTTCAAACAATAGGTTTTATATTGGTTTGGGTCATCATATTAACTTATCTTTTAGAATTAACTCTTAGTAAAATAGTTTACCTTTTTCGATGTCTCTTTGTATTTTTATATTACATGGCGAATAGACAAACTATAACAAGCCAACCAAACTCCATGTGGTAAATTATTAATATAAATAACCTTATCAAAGTCCTTTGGCTGAATATTAGATTTCAGAAATATTATATCAATTAGTAATATAGTATTTCTTATAAAAACTCAATTATGTCAATTTTTTACACTGTTTATTATTTGATTTTTTTTGAAAGCCATAAAAACATTATTACGTAGAATAAAATTTATTTAACCAACCCTAACATTTCATATTAACCTATAAAATTAGTGTAATTAATAATTAGTCTAAATTTAAATTTATTTATATATTTATAATATAAATTATATTAATCTTTTATTAATAAGGTAAGAACTACGTCATCAACGTGTGATAAATAAATTAAATTATTTAATGTCTACAAATTATAAATAAAATACCATTATATAGGAAATCTTATTATATTTATAATTATTATTTATAGTCGAATTTATGTTATGTATAACCATATATTAGAAAAGGTTTAGTTATTAAACATTGAATTTAACTCTTTTCACTCTTCTTTAAATAAAATAATAATTAATTTCCTAATCTAATCCAAGTGGACCATAGGGGATAATATTTTATTCTTAAGTTTTTTTTCGGTGTAATTAAACTTATCCAATACAATTAGGTCATGTGTAAGGGTAATTATGATATCATTTTTACCTTTAATTACCCTATTTACTTTTAACCGTGGTAAATAAAAGGTAAAAGTTACTATTCACCAAAAATTATTTTCATCTTATTGAAAAAATAATAATTACTGATATCAACTATGTCTCTTGGATATTTTAAATTCAACTCACAGAAGCGGTAAAATTATATTTTATGCAAATTTGCAAATTCTCTTAAGAGGTGGGTAAAAGACGGTAAAAAGTTCAATAAATTTTTTATATATCTAAACATATTATAAAATGACTCCAATGAATTAAATTGAACATATATAGGTATTATGTATTTATTTTTACCTAAAATAAATTTATATAAAATAAAAAATTATTTAAATGAAAAATTCGGTTTTAACCAATAACGCAATGTTTGTCACTATTCATCAAAAATGGAAAGTTTTCAAAAAAATACCAAAAATTCACCCTATCTTATTTCTATATTCCAATTTCAAAAATGAAGTCCATTTTGAAAAATAAAATTTTTTAAATTTCAAAAAGTGAGTATTACTATTCATAATGTCTAGTTTGATTGGTCCCAGTGTGTTAGAATCTAAAAGTTGCATACAATGCAATCTATTGCATTATTCAAAAGGTAACCTAACATGGAAGCTTGGGGTGTTACATTATCCCCTCATTAAAATAATTTCATCCCCAGAATTTCTAGAATATTATTGCATAAAATGATTTGGGTGGTTCTTCATTAGAAGTTTCTCAGGAGCCCAATTTCCTTCTTCTATCTTATGACTTATTTGTAGAACTTTTACTAAACCAGTCATCCAGTTTCTCAACACTTGTTCTCTGGTATCAAGAATTTTTAAAGGCTCTTCAAAATATGACAGATTAGGTTCCAGTTCAATTTCTTCATAGGTGAGTAAATGTGTTGGGTCAGGCATGTATTATCTCAACAGTGATATGTGGAACACAACATGATATTTGGAGAGACATGGAGGAATTTCTAGATGATAAGTTACAACTCTAATTCTTTCTAGAATTTCAAATGGTCCTATGTACCTGGGACTCAATTTACCCTTCTTACCAAAATGTATAACACCATTCCGTAAAGAAACCTTCAAGAAAACATGGTCTCCTAATTGAAATTATCAATCCTTCCTTTGTTTATCAGCATAGCTCTTTTTCAAACTTTGGGATGCTCTGATGTGGGTTTGGATAACCTTCACCTTTTCCATCGTTTCCTCAACAAGTTCTGGACCTATGAGTTTCCTTTCACCAAAATCACACCAAAAAGTTGGTGTGCGACATCTCTTTCCTGTAATGCATTATATGGTGTAATCTAAATACTTTAATAGAAGCGATTGTTATAGGAAAATTATACCCGAGGAAAATATTGATCCCACATACCTTCAAAGTCTTGTGAAAAAGATCTCAACATGTCTTATAAGTTATTAATTGTCTCTTCTGATTGTCCATCGGTTTGAGGGTGTTAGGAAGTGCTCAAACGAAGTTCAGTATTCAGAGCCTTCTGAAGACTTTTCTATAATCTTGATGTAAAATGTGGATCACGATCAGAAACAATCGATACTGGTATTCCATGAAGTCTTAGAACTTCATTAATATATAGTTTTCTATATGTTCAAGTGAAAAATCTTCCCTTATAGATAGAAAATGTGCAGCCTTGATAAGATGATCAACAATGACCCAGGTTTCATCATTCCTTCTAGGAGTCTTTGGTAGCCTCAAGGCAAATCCCATCATAATATTATCCCATTTCCACTCAGGTATGGGAAGAGGTTTCATGACTCCTCCAGGCTGTTGCCTCCCATCTTTCACTTGTTGAAAAAGCATACATCTTAACACAAAATCAACAATCTCCCTCTTCATGTTGTCCCACAAAAAATGTTCCTTCAAATATCTATACATCTTGGTACTCTGAGGGTGTATAGAGAAAATGGAGCTATGAGAATCATCCAAAAATTCCCTTTTTAGATCAAGTATATCGTGAATATAAATCCTCTTACCAAATTTCAAAATTCCATCTTCATATATGATGTCACTCAATATCCCATCATTCACAGCTTTAATCTTCTTTTGAAACACCTTATCATCAATCTGAGAACTCATTATCCTTTCTAGTAAAGATGATTTGGCAACCATTTGAAAAAATATTGATGTTTCACCTTCCATGGTTTTTTCCATATCCATCTTTACTAGATCCCTGAAAATAGTATCCCTTTCAACTCTCATCTTGTTCAAAACTCCATGATCCTTTATACTCAAAGAATCTTCCACCTTATTTTCCTTTCTTGGGTGGTAGTGTATATTGAAATCATAATCCTTGAGTAGTTCAAGTCATCTCCTTTTCCTCATGTTGAGTTCTTTCAGTGAGAAAATAAACTTCAAACTATTTTGATTAGTATATATCTCACAATTTTCACCATAGAGATATTGTATCTATATCTTCAACGAAAATATTACATCTTCTAACTCAATATTATGAGTGGGATAGTTTTGTTCTTGATTTTTTACCTATAATTATGCATAGGCAATATCACTATCATTCTGCATAAGGACACAACCAAGTCCTTTCTTGGAAGCATAAATATAAATGACAAACTCATCATTTCTCTATGGTAGAGTCAATATAAGAGCATTTACTATTCTTCTATTCATTTCTTCATAAACTTATTCACACTCTTTTGTCCAAAACAAATTTAACCCTTTTAAGTGTGAGCTTGGTTAATGGGTTTTCCAATCGTGCAAATTTCTGGACAAAACACTAATAATAGCCTACTAAACCAAAAAAACTATGTACCTCAGTTATTCTTGTTGGTGCTGGATATTCTTGGATTGCCTTGGTCTTTGAAGGATCAATAGTGATTCCATCCTTAGAGATAGTATGTCAATGAAAAGAAATCTTTTGAAGCCATAATTCACACTTCTTAAACTTCCCATATAATTCATTTATTATATGAGTCTTTAGATTAATGTGCAGGTGATTTTCATGATCTTCATATCTTTTGGATTATAACAAGATATCGTCAATAAAGACCACTAAAAATTCATCAAGATATTCCTTGAAAACTCTATTCATTAGATCCATGAAGACAGAGGGTGCATTAGTCAATCCAAAAGGTGTTACTGTAAACTCGTAATGCCCGTACCTAGTTTAAAATGTTATTTTTGGAATTTCTTCCTTCTTCACACACAACTCATGATATCCAGATCGAAGGCCAATCTTTGAAAAATATTGAGCTTAATGAAGTTGGTCGAATAAATCATCAATTTGAGGTAGGGGATTCTTGTTCTTTATTGATATAGCATTGATATCCCTATAGTCAATGCACAACCTCATAGATCATTCATTATTCTTAACAAAAAGGAAAGGGTTTACCCATAGGGAAACACTAGGGTGAATAAATACCTTGTTACTCAATTCCTCTAGTTTCTTCTTTACTTACAATAATTCCAAAGTGGGCATTCTATAAGGGGTTTTTGATATGGGCGTTGAACAAGGAATTAAATTAATAAAAAACTCAATTTCTCATTCTGGAGGATATCCTGGTAAATCCTCTGGAAACATGTCAATGTATTCTTTCACAATAGGTATGTCCTATATTTGAACATTATTTTACTCACACAGAGCAATTTCATTCTCTTCCTCCCCAATAATTGAATTTAGTAGAGTTACTTGGGGTGGATCTAGATAATAATCTGGTGGTGACTTTACTACTCTAAAGATAATGTACTCCTTATAATCATTAAGAATTGTAACCTCCTTCTTTTGATAATAAATGTCTGCATCATGGTCCAAAATATAATCCATTCCGAGTATTATATCAAAGTAAATCATTGCTATGATGATGAGATCAGAAGATAAATAATATTTATATGACCTAATGTGAATTAATTAACAAAACATTGTTGTGATGATACTTCCCTTATGTGTTTTGACTAACAACTCCCTTATTAAGTCAAATTGAAAATATATAATTTTCATTGAAAAATGGGAAGATGTAAAATCATGCGATGATCCAAAATCAAATAAATAATTCGCTAACCTTGAGTGAGACATTAAATTACCTACCACCACATCTTTCATAGCTTCATCCTCCACCTTAGTGATCACATATGCTTTGCCTTATACCCTTGGCCTTTTTTGAGGTAAGTTCCCTTGGCTCTTAGGACATTTATTTGCATAATTCCCCTTTTCTCTGCAATTTTAGCCTTCAACATTGTCAACCTCTTTCTCCCCCTTGCAATCATGAGAATAATGGTTGTTTTCACCACACTTGTAACAGACTCTCATTCCCTTCAGGAATGTACCAGCATCATTCTTCCCACATTTACCACATGATGGATATTCAAATTTTCCCTTCTTCCCCTTATTTCCATTTCTAGAGTGTTCAATAGATCTATTTTTATCTTGTTTGTATTTAATGTAGTAAGACATAGATAATTCCTTTTCTATCTTGATAGCACATGAGACAATATCATCTTATGATGAGAAGGACTATGAGACTAATCCTAAACAGAGAAATGGTTTTCACCCATCAAAAAATCAATCAATTTGACTCCTTGGTTTAAATATATAATCCAATTCATGCCTTGCAAACTTGTAATGTTATACTCATACTTTGCGACATTATCATCCTCCTTTTCCATTAGAATTAGAAATTTTCATTCCATATCAGCTTGATGGTCATGAGGAAAGTATTTTTCTAAGAAAATATCTTTAAGCTCCCTCCATTCTATGTTTGATACTTCTTCATCTTCCTTTTTTTAATTAATGACTACAATTGATCTGCAACTCTCGTGAGGTGATAAACTGCCATGAAAACGTTTTCCCTTTCTCTACTCACCAAACCATGAAATATTTTCTCTAATGAACTTATCCATTTCTCAGTCACTGTTTGATTTTTACTAACATTTAATGTTTGTGTTTTTTCCTCATGAAATGGTCTAACATTGATCCTCCGCGTTGTGGATCAGGGTGCTCCATATGGGTAAGGTTTTTATTCATAACCTGAGTGAGTTGTCCTAGTATGGTGATAAGCTGATCAGCACCAGATGCTTCACCAGCTCTACTATAATTATCTTGAGTAAGAGGGAAATCCCTACATGTATTACGTGGGTTGATACGGTTTCCATTCCATCCACTAGGAACCATTTCTAAATAAGGGAATACACTAGATTAGTTTATGAATCACAATACATAATTCTAAACTTGTTAAAAACAAAAAATAAATTGAATATTTATGGATATAATCCATAATCATAAAAAATGTTTTGTTGGAGGAATTATATATTCATAAACCCTTCATAATGGTTTGTAAAGAATATTATAATTATCCTAATCATATACCACAAGAGTTTCGTTACCAAGAGTGTCGCAAGTCCCGTTGTCGTGCACTAGTTCTCGTTCAAGTCTAGCTCAAATCGATGTTTTTGGGGTTTACACCTAGTTACATATGTTCCAGAGCCGCCACTACTAGCTCGTGTCTAGACATGGATGTATTGCTTGAAATATTTACAAAATCTCTACCGTACCAAAAGTCTATGATGTTCTTCTATAATAATCCTTAAAGTCTATCTTAGGGTAGTGTTCTCAAATTAGAGTTTTTCTAAATCTAGTTTCCAAGGTTTGTACTAAACTTCCTCTGATACAAAATGTAATGCCCCGACCCCAATTACCCAGAGTCGGTTTACTACTATATAACATTGGAATGATTACAAGGGATCCAATCCCAAAAGACCGATCAGTTTAGTAGCATTGGAAGTACTAGATATATTCATAAGTTTTACATTACATCATTAAATAAAAGCATCAACAACATTTTGTCCCCTTTTTAACACACTTATATCCTAATCCTATCCCTTCAGGTCAACCATAAAATACTTCTGCACATCCTGGGAAAAATAAAACATAGAAAGGGGTGACTTTAGATGCTCAGTAAGGATAAACATATAGTGAAAACTTTCATAAATAAGCATAGACATTTAAGGAAATGTATAAGACTAAAACAAAAGCCTTTTAAACATAAACTTTAGTATAATATGGAAAATATAAAATCAAATAATTCAATTTACTTATTTACATGGATATTCTACTTGTCGAATAATCACATCCAATATCAATTTCCATGTTCATAATGATGGAATGTATAATTCCAGACTTCATAACCACATATTCAAGGCCTTATGCCAAGTCTACAAATAAGATTTTTCCAAGCCCTTGTGCCAAGAAACTATTTTTTCTCATGTGACCTTCTGATTCATCGAGGAGCTATAGCAGGCTCCACCCATCAATTACTAAGTCCAATGCATTCCTCTAATGAAAAGGATTAAACATAACATAACCATTCTTATTAAAACACCCATACTAAATGTCAATACTTTATCCATAAACCATGAATGGTGTAAAAATAACACATCCATAGTCCAACAAATCACAAAACCTTCAATACAATATGAAAAATTTGTATCTTAATAAATAAACAACAAACAATTTTAAAATCCATCAAATGATGTTGACATAGATGGAATTAAACTATTTGAAATAAATTCCTCTTTCTATTTTGAAATAATTTAAAAGTCACGTAATTATAAAAGAAAATATTTATTTTGAAAATAATCATATAAGATTGTATGATAATCTTTAACTATGATATAATGGTCTAAAATATCCACACCCACCATATAAGTTAAAAAAATACATTCTTACCTTAATTTTGTTGAAAAGGTCTTAAAGTATCTTGTTTGGAAAACGACGAAAAGATTCCTTTCATAACATATATCGTAAAATAAGGGTATAAATGAATTTAACCCATAGTATAGTAAATAGTAAAAATGTTTTGAATTAAATTTTTAAGAAAACATGGATGTGGATGAAAAAGAGGTTCCAGTAGATACTTACATATTAACAACCTCGGATAAGTAAGGAGACTGTAGAATTAACCCTTACCTTATACTTTTCCTTAGTCGATGGTATGTAACCCTAATTTATTATATTTAAAACATTGATATCAAATTATTAAAGAATTGTATAAATAAATATGATATCATATACTACCCTTTAATATTTCTTTGATAATAATATTTTATTACTATCATCGTTTCGGGTGTTAACTGATTCATTTTCCTTTATATGCTCGGTTAAATAAGCCATGTTTCTCATGGATTGGATGTATTTGATTAATATACATAATGATATTATGATCATATACATTATTTTTAATTACAAAATGAAAATTATTCTTCAATGATTATGATAGGGAATGAATCTCATCACGTTAGTGGAGACAGTAACCCGTATGTACGCACAACCAACAATATCATTATATTGATTGTGAAATAATATGTAATTAGATGGTATATATTATATAAGTAATAATTAAAATTTTATATTTATTATTTATATCAGTTATACTCATTATTAATGTCATCCAAATAATGATGTTCTTGAATAACAAAATACACCACGCCGTGGAGAAAGTAATCAGTACGTACACACATATTATGACTTTGTCATTTATAGGACAGATAGAATAATTAATATAGTTGTACCATATTTATAATAACACCATATTATGTTTGAGTCACTGTATGTTTTATTTTTTTATGGAAACTACAAAGAAAGAGGAAGTGGAAGAAGAAAAAAACTTGAAAGAGGTGATGAAATATTTACCTCTTTTTGGGTTCTTCCTTTTGAATTGTTCAAAATGGCTCCATAGGTTGGATTTATGACCAAATGAAGGCCTCTATGATGAAGGGATGAAAGTTGTTATGATATTTGGGCTGGGTTATTCGAATCCAAATGGAATTGGAGGTGTGAAATTAAGAGAAGTGAAAGTACTTTTTTATAAGAGAGGTGAGGGTCACTTTTGAAAAATCATGAAATATTATTTTATAATGAAATCATTTTCAGTTTCTAATGGATCAAAAATGATTTATTTATAGGATAATTGTGTGATGGGTCAAAAAACGCTCAAAAAATAGGTTTTATACAGTTTTAGATCATTATATTAACCTTATCTTTTAGATTTAACTCTTAGATAAATAGTTTGACATTTACCACGTCTCTTTGTATTTTTATATTCCATGGTTAATAAACTTACTATAACAAGGAAAGATAACTCAATGTGGTTATTTATAAATATATATAACCTTATATAAGTTTTTTGGCCAAACTGTATATTTTTAGGAATGTTATATCAATTAATAATATAGTATTTGTTTTAAAAACTCAATTATGTCAATTTTGACATTATTTAGTATTTGATATTTTTATGAAAGCAATAAAAACATTATAACTCAGAATAAAATTTATTTAACCAACCATAACATGTCATATTAACCTATAAAATTAGTATAATTCATCATAAGTCTCAAATTACATTTATTTGCATATTTATAATATCAATTATTTTAATCTTTCATTAAAAAGGTAATCACTACATCATCATTGTGTCATAAATAAATTAATTTATTTAATGTCTAAAATTTATAAATAAAATACCATTATGTAGGAAATATTTTTATATTTCTAATGAATATTTATAGTCTAATTTATCTTATGTATAAACCTATATTAAAAATGGTTTAGTTATTAAACTTTGAATTTAACTCTTTTAACTCTTTATTAAATAAAATAATAATTAATGTCCCAATCTAATCCAAGTGGATCAATGGGGATAATATTTTATATATAAGGTTTTTCTTGGACTAATTAAGCTTATCCAAAATAATTAGGACATGTGTTAGTGTAATTATGATATCATTTTTACCATTAATTGCCTTATTTAATTTTAATCGTGGTAAAGAAAAGGCAAAAGTTACTATTCATAAAAAATTATTTTCATCTTATTGAACCACAATTTACTTAATGATATAAACCATGTCTCTTTGATTTTTGAAATTCATCTCACTGAAGCGGTAAAATTATACTTTATGGAAATTTTAAAATGCTATTAGGATGTGGGTAAAAGACGGAAAAAAGTTCAATAAAATTTTTATATATCTATACTTATTATAAAATAAATCCAATGAATTACATTGATCATATATATGTATTATGTATCTATTTTAACCAAAAATAAATTTAAATAAATTAAATGATTATTTAAATAAAAATTTTTATTTTAACCAGTAATGAAATGGTTTTCACTATTCATACAAAAATTTAAAGTTTTCAAATAAAATACTAAAAATTTACCCTAAGATAATTTCAATATTCCAAATTCAAAAATGATGTCCATTTTGAAAAATAAAATTTATAAAATTTCAAAAAGTGGGTATTACTATTCATAACAGCTATTATGATTAGTTGTAGTGTGTTAGAATCTTGAAGTTGTGTACAATGCACGATATTGCATTATTCAAAGGGAAACGTACTATGGAAACTTGGTGTGTTACGATACATGTTTTTAAATTACAATCATAGGTGTTGGAAAATTTAAATTTAAATTATACCTACGAACGAGATGAAAACATTTTTTTCCAAAGATAAATTCATAAAAATATTAAAAGGTTTTACATAAAGTTCAACATGAAATTGATTAAAAGGACATATATTTAATTCATTACATTATATTTGACATTATTTCAATTTAAACCCTATTTTAAAACAAAATCTAACCTTATATAATCTTAAAATGAAAGGGAAATTTTCTATAAAACCCAATATTTTCACAATTTATTGAAGAATAATTATTTTAAGAAAAATCCCAAAACATCATAGCAAGATAATTTTAAATTTTTAATTCCAAAAAGGAAGACCATTTTTTAAAATAAATTTTCTAAAATGGTCAAAATACGACATCTATTATTTGCACAAAAAAATCAATACAAATCATTTTTTATGGAAAAAAGTATTTTTCGAAGCATATAGGGACTTTACAAAAAAAAATAATTTTTTATCAATATAAATCATTTTTATAAAACCATTATACATTTTTTAAACTTATCCTTACACATTTATTCATATTTAACAACTAAATAATTATGGTCATTTTTTAAAATAATATTAATAGTTTATCATGGTTCTTTAAAACATGGTGTTTTAGGTTACACAATCTATCGATGAAATTAAATTTATTCAAAAATATATTTTTTAAAATCACAAGTTGTTACATTATACCACCCTAAAAATTATTTTAATCCTCAAAGTTTTATCACTTTTATATAGATAACTAAGGATACTTCTCCATTATTACATACTCATCTTCCCAGGTAACTTCTTTAAACAGTTGGTTTTGCCACAAACTTTCATCAAGTGAGTGGTCATGTTTCATAAACATTCCCTATATAATATAAAATCTCCACCATTAGTTCCTTATAATAATTATCATACTATAGTGGTATGGAATCTAAATACATTACATGTGATCTATTAGTTACGTATTTTCTCAAGGGAGATATATGGAACACATCATGAACCCGAGAGATATCTTGTGGAAGTTCCAAATGATAAGTTATGGTTCTGATAGGATCAAGAATTTAAAAGGGCATGATATACCTAGGACTCAGTTTTCACTTCTTTATAAATAAAATTACCGTAAACTATGGATATATTCTTCAGAACACATTTTCATCCACATGAAATTCTAGATCACACCAATGATTATCAACACAACTTTTCTTCCGACATTGTACCGCCATTATATATTTCTGAATGGGTCTAACCTTATCTAGAATCTATTAATATAGATCATTTTACTATATCATGATTTCTCTAAATTAATCCTAATACATTGGATTTATATACATAATTTAATATATTTATTCATAAGGATCGATCTAAATTATTGATTAAAGGCTATTTTTATACGAAAAATCAACTAAACGAAGGTATTGATCCCAACTTCATTGAAATTCCTAGAAAATTTCTCGCAATATCCCCTATAGTTTTAATTTTTCTCATAGATTAACCATATTTATGAGGATGATACACAGTACTGAAACTCAACTTTGTATCAAGATATCTTTCAAGTCTTTAATAAAGCATCGAAGTAAACCTTGGATATTAATTAGATACAATGGAATGTGGTACTCCATGAAACCATAACACTTTCTAAATGTGTACACTGGAAGATGATATGGAGAGAAATATTCTCTGATAGTGATGAGGTGTACTTTCTTTGTATGGATATCAACTACAACTCATATATCATTGTTCCATTTAGACATTTTGGGGATTCTTATTACAAAATACTTGTTTATTTTTTCCCATTTCCATTCTAATATAGGTAATTGTTTTAATATATCCTTATAATTTGTTTCTCTTATCCATAATTTATTGACATGACAATCATTAGGATAAAAACTATTTGATATCTCTCTTCATTCCATCACAACATAATTACTTTTTCTAATATCTACTTATCTTTGTACTTCTAGGATGAATAGAAAATGAAGAACTCTATGTCTCTTCTAACAAATTCTTATTCAGATCGGGAATGGATGGAACACAAAATTGGTTCTTAAACCTTATAATTCAATAATAATTAAGGTTATGCTCAAAAAAAATTTCCACCATTTTATATAACTCTGTGTCCTCCTTGTGATCTTATTTATCTTCATTTGGATAGATGATTGATTAATTTTTTTATAAAGATTCCATTTATTAACTTCCTTCAAGAATTGATGATCCATCCTTCGAAAATAAATAAATATTGGATCATTTATTGTCTAATTCATGCATAATATAGCATGATCATTTCAACTCAATGCATTATCCTCCTTGTTCTCTTTCCTAGGGAGGTAACCTATTAAGTAGTTACAATATTTATTCAACTATAACCAACTTATTTGGAACATATTGAACTCCTCTATGTGAATATATACTAAAAACTTATATGATCATAATATATGTCACACTTTTCTCCATAAAGATAATTATTTCATTTCGTTAATCAAAAAATTACCATAGTTAAATCCAAATCATGAGTTGGTAAATTTTTCTCATTAAACTTCAATTTTCATAAGATATAAACTATAAACATTTCATTATTCATGAGAAAACATCACAATCCTTTATTGTATAAATCATTATATATTAGATACCCTTAACCACTATAGGTTAATGAAATAATTGGATCACTAACTAATATTTTCTTTGTTACTTTAAATTTTACTCACATTCATCTGTACATAGGAACTTATCTTCCCTCCATATTAACATTATGAGTGCTATTATATAATCATGATAAATTATCCATAGATCATCGATAATATCTATGTTAACCATGAAAACTATTGATCTCATTCATAATGGTTGGTTGGGTCCAATATACAATAGCCTCCTCCTTTTATAGTTCTACATATATACATTATCATGAGTTTAATGATCAAAAAATGAATCCTTTTTCAGAAAAAAAATTACACTCTTTGTAAATTTTACATAAAATTTCTCATACATGGTGGTCTTTAGTAAAATCATCATGTGATCTTAATACAATTTATTTCTATTTGAATAAATGAGAATATAGTACATAAAGACTCTAAAAACTTATCAAGGTAATATATAAAGAGTCTATTCATTAAATCCATTAATATAGTATAGAATTAATAAGATTGAATGGAATTCATATGGTCAATAAATTTTACAAAATGTTTTCTTGGGTATATCCTCCTTTTTGAACCTCAATTGATAATATCTATAATTATGGTCAATCATTAAAAAGTATGTATATATTCATAGTTAATCAATAGAGTTATCAATATTGGGTAGAGGGTACTTGTTCTTGATTGTAACCTTATTCATCTCTTGATAATAAGTACAACGTCACATCGATTCATATTTATTTTTATCAAAATGTAAAGGTTCTCCCTAAGGTTACAGACTTGGTTGAATGAATCCCTTGTCTGGGTTCTCATGGGTTTTCTTATTCAGTTATTTAAATTAAATTGTTTTAGTTCTATATGGATTCGTTGAATCAGGTGTGTCACCATGCATGATTTATATTGAGAACTCAACTTCACATTTCGGCAGAAGACTAGGTAACTATTATGGAAATACATCAAAAAACTCTTTCACAATATTCATATCACTAATTCAATGTTTCTCCCAAACCATCTAAGATAAATACCTCTTTTGAATAGGAATCAATACCCTTAAAATGAAAGTGATCTCTATCAAAAGTTCATATTTATTATCTCACTCATAGAAAGTCATAGGTTGGTTTGGAAAATCAAATTTAACTTTCCTTCCTAGTAAATTAATATGGTATTTATATAAATAATCGCAATGATTTCCTAAGATAAAATCAAATTCATCATGAGGAGTAATAACAATGTCTGAAGGAAGAATATTCCTGTAGAATTCAATAGTAGAAGAATCATAAACTTGTTATGTGATCATCACACCATTAAGTGGTTTTACTACTAATTCAACATCTAATCATTATGGTGGAATCTTGAAACCCATAAAAAATTATTCAACCAAAAATATTGGGTTCATCCAGTATCAAATAATACATAAGTAGTTCTTTAATGGATAGTAAATATACCTTTCAAACCATAACTATGGTGTCCCTATCATAAATATTTATCACAAGATATTTCCCATTGTCCATTGGTTTAAGAGGTTTCTCACATTAATATATGTCATTACCCTTTAGATTTGAAAACATGTTCATATAATTCTCAAACTCATTACATATGAGATAATAAAGTGTGGGAGGTGAATTATGTAGAGATTTATCTTTATTCATAACTTTCTCTACATACTTCCCTTCATATTGGAATTCACCCACTCGATGACCTTCCCATTCACACTTAACACAATTAATAGTCACCTTAATATAATTTCTTCTATGTTTCCTTAAACACATCAATCATGGATTAAATATCTTCTTTTTCATTCCTCGATTATTAGAGTTTCCTTTAATTTGCGTATTTATTTTCTTATCAAAACCATGAGATTAATGGGTAAATCCAATCTATATTTGCACCTTTATTGAACATCAAATTATATTTTCTTAGCTAATAAAGTTACTTTGGGATAAATCCATTTGGATAGTTGGTTTTAACCCTATTAAGAATCGATCAACCTTAATTTTATGTTGGATGGTAATACCAAAATCATACCTCACAAGTATAGTAATTTGTTTGTCATATTCACCTTTAGATTAGTCATCCTTCTTTTTTAGATCAAGGAATTCAGTCATGGTTTTCATATGAAGAATATAATAAATTACTTATTAAAAATAATCTATTAAAATCATCACATTCTATGGTGATAGTTTCATTTTTTTATATTCTTGATAAGAGTACAACATTGATTATATTCACCTTCAAAATGATATATGGGAAAAATTAATTTTCATGTTACATACACTGGATTATATAAAATATATTTTCAATGGTATAGATACATTGATCGAAAACTAGTGGATCAATAGAACCCCTAAAATAATGTTGATATTTCCTTATAAAGGACTCAATAGAACATTTTCCCCTTTTACTCATTTAGAAGGTCATCATTATTCATACACTTGAAAATTAGTGTGCTCATAGAAATATGATTTTTCATTCCATCTCAAATAACATTTGGTTGATAAGGAGGAAAATCATTTCATTCTCTATTGAATTCAGTATTAACACAATTCTTTTAGGTTTTCATCTACTGACTAAAACCAAAAAAACATAGTGTTAGAAACAATAATCATAGTGGGAAACCACATACACAAGATACATCATTATAGGATGTCTAAATCCTAGAATATTCATTTCAATATATGACATTATAGGCTTAAGCTTGTTCAATTATGGTAATTATTTAAATCCTTCATGATAGTCCATAAAGAGTTTTTGAATTTATAAATAATATCCTCAAGGTGTGTCAGACCTGATGTATGGTAAGGATAATTTTCATGTACCGTGAAATTATCTAGACAATTCCAATTAACCTCTTTCATAGTTATTACCCATGTTCACATCTATTCCAGAACAACTTCCACTTATAGTATCAGATAGGGATGTAATTTCTTGGAAACTGTTAGCTCTATCCTTCACCAATATCCTAATATATTATACAATACTGATAACTATCCATAAACAAATCCTTAGACATATCCCTAGGTATCTCACTAATGTTTTATTATCTTGATATCCGAAGGTTAACTGAAAATTACCCTCATACCATCATTAAAGACCAAAACATATCATACATAAATATTACATCTTAATAAATAAATAATAATTTTATAAAATAATTATCCATTATGGAATCATTTAGGTATAGTTCCTTATAGAAACATAGACACATAAACTAGTCCATAAGTGATCCACGTAATCTCATACTAAGTTATTCATAACCAGAACCCTTCTTATACATATCATAAATAATACCTTCCATTATAACTTGAGGAAAGGAAACATAATAAAGGGTGAGATCATATTCTTAGTAAGGTTAAACATGGTAGATATCAATATAACATGATCATAATGGTATGAGAACATGGGAATAAATTTTTAAAAAGCATACCTTTAATTTAATAAATTATAAACCTAGGTTATGGAATAAATATTGTAACTTCATAATATAAGAATCATAATGGAATCAAATAACATGAGTCATGAGATCATAAAATTGGAATAAGAATTAGATTTTTTGTATTCATATAGGGATAGAAACTATTATATAAAGTCTATCCGTCAATACATTCATAACATGTTGAGCTTGGGTTAAACACATGCGTACCAACATTATACTAGGGATGAAATATCATGTACCCTCATCCAGGCTAGGGATAAAGCCCCATGTACCCTTTGATATCATATAAAATTATCTATTAAATAATTCATTGGAGGGATATATATATATATATATGTCCCACCTATCACATATATCATATATTTGTGTACCACATTATCATAAAACATTTATCATATCATGATCGTGAAAAGGAAATAATTTATTTCAATATCTTTTCTTCATAATCTTAAATCATCCAAAGGAAGAATAAATATTTCAGAATTCGATCACAATCCAATTGAAGCTTAAGTAACATCAAAGTATGTCATCTAAGATAGAAAATGATTTTGAAATATCACTTGGAACATTTTATAATGGAAATATCCTTTCCATTTTGAAATCAATTATTTAAAATTTAAAAAATTATGAAATTATAAGAAAAACATTTTATTGAAAATAACCATAGAATCATTTATAGGAATATACAAACAACTAAGTGTTCATGATAGCATAATATTCAGTTCATGTCATGTACATTCAAACAATGATTCCATTAACATTTTGGATAAAAATTCAAAAGGAGATGATATGGAAGTCTACAAGAAGGTTCCTTTAAAATCATTTACTAAAAAATTAAATCAAATTCAATTTTTTTAAACAATATTTCAACAATAATAAAAAAAATTAAATTTTTTTTATTAAACATGGATATAGAAGAAAAAGGGTTTTCGACCGAATAAATAAATGAATTCGGTTTTCATTAACAACATTATTTTTTGAATATTGAGTACATAAATTGAGGAAAATTAAAACAAAATATGTATTCAACATAAATAAAAATATTTGAATAAAATTAATTTATTTATTTATAAATTCTCAAAATATTTAATCATTGAAAGCACAATCATAAACAATTTCAATGAATAATGAGATTGTATTGTCAAACCCATACCAATTTGTAAATTTTTGAATAATAACTCCCATGAAATAAAAATATTACCAAAAAAATTATTTATGATTAAAATTATTATATTAATTTTATAAAAAGGGAAAATTCATTATATGCATATCGTCAATGAATATAGGTGCATAACATAATATATGTCTCAAAGAAGGTAATTTCAGACAAGAATCTCTTACCCTAAGTCTCGACTTCCTTCATACCCTATATAACCTAATTTATTATAAATACAGTATGTTTATAAAAATATTATATCATCAAAAAAAATATGTATCAACCCATTTATGATTTACTTATGAACTTTTCATACCCATTTAATAACAATTCCTTGTTAAAATCATGTTTTTTGTAATAACTAGCTCATTTCTCATGTATGTTTTGATTTGGTATCTTTATTTATTTAATTTTTTATCATAGTTTCATAATTTCCAGAATTTTATCCATGATATAAATATCATTTATATTAATTATGTATTTATTTATATTAATTAATTAAATATGGAGATAGAAAGTGAATTACACCATCATTGAGACAGTAGGTTGTAAGTACGAATGAACACTGATTCCATTTCTAGAAAAATGAATATAAATGAACGTATATAATATATTATATTTACATGATCACATTAATTTCATATATACCATATATATTCGTAAACATTAATGATATTAACTTCCATGTGAAGTGTACATAAAAAATGAATTACATCACTTCGTTAGGTCGTAGTCTGTTGTACAAATGAGCGACGTTGTCATATTTCAACAAAATGGAATGTAAAAAGGTATATGTGATATTATAATTCAATAATTATAAAAGTGTCAAAAATATAATATTTAAATAAAAAATTAATCATTATATCTAGTCGTGAGAGGTGGGGATGGAAAATGAATAACATCTGTTTGTGATGTGGTAGTACGTCGTACCCACGATCGATGGTTTCATTTCCCAATTGATGGAATATGAGATAAATATAGGTCATGTAATTAAAATAATAATATATCAATATAGTTTTGATAAATTAATTTTTTATATTATCTAATAATATTATTATTTGATGGATATGTAAGAAGAAATAAAATAAAAACACATGTTTAATAATTTTACCTCTTCTTTGGAGAACTTCTTTATGTTTATACCTAAAGATTTCATATGATGGTTTACATATAATAATAAGGAATATATGATGTGGATATTTAATTTATCAATATATTTGATTAGATATTTTTTGAACCAAAAGGCTTTGTATGTGTGAATATGAGAGGAGAGGTAGTGGCCTTTTAAAAGTGGGGGAGATGACAAAAATGGAATTCTTAAAAA
The DNA here is from genome assembly GCA_963277665.1 of Viscum album. NCBI lineage: Eukaryota > Viridiplantae > Streptophyta > Magnoliopsida > Santalales > Viscaceae > Viscum > Viscum album. Next base: position 381,141,678 of record OY728142.1, read on the forward strand.
GAATAAAGTACACCCACTTTTTTCACATGAAACGAGGATAAAAATGATTAATTGTCTAATATTATAGGTGATAAGTCGAAAATAATTCCATTTAATGGGTTTTGGAAAATTTTATAGTCTATTTTACCCCTTATGTTTTAAGTTCCCCCACGGGTAAACTCATTTTTACCTTAAATGTGCTGATTACTTTTTACTATTTTTACTATTAATTTTGAACAAAAAAATTTAGAAAACATTATATAATATTATTTATTCTTATTAAAGAATATTTAATACAATTTTACAAACTCCACTCATAGAAGTGGGAATTTTTAATTGAAAATTAAAATCACAGGACTGTTTAAAAGGCAGGTTTCCAAAGAGAAAATTGTTAAATGTTTAAAAAAATATATCAAATTGAAATATAAAATTAGTTAAAATAGCCTATGTTAGATTAATTATAATTTAATTTACCTAATTATACTTTTTAATCCATTTTAAAAATGATTTTTAACATTTTAAATTCCCTAAATGAAAAAAATGTTTTCAATAAAAACCAGTATTTTTCACTATTCATAAAAAATTAATATTTTTAGAAAAATTCACTAAAATTCACCATAAGATAATTTTTAAATTTTGATTCAAAATTTTAATTTCATTTTTACAAATAAATTTTCTAAATTATTCAAAAATTAATTTTGTTATTTGTTCACAAGAAACAATAAATACTTTTTTAATAATAAAAGTATCCTTCAAATAATATAATTTTTTTACTAAAAATTAAGTATTTTTTAGTAAATATCATTTCTTTATATATAAAATATACTTACTTTTTCAGAAAAATCATATTCAGGCTTCCAATTTTAATGGCCAGGTAATAACAGTCATGTTTAAATGATATTATTAATTACTCATTGTGGTTCATTAAAACATGATGTTGCATGTAATAGAAGAAATAAAAGAGATTAAATTTATTCAAAAACATCATAAAATATTGGGCTGCAAAAAAAGGGAGTCACCATATCCATAGCCCAGTCGAGGACGATGAGTCTTCCTTCAAATCCAAAGTTCATCTCTAATTTCTTACATCTTGTGTTCCCATAGAAGGAAGCCAAGTATAGGAGATTTACCTCTCCATTGTATTACACATTAAAGGGGGACAATCAGTCATATATTTTATTAACCCTTTTATTATAGTATTTTACTCTCAATGGATACAGAATTTATTCCCTGGTGTGACAGGGGGTACAACTCAGAAGATAAATGACTTGAGGCCTAGTACAATAGGGAGGTACCACTATAGAGATTAAAGACCAGTGACCTGGTATGTCTGGGGGTACCACACATTATATTGAAGACCAAATATATAATTCTTAATTGGATTCCAATTTTTAGATATATTAATATGGTGGATCCACACCCTTGTGCAAAATGGGGTTTCAAAACCTCACCACCTCTCTAATGATCCCACCTGATCACCAATATCGATCAAGAATCACCTGAAGAAGATTCATTCTCTAATCACCTCATGTTAGATCATGAAATCACCTTAGAAGGATAACATCACATTATACATGGAAAAGTATTAGTAGAGGCTACTCACATGCAAAATTTGAGTCAATAAGAAATATATTTTCAAGGTTGAATCCCCTAAGAATACTACACTGCATGCACCTGGGATCACACAGTGTGTGACCTCGCCTAGACAGCTAGTCAAGTCCTCACCAGTATATGGCTTGGAAGGAAATAGAGTACAAAATGAATTGTAAGGGTGCTAAACTATGTGTCTCGGCTACCTGGGACCTACCGATGTGCTCCTGGATGTTCCCTTATATCTAGTCATGCATGGGTACCTCATTCATTCATGTGTACCTAGCAGTTACTGAATACAAATTCGTGCCCATGTACTCCATTTCATCCTCAATACTATGTACTAATAGAGTAAAAATGATCCACTCAAATAGGGTCCCATAGCATATAAGAGGAAATATATAGCGTGGTCTCTTTATATCTACCGAAAACCATAGCAACTACATCCAAGGGGAGTACATGGTATGTATTACAAAACTAACATGCCTTATAATTACATTATTCATAGAACCCTTATAAATCCTTCCTGAATTTCAATGTTCCTATACATCCACCAATTCTTCCTTGAATCTAATTGAGTTGTGAGGATATGGGGCTATCTACAAACAATTGATCACTGATGGTTGGATTCTGACCACCCGAATCTCATATAGATCCACCCATCACTTTGTGCCACTCATGTCACTACATTGGATCCCAAATCAAAATATGAATCACATTATAACTATAATACATCTCTATAAGTATAAATATAACCACCCCGATTCATATTTCACCCAAACTCCATGAATCTTGGTGTTTTATCATGCCCAAAAACACCCTGGAAATATCAAATTGTGACCTAGTGGGACAACGACAAAGAATGTTTTGAACAGTGGGGAGAGATGCATATAATAAAAGGAGATTAACATCATTGGATGATGTGAGATAGTACACTGATGAAAAAATTATTGGATAAATGATGATAAAATGACATAAAATTAAAATTTATTTAAACAATTCAATATATCCATATAGACTCATGTGAAGAATGGAAAAACACATAACAATAAAACATTAACTAAAATACATTTATAATAAATTCAAAAGGCTATAATATCATAAATAATGAGATGTAACTAGATCACATACTGAACATCTTGGAAGAGTTCATTTTCCAACAATGAATAAGTCTTATTGTATTAGTTTCTTGCCTCTCAATCCACCCAAATCATATCATCATAAACCTATAATCACAAACCACTAATGAAGAATGATCCCCCCACATAAATCCTATTTAGTTTCTATGGTTAACCCTAAAGATTTTCCATAATAGGGTATTTAAAGAGAAAATTTGGTTTTCCATTTAATGTAAAATAAATTATATAATGAAATTATTTTGTTAAACACACCCACAAATGGTCACCTCCAACAGAACATCTAATTCTGACAAACATTAGGTCACACATATGTTAACCCCCATGTTTGGGATTAAATTTTTGATTCATATTTCCGATCAAAATTCTTAAAAAATGGGAAGCTTATTTATTTAAAAACAATGTGCACAAATTATTTAATATTTATTAATATTTTTAATGTATTAAAAATGGATTCTGGGAAACCTAAATACTACGCCAACTCCGATGATGAATCCACATATATACATATAAATATTCAAAGGACTAATCTATAAAAAATATTCATTAAATTATCCAATATTCCAAGTATTTTCAACCCAAAAAGAACAATAAAAATAAAAATGTTGGGGTACTAGGTCTGAATAGGATTCTCATGCTCCCATGCTACCAGAGCACATAAACCAATGGGATGGTCATCCATAACGGATACTATCATACTAATCCTCAATAACCACTGGGAACTCTGTGAAGGCGGTCCCATCCTTAAAGTCAAAATCCCCCCAGTCAATAAAATATGTAGGATCATGGATGTGTCTCCTTAGCTGCGACTCATTAAGACATCACGTACTTCGTCCAAATACTGGGGAAATTATAGGAGGTAAGAAACCTCACCAAACCTCCATAGGATCATGAATTTACTGATAAACCTTGAGGATATATTTCTTCCCTAGAATAATCTCTTAAATACTCATAATGGGTTGAATCTAAAGAAAATATAGTCTCCCTTCTCAAACTTTAAAATCCTATGATGTAAATATGTGTGAGATTTTGGTCTACTCTTGGAAGTCCTCATGCAATCAAGGATCACCTAAATCTTCTCTATTATCACCTATAATATATCTGTCCAATAAAGAGATGCCTCATAAATATCATTCCAATGTAAGGGTGACCTATAAGATCTTCGGTTTAACACCCTAAGCTTCCACGGTACATTTCTCTTTGAATAATACAATAGCTTGTGTTGTACGCAACTTCGAGTTCTAACACACCGCGACCAATCATAATAGTCGTTATGAATAGTATTACCCACTTTTTGAAATTTTATAAATTTTATTATTAAAATTTTACTTCACTTTTGGATTCATAATATCAAAATTAGCTTAGCATTAAATTTTGCAACTCTTCTGAAAACATTCAATTTTTTACTGAATAGTGAAAAATACTAAATTTAATTAAAAAAACATTTTTTATCAAAATAATTTATAGTGTTAAATTATAAATTTGTGTGTTTTTAAAGTATCATTATGTTATATTTTTATAATTTAATATAATTTAGTTCATTGGATGTAATATCACATTTAAACTGGACATAAACAAGTGTCAATCTTTTCATAGTTATTATTTCCTAAAAACACTCCTTTTGTTTTGACAACGGGAATGAATTTTAAATTAATTTCTACTACTTCTGTGTTGTGAATATGAAAAAATGGATTCTATATTTGGAATCAGGATGTTCAAATTGTGTAAATTGGTAACTTTTAATTTTATATATTATAAATAATTACTTCGGTTAATATTTTATTTACCATGGTTAAAGGGTAAATCCGGTAAATACGGGTAAAAAATAATATTATAATAATATTAAAATACTATAACATGTATTATAATCCTCTTTTTTGAAACATTTCTGACCATGGGAATCCTTTGGTTGATTTTGGGACTCTATGGAGCATTTAAGAGCGATAATGATACATTATATTAATTAATTTAAAATAAATAAAAAATGACAAAAACATTTATCATTTAGTAAAATAATGTTTACAAGGTGTTATATAAATTATATTTTCAAATATAAATATTCATTTATAATCTAAAACTATTTCCTACATCATGGTATTTTTTATAATTTTTATACTTCAAAGAAATAAAATTATTTATGACTCAATAATGATGCAGTGTTTACCTCATTAAAGAATGATTTAAATAACTGAGATTATAAAAATAATACAAAATATCCCAAAGATTTTCAATGATAATTGGATGATTTTATTTCAAATATTAGTCATCATATATTCAACTCTATTGAGTTTTGGACCTTTATAAAACGAAAATAATTTTACAATAAAATAATATTTTCAAACATTCCTAAAGAGCCCGTCCCCTCCCATATAAAAACCCATCACCTCTAACCCCTTAATCACACCTATAAAGCCCCTTGGATCATCCAAAAACTACCAAATTAAGATCCTTACATATCTCTATTCCTCTTAGAAGCCTTACCATAGGCATAAGTAACTTCATGTAAGCTTTTTGGTTCAAACCAAAGGGAGTCACCCGAATTAAAGCTAACATCTCCTCTTAAGTTCTTTTCATTTATTTTACTTACCCAACCCCATAGGCTCTATTTATAAGATTATTTTATAAAAAAACAGTATCCTCAATATACTAGGTTGTCTTTATGAGAATTATTTGAACTATAATTACACAAACCTCCATCTAATAGGTATATAACATAATGTTTCTGTGGACGGCGAACTATTGCCTCACGAAACGATGATTCTTCAATCTTCTACTACAACATCTTATGGTGGAAAATATGATGAAACATTAATTATATATGATATTTATTTTATCTATAAGCTTATTTAATTCTATTTTATAGAATACCTTTAATCTTTTCATGTTGTATGTATACTATAATTTCATTTAACGATGTGTGGACTATCGCCCCCTCAAAGTCATATGACTCGTTCATACCATACATGGAACATATGAAGGATGGTGTTAATGAACATAAGTAACATATATAAAATATAATATTATAATTTAATAATATGATACCTATGTATAATTTGGTTCTCTTTCTTTTAAAAAAACGAAATGGAAGTAGCGTTCATGCGTTCTTACAGATTATCGTCTCCACGAATGCAATGAGATTCATTCCCACTCATAACCATTCAAGAATAATTTTCAGGTGATTATTAAAAATAATATTTAAGAACATAATATAATTCTGGATATGAATCAAATACATACTATCCATAACAAACATGAGTTACATAACAAATCATATAATGAAAAATGAATCGGTTAACACCCGAAACAATGATACTACTAAAATATTATTAACAAAGTAAAATTATAAGATCATATATGATGTCATATTTATTTATGTGGTTATTTTATAATTTAACAACAATTATTTAACTATTATATAAGAGTTCAGCATACCCTCGACCAAGGAACAGTCCAAGGTAATGGTTAATTTCACAATCTCTTTATTATATGGGGTTGTTTTTACGTAAGTATCTACTGGGACCTCTTTATCACACACATATGTGTTTCATAATAATGTATTTAAAAACATTTCTACTATTTACTAGATTATGGGTTAAATTCATTTATACCCTTGTTTGACTTTTTATAAAATGTTTTGAAATGAATCTTTCTGTCGTTTTCCAAACAAGGTACTTTATGATCCTTTCAAAAAATTAAGGTTGGAATGATTTTTTAACTTATACAGCAGGTGTGCTTATTCTCATCCATAATAACACCTTTTATGCTTCCCTTAAAATATTATAATAATATTTTCAAAATAAATGTGTCCTTTTATAATTATGTGTCTTTTAAATGATTTCAAAATAGATATAGATATTTCACTCAAATAGTTTTGATTTAATCTATGCAACATCCTTTGACGGAATTTACATTTATTTGAAGTTGATTTATTATGATACAATATTCCATATTTTATTGAAGGTTTTGTGATATTTTTTACTATGGATGTTTTATTTTTATACCATTCATGGTTTATAGTCAAAGTATTAACATTTCATTTTTTATTTTTAATACAAATGTTTACGTTATGTTTTAACACTTTCATATGATCAATGTGTTGGACTAATTATGTAACATGTGCAGCCTAATATAACTCCTAGATTCATTGGTAGGTCTCATGAGACAAACTATTGTCTCAGCACAAGGTCTTGAAAAAATATTATTTGTAGTCTTGGCACGAGGCCTTGACTCCGTGGTTATGATGTCCGGCATTATGCATTCTATCATTATGAAATTAGCTGTTAATATTACATTTGATTATTCAAATAGTAGAATATCTATGTGAATAAGTAAACAGAATTAGTTGATTTATCTTGTTCATGTTATGGGGAATTTAAATTTATAAAGACTTTTGTTTAAGTTTTATACATTGCCTTAAATGTTTATTCTTATTTATGAAAGTTACTGCTATATTGTTATCCTTACTGAGCAACTGAGCTCACCCCTTTCTATGATTTATTTTTTCTAGGTTCTGAAGAAGTATGTTAGGACTGACCTATTGAGAAAGTATAAGAGATATGAATTTGGTCAATGGAGACAATGTTGTTGTTTTTTTTATTTATTTTATTATGTAATGTAAAACTTATGAATATATCTAGTACTTCCAAGGGTACTGAACTAATCGGTCCTGCAAGACATGATTCCTTATATCATGCCAATTTTATGTGATAATTCATAGACACTGGGTAACTAGGGTCATGTAATTATAGTTGGAATCAGAGGAAGTTTAGTACAAACCTTATAAACTAGATTTAGATAAACATTGATTAGACTATGTTTTCTTAAGATAGACTTTGAGAATTAGTATAGAATAACTTCCTAGAATTTTATTAATGTAGATATTTTGTGTATTTTTCAAGAAATACATCCCTATATAGATACTATCTAGTAGAGATGACTCTAGAATATATGTATCGTGGAGTGAAAACTCTGACAAGGAGTTTCGGGCTTGACCTAGGGTATCCTGGTACACGACAATGGGCCTTGCTTCAGTCTTGGTTACGACACTCTCAAGGGATATTCTTAGGATAATAAAAATTTTATTTACAAACCATTATGAATTATTTATGAGTATATACCTCCTCAAAGAAAACATTTTTGTGATTAGGGATTATATCCATAAACTGTTCAATTTATGTTAAGTGTTTTCCATGTTTCGAATTATGTATTGCGATTTATAAACTAATGTAGTGTATGTCATTGTTTAGAAATGGCTCCTAGTGGAAGTAAGGTAAACTATATCAACGCATGTAATCCATATAGATATTACCCTCATACTCATGATAATTTTAGGGAAGTTGGAGATGCAGCTGGTGCTGATCAGCTTATCACCATACCGGGACAACTCACTCAGGTTATGAATAATAACTTTACCCGTATGGACCACTTGGATCCACAATGTGGAGGATAAATGTTAGTTCTCTTCATGAGGAAAAACCACCAACATTCAATGGGACTACAAATCCTTTTGTAGTTGAGCAATGGATAAGTTCCTTAGAGAAAATATATCTTGCTTTGGGGAGTAGCGAAAGGGAAAAAGTTGTCATGGATGTTTATCGCCTTAGAGGAGATGCTGATGAATAGTGGTCACTGATTCAAAACACAAAGGAAGATTATGGAGTATCCAATATGGAATAGAGGGATTTTAATAAAAGTTTCATAGAAAAATACTTTCATCGTGACCATCAAGTAGATATGGAAAGACAATTTCTGAGTATGAGGGAAAAAGAGGATGATAATGTCGCAAAGTGTGAGGTTAACATTACAAGGTTAGAAAGGTATGCTACCAGTTATATAACTAACACAAAGTGTAATATTTATAGATTATTTGATGTGTTAAAACCATTTCTTCATCGATCATTAGTCTCACAATCCTTCACATCATATGAAGATATTGTGTCGTGTGTTATCAAGATAGAAAAGGAATTCTCTTAGTCTTATGACTTTAAAAAATAGTATGAGAAGAAGAGATCTATTGAAAACTCTATAAATGAAAATAAGTGGAATAAGGGAAAAGTTGAATATCCATCCTTCAGTAAATGTGGGAAAAAATACCAAAATATTTTCCTAAAGGGAATGGAAGTTTGTTACATGTGTGGCTAAAAAGGACACAAAGCTTGTGATTTAAAGGGGATGAAAGAGGTTGTCAATGTTGAAAGATAACGTTGTAAATAAATGAGACATATGCAAATTAATGTCCTAATCATTAGGGAAACATTCCTTAGTAAAGGCCTAGGGAGAAAGGTCAAGATTATGTAATCACTACTACTAAGGTTGAAGATCTGAAATACATGGTGGCTGGTAATTTAATGGTTTCCTCAAGTTTATCTAATTATTTATTTGATTTTGTTTCATCGTATTATTTCATATCTTCCTAGTTTTCTAAGAAAATTTGATATTTCCAATTTGATTTAACAAGAGATTTATCAGTCAAAACTCTTATGGGAAGTATCATTACAACAAAGTTTTGTGAACTAGTCCCTATTAAGGAATATCAATGTTATTTATTTACTGATCTCCTCATCATAACCATGATTGAATTTGATATAATCCATGGAATGGATTTTCTTTCGGACCATGATGCGAAAATTTATAGTAAGAAGAAGGAGGTTACAATTTTTGATGATGATAAGGAATACATTATCTTTAGGGAAGAAACATCAACATCTCATTCTTATCAAGATCCACCCCCCTCTAGCTCTACAAAATTCAATTATTGTAGAGGAAGATAATTAAATAAAAATGGGTGAGTAATGAAATGTTCTAATAGAGTATGTACCTATTGTACAAGAATATGTTGATGTATTTCTACAGATTTACTTAGATATCCTCCAAAAAGAGAAATTGAGTTTTCTATTGATTTAATTCCTGGTTCAAGGCCCATATCAAAGACCCCTTATAGAATAGGTACTATGAAATTAGTGGAGAAAAATAAAAATCTAGATAGGATGATTAATAAAGGATTTATTTTCCCTAGTGTTTCTCCATGGGGAGCCCCTATTCTCTTTGTTAAGAAGAAAGATGGATCTATGAGATTTTGTATTGAATATAGGGAGATCAATGTTATTACAATAAAGAACCAGTATCCCCAACCACGTATTGGTGATTTATTTTAAAAACTTCTTGGAGAAAAATATTATTCATAGATTGACCTTTGATCGGGATATCATTAGCTGTTTGTGAAGAAGGAAGACACTACAAAGACTGTTTTTCGAACTAGGTATGGGAATTATGAGTTTACAGTAATTCATTTTGGACTGACTAATGCACCCTTTGTCTTCATTGATATAATGAATAGTGTTTTCAAGGAATATCTTGATTAATTTGTAGTATTATTTTTTTATGATATCTTGGTTTACCCAAAATGCTACGAAGATCATGAAAATCGCTTGCGCACTATTCTGAAAACCATCAGAAGAAATGAATTATATTAAAGGTTTAGAAAGTGTGAATTCTTTCTTCAAGAGAATTCTTTTATTGGCCATATTGTATCTAAGGATGGAATCTCTGTTGATCCTTCAATGACTAATGCAATCCAAGAATGTCCATCACTGATGAGTATAACTAAGGTACACCGTTTTATTGGTTTAGCAGGTTATTATTGGAACTTTTCCACAATTTTTTCTGGATTGGCTAACCCATTAACCATGCTCACATGTAAAGAGGTTAAATTTGTTTGGAAAAAAGAGTGTGAATAATTTTTTGAAGAACTGGAGATAAGATCAGTCAATTCTACTATATTGAATCTACCATCGGGGAATGATGGGTTTTTTATTTATAGTGATGCTTTAATGAATGGGCTTGGTTGTTTCTTTATGCAGAATGATAGATTTATTACCTATGAATCACAATAGTTAAAAATTCATGAACCAAACTATCCTACTCAATATCTTAAGTTAGAAGCTCTAATATTTTCTTTGAAGATATGGAGACATTATCTCTATGGTAAAAAATGTAAGATATATACCAATCAAAAGAGTGTGAAGTATATTTTCTCATAGATAGAACTCAACATGAGGAAAAGGAGATGGATGGAACTACTCAAGGATTATGATTGCACTATAACTGCCACTCGGGAAAGGAAAATACGGTGGCAGATGCTTTCAGCAGAAAAGATCGTGGTGTTTCAAACAAAATTTGAGTTAAAAGGGATAATATGTTCGTGATAGAGTAAAAATGGATATGGGAATAATCATGTAAGTTGAAACATAGATACGTTCTCAAATGGTTATTAAACCATCTTTACTGGAATGGATAAAAAATGTCAGTCTGATGATTAGGAATTTCAAATGAAAATTAAATTTTTAAACGCTGGGAGATTGATCAACATCGTATATGAAGATGATATTTTGAAATTTGGGAAGAGACTTTGTGTTCCTGACATACATAATCTAAAAAAAAATTGTTGGATAATTCTCAAAGATCCAATTTCTCTATACACCCTGGTAGCACTAAAATGTATTGTAGCCCCCCTAACACTTCATGGAATGTTTCTCTTAAATATATTCTAGTTAGAGCCTATATTTAATGAATCACTGAGCCTATATGGAATGAAAAATGGTTACTTATAAGAGATATCCACAACCTAGCCATTAAACTTAAATTTTACAACAATGCGATTTGAATTTTAAAAATATGACATGGACTGTTGTGTTCAAGATGATATTTAGAGTCTGATAGAATTAACTTAATTATTGGTGAATAGTAACTTACCCTTAGGAATAGTAACCTTCTCTTATGAATATTAAATTTCCCTTATGAATAGTAATATGAATTTTATAAATTGTATCCATACCCTTGAGTGTATAAGTGAATTTAGGGACCTTAAAAATGACGATGAATATTTTAAGTGTTTATATTTTTCGATTAAATAATGATTTTAATAAAATATTTAATTAATTATTTTTGGGAAATTATTTTTGAAAAATGGACTTAGGTTTTGGATTCTACATTTCAAAAATGGTTAGAGTGAATTTTTTGTATTTTTCTAAAATACATGAATTTTGATGAATAGTAAAATCGGATAATTCGCAATAAATGCTAAATAACGGATTAATTGAGTCATTGATGATGATCTGATGATGTAAGACCAATTGATTCGGATTTACATGATAAAATTACTATTCGTGGTCATGGAAGACTCACTATTCCTTGTCTTATGGAGAAATAATAAATTAATGAATTTTATATTAAGAAAACTCCTCTCTCCTCCACTATAAAAACCCATCTTCACTCCCTATTCTCTTCACTCCTATCAAGCCTTGTGCGTTGCCAATATTCTGCACATATCTCTCCCCAATATCCTCCCCCACATCCAAAATCTTCTAGACTCTTCAAAATATCAAAACCTACCCCATTAAGAGGTTCTCAAAGGAGGAAGTCTCAAGAGGTAAACTCTTCTTTCCAATTCCCTCATTTCTTTTAAGTTGTTTTCTTTTTGTTTCTTTCCTCACATACCTTCACCCAAATAGTATGATAACTCCAGTAACATACATGTACTGTAATTTTTTATGCTAATGGTATATTTCATTATCTTATCTCCTTTCCCACCATTTATTTGGAATAAATGAAAGCATTGTTTGTGATGTGCTAATTTAGAACATTCAAGGACAACATTTTATCAATTTCTATTATAATCATTAATTCTTGTCATAAAACCATTTTTCTTTTGGTTGAACCATATTATTATATATGTAATATATCCTATTTTTAGTTCTGTAATCCATTTGTACAAATAGTATTAAATTATAAATCAAAACATGCTCATTGTAATCAAACTCATCGTTTAACCAAAACAGTTGTCACTAAGGTTATATATATGTAATAATTCGACCTCACTCTAAGTAAACAAATTAAATATAAAACCATGTAATCTTCATAAAGTTTCCTACTATCATATAACTTCATTTTTTTACAATCACTTAAATCTTTCAAATTTATCTGAACATGAATATAAGTGAACCATTCTTTTAAAAACAAGTAATCAAACAAGCCATTGTACATTATAACTAATTGAAAAGGCCTTGAATGAACTAAAAAGAGTTATAAAAAATCATTTTCATATATTATATGTTCTTCAATTATGAATTAATAAGCCTAATTTGTTTATTCATGTCTTTAATAACAAGCCAAGAACACCTTCAAGAAAAAGGTAAGGGATCCTCTCTCTCACTTATGTTCAAGAATATCCCCTATATTGTGCCCTTTTATTTTCAATTACTAATGATGGAATAGGCTTTATAACCTCCCTCATACAGCCCTTGTGACATATAAATAATATAATATACACCTTTACCTCTAATTAATCCCTTTCAATAACACTCGTTACCATGCTGAAATGTTTGTAAGGTGTTTCTCATCTCGCTTTCATTTCTGTGACATTTTCATTGTTCTCCACTTATTTCATGTATGTGGTATATGTGTACTACCATTTGATATATAATTACATTATTATCTTTTTATTCATGTTATTAAATGATTTATCTGAGGTTTACTAAGTTCTGGTCATATGATTCGACCGATTACATTGTGGTAAGAGACTTTGTCTAAACTACAATTTTGTTATGACTAACATTGTATTGTGCACATAATAATCCTTATTTGGAGTAACTACTACTCAATTTAGATCACATTTCATTTGGAAATTATATTTATATTAAATATACATTATCTCATATCATGGATATTTTTTTTGTCTAAACCGTATACCATTTTACATATAGAGTATATTTGGAATGTTATTTTAATTCCAGAAATATTGACAAATCTGTATACTCTACTCTATATGGATATTGAAAAATGAATATTAATCTTGTATTGAATCAATGTACAAAAATATTTTTAGACATACCATGGTGGGTGGGTCCCACTATAGCCCCTCTATGCATCTTTAGGTCCCATGAGAAAAATCAGTTTGGCCACAAACCCTTTGAGTTTGTTTCCAAAAATATGATGGGTTTCTGCCCATAAAACTAAACCTATTTTAATGGTTTTATAGTTTCATGTTCTAGATACATGACGCCCAATTAATAGTCATTATCTTTATTCATTATTAGTTTTTACTATCCATGAGGTTTTCACTATGACAAAATCTATGGATTCAGTTTCATTCTCAGTTTATTAATGGCGTGAGTTTTTCATTTATTCACCATGCCATATTGATTTGGATTAAGTTATTATTGTATTCATGATTCTGCTATTTGTAACCCTTACTGAACATTTCATCTCACCCCTTTCATTTTATTCCATCAACATGTGATGAAGAGGTGATCAATTATTTAGTTCTTGTGGTTTCAGTTTTTAGTTTGTGTTATGTATTGTATTTTGCAACCTTTTCCAATGTAATTTCAGTGACATCTATGTATCTTATTTAGTCAAGACTGCTAAACTGATCATTCCTTCTGTATTTTCATTCTTTCTAACCATATTAGTATCACAAGTAATGCACTCTCTCCAGTCTAGAGGGGTTGGGGTGTTACAGTCGGCATTAGAGGAAGTTTAGTAGGAAACATAGAAACTAGAGTAGGAAATATATAGTAGGGAACAAATACCTAATCTATTATTTGAGGATAAATGTACAAGAATGTCTAGGTATTTTGGTAAGGAATATATTACGTGAATCTTTCTAGAAAATACATCTCTTTCTGGATACGATCAGGTTGAGGTGGCACTGGCACAGATGTACCAAGGAGTGAAAACTCTGACAAGGAGTTTCGGGCTTGACTTGGGGTATCTTGGTACACAACAACGGGCCTTACAGTACTCTTGGTTATGACCTTCCTGGGGGAAATTCATAGGATAATTTATATTTTCTTTACAAGCCATTATGAAGGATTGAAATCAAAAATTTTCTGCAGAGAAACCATCATTATGAGATTAGCTATGCATAGAATTTCAATCTATATTATGTTCTTCCAATTTTAGATTAATATATTGATCTATTGTATTCCATTATTTAGAAATGGTTCCTAATGGAAGAATTGGATTAAATAGTCGTGGGCAATGTATGGATTGCCCCACTGAGAAAGTCTACATGGTCAATGTCAGACCAGATCATATTACAACTATATTGGGACAACTTACCCAGGTCGTGACGAATAACCTTGATACACCTATGTTGGATTAGTTCATGTGGAAGACGCCCCCATCTTTTAGTGGGACTACTAATCCGATAGTAGTTGAGCAGTGGATCAAGCCACCTGAAAAGATATTCATGGAATTAAGATGCGATGAAAATGAGAAGGTGGTGCTGGAAGTATATTATCTCAAGGGAGATGCAGATCAGTGATGTTCTTTTGTCTAGAATACCACAGAGGAAGAAGAAATAGAATATATGGAATAGAGGAATTTTAGGGAAATATTCTAAGAAAAATATTTCCCTTGTGGGCAACAAATAGAAATGAAGAGGAAATTACTTATCTTAAAACAAAGGGAAGAAGACAGTTTTTTCGAGTATGAGGCTACCTTCACAAGGTTGTCCAGGTATGCTCTAGATTACATACATGACTCGGAAGATAGGATTGATCATTTCATTGAAGGTATTAAGCCTAGTCTTCGAAGGGCACTAGATTTTCAATCATTTTCATCATATGATGAAATTGTATCAACTGCCATTAAAACAGAGAAAGAATTTTCTAGATCAAATATTTTAAAAGGAAACCAATATAAGAAGTGGTACAATAATAAAAAAGGAATAGGATAACATTAAAGAAGACCAAGGGAATAATGCTATTCCTATCATGTGAGAACTGTAGAAAGAATCATCTGATGAAATTCTTGGAAGTCATGGGAGTCTGCTATAACTGCAGAGAAAAGCATCATCGATCTGATGAATGCAAGGGGAAGAAACAATTCAATGATATTCAATGCTACAATTGTAGAGATATGGGACACTATGAAAATTAGTGTCCTGAGCACCAAGGAATCTTGACTTAGAAAAGGCCAAGAGAGAAAGTTAGAGCTTATGTGATTACAACCGTAGAGGATAAAGTTCATAATGAGGTGGTGGTAGGTAATTTAATTGTTTCCTCAAACATAGACAACACATTTTTTTATTCAGGATCATTGAATTCATTTATATCTTCTCAATTTTCCAAGAAAATTAGATGTTTCCAATTTGATTTAATAAAGGAGTTGTTAGTCAAAACCCCCAGGGAATGTATCATTGCAACAAAGGCATGTCGACTAGTCCCCCTCCAGACACCAAAACATGCTATAGTTGCTAACCATGTCAACATAACAATGACTGACTTTGATATAATTATTGGTATGAATTTTTAGTCAATTCATGATATGAATATTTATTGTAAAAATAAGTAAGTTACAATTTTTGAAAATGGTGCAGAATCCCTTATCTTTAGAGCAGAAACTTTTCCACCTAATTCTTATCTAGAACCACCCCCAGTAGCTCTACTGAATGAAATACATAGAGAGGAAGATAAAACAATATATATGGTCGAGGAAAGAAATATTAAAATTGATGATGTGCCTATAGTGCAAGAGTACATTGATGTATTTCCAAAGGATTTACCTAGACATCCTATAATGCTGGAAGTTGAGTTCTATATTGATTTAATTCCCAGTGCCAGACTGTTGACTCTCCTTTCCATCACAGAGTCTAATGAATGGAAAAGGGGAATAACTTAATCATAAAGAGATCCATCCTTTTAATAAAATAAAAATATTTACAAAGGCATGAACAAGGAAACCATTAAAAATGGGTCACACAAGATTCCTTTTGGTCGTGCAAGTCACATGCGAGCCACATTTGGGTCACGCAAGTCACATGCACACCCTATTCATTTCTTCACCCAAGGTTTTTAGTGGCCTAGAATGTAATCTCTAAAGAGAATGAATATTGCCTAAGTATTAGAACTCATCATTACTTGCATGCCTAAGTTTCCATCCCTTAAGGTAAGTGAAGACACTTTCACACCGCATTTCGCTCTCAACGGAACTTGCGCAACGCCATTCTAGATGCCTCTAGGAATGATACTAAGGTCTTGTGTTCAAAGTCTCCCAAGTATTACCTTATATATTCTTTGTCACCAAAGGTGACTCAAGTCGCGCAAGTATACTTGTGCGACTAGGACTTGCACGCTAGAACAATATTTGGGTGCCTCCTTCCTACTCACCTCTTTTCTTCAAATACACCTCTCTTCTTCAAGATATGACCTTAAAACCCTCTTCAAAACCATTTATGGTATGGTTCCTTCATTTACTTCCTTATCTAAGAGGAACTCATATGGTCCTCTTACTCATGAGTAAGTCTCAATCATATTTTCCCTTAATTGCGCCTCGTTCTCAAGAGTAAGTCCCAATCATATTTTTCCTTAATTGGGCCTCCTTCTCAGGAGTAAGTCCCAATAATAATTTCCCTTAATTGGTCCTCCTTCTCAAGAGTAAGTCCCAATCATATTTTTCCTTAATTTGGCCTCTTTCTTATGAGTAAGTCCCAATCATATTTTCCCTTAATTGGGCCTCCTTCTCAAGAGTAGGTCCCAATCATAATTTCCCTTAATTGGGCCTCCTTCTCAGAAGTAAGTCCGAATCAAATTTTTCCCTTAATTGGGACTCCTTCTCAGGAATAAGTCCCAATCATAATTTCCCTTAATTGAGCCTCCTTCTCAAGAGTAAGTCCCAATCACATTTTCCCTTTATTGGGCCTCCTTCTTAGGAGTAAGCTCGGGCCTTAATTTCTATTGAATTGGGATTCCTTTTCAGGAGTAAGTCCCGAGTTAAAATCCCAAATCTCTATAATGTACAAATACCTTTATGGACCCTGCTCTTGGGAAGACATACATACATAAGCCTCACATCATTTTTTATGATTGCATCTTTCATGCCACAATCGTCAGTTTTACTGATACCTCTTGTTTCTCACCCCGAGCATGACTCACGTAAGCTTAGAGTGTAAAATTAATTAAGACATCTCTCTTTAGGTCATTAATCATACATAAACATCATACTTCATCACCCGAACTACATGGACTTTGATCTCTTTTTTAAAAATAGAGTATGTAGGAAGCCATTCTAAGGTTCAAACCCATCTTTCATTAATTCTTTTATGTCCCATATGATGATAAATTATATACTTCTTATCAAACTATGTGGGTTCTGATTCTATTCTTTTTAATAAGGATACGTAGGTAGCCCATCTGCGGGTATGATCCCAACTCTGAAATAATCTCTGTCTTTCTGAACAACAATAAACTTCAAGTTCCTCACTGAGTGGCTTTAAAACCAATATGGTTATCACAATGAACAAGAGATTATTATATAATGTGATGAAGGATACCATTGAATAAGAATCTCTATGGATGATTCTATAAATTCACTACATATCAATAATGGATTTCAATATCTATTGGAAAAACTCATTTTCATACTTGGTAAATTAATAAGGATTTGTGAACATAACATAAATCTTTAAGAGAGTCCCAAAGTAGACAATAATTCCACCCAAAAAAGGTGTGATGAGTCTGACCTCCCATCCTCTCAACCAATGAAAATTTTTAAACGTCATCAGTCCACAATGAATGAGAACCTACCTTTGGAATGTAGGTCCAAATGGATATAGAATCATTGGATGTTTTGGGTTTTATGAATAAACCTGTTAGAAACCTATTGGAAATTTTGAACCTTAAACAAACCAGGTCATTCTCATTTCCAAAAGGAACAAAAAATGGTGAACCCAACATGAATCCATAACAAAGTTAAAGGATGTTTTAGTTATTTGATAGGCCCCTATTTAACTCAATGTGAGGTCCAACAAAGAAATCAATCACATATGTGTTCATCCAAAAGATGTAGTCTAGAAAATATTATCTTGATTATGTCTGTTATATCAAAAGGCCACTCTTTTCTAAGATCTCTCTGCAATACAAAAATGGCTTCTTTGAAGTTCACACCTATGAATGCCTCACCTGTTACTCCTGCTGGATCCTCGTCCACTCTTATGATGACATCACATACTCACAATCTTCAACGCTGGGTCTCAAATGCATTGGTGAGGGAATACTGTCAACAAGGTACCATCCCAACTCTAGAGGCTGCTCGACAATCCCTATAAGTTAATAGCCCACCCCGGTTTTCCGGACAGTGATGACCAGTGGTCAAGAAGCAGGAGGTGCCAGCCACCGTCTCTAACCGTTTCGAGTCGTTATCCCTAGAATGCAATCACCAGTCTCTCTTATATTATATGGAGGTGAATGAAGAGGTAAACCAAGGCCTCAATAAAAGAATACATGAGTCCTTTCTGAGGACTCCCATCAACAATCGCCGTAAGACTCGTGCGGTAGTACACCCTTATCATGATGAGGGTATCGCCTTTAGGGGTTCATCTCAGGTTACTCAAACCCGACCACACAAGATGAACCACCAGAGGCGAATTTCGGACAACATGGAGCATGTCCTTACTTCTGCCACCTCCAGAGAAGTCCATCAAGCTAACTTGATGGAAAAAAACGAGTAGAAATATACACTCGTCTATCCTAATTTTACTTCCCTGCAGACTCATCTAGGTTTAATATGCCAATACTACCATGAAATTCTAGAGGACTGTTATAGGCAGGCATATACACCTATTTATAATTCATCAGCTAGTCAACAGGCTCGTCTGACTTCAACCAAAGAAACTCACCAATTAAATATGGTGGAGAACAATCAGCAGACACATACACCTATAATTCATCAAGCTAACCAACAGTCTCATTTTTTAGCACCCAGATATGTCAATTGGAAAGATCTAATGACAAGCAGAAGGCAGACACAATTTTCTTCCCCCACATATGAATACTATTAGAATTCATTGTCAAGAAAAGGAGGACAGGTGCAGGCACATACGCCTACTCCAGACACGAAATTGATCTATATTCCCATTCCAGCAGCTAAAGTCACAGAGCACATTATAATAATGGTGAAAGAGTAGAAAAAAATCTCTTCCCATATTCTGGATACCTGTCAGAATATTATAAAAACTTCAGCAGCATCATAGGGAAAGAATCATAAATCTATCCCTATAAGTGGAGTGACCCATCAACATATCACTCTTGAGCAGATACACACCTCTATCCCATTTCAGGTGGGTTGTGAGTCATACTCCCCCATGTCATACGAACAATCAAGTCGGGCACATACACCCAATTTGAATGGAGATAATCAGCATAACTTGACCATTTCTCCTGAGAAGGAACATACACCTACCCATAATAACCACTTTCATAAACAAGTTGTTTCCAAAGTCAGTAAGTAGGCGTCTAAGAAAAAGACCCATCCAGCACAGTTGAGAAACCAAGAACCAATCTGCAATAAGGCCTTGATCGATGCTGACTTTCTTGATGCGCTCAGACAACTATCTGTTACTACTCAAGATTATACTCTCTCATTTCCAGATTCTAGAAGTAACAACAATAATTTTTAAGGTCTTTCTCTGACATTTCCTCATGAAGGCATGCTTCATGACAATTTGGTCGATCTCAAAGTATCATCCTCAGATGAGAGCCACAATAACCCTCTATGTGGCCAGAAGACCAAGAAGCAAGAGGTTTCATCTTTTGATGTAACCCACCATAGTGGTCCTCCCCATGATGATGAATTTAGCTATGAAATTCCTCTCCACAGTAGTAATTCGTATTGCCTAGAAAATTATTCAAGTGACAATATAGTAACGAGAAATCCCTATTATCTTGAGGAACTTGGAAATGCGATGCCAGTCATGTCTAATGACTTACCACTAGTGGGTGGAATGTGTTCTCAATCAGATGATAGCTCTGGGTGTAGGTCAATCTATGAATCACCTTTGGGTCACTCATATTCTAATTTGACAAATTAATTCACTACCAATCTTATTGAATATGAAGAATCAAAAAATAAGCACTAGTTTTGGTTCAATCCGGTAGAAGAATCATCATCATAATGATAAGGAGAAAGTACTAAATATGAGAAAACAACTGGTGAAAGGTGAAGTACCAGTCATGTTTTGGCCTTTGGCTGACTCTCAGTATAATATTCTAGAAATTTTGACTAAATATTGTATTCATGATATTCATATACACATGCGGAATACTCATTGTCACTTAAAAGATAAAATATTATCTTATGATGAATATGAAAATCATGTCAAGATAATAGAAGGGTTACAACGCCAAATTGGTTTGGAATCTATCCTAGTTTCCTAACATCTGAAGGTCGAAAAGCAGTAGAGAGCCCTTCAGTGTTCATGCCTTGGCGCATTAAAAAGGTTGCGCCAGTTAATTACCAATGCCCTATCTGGTATTCATATTAGGGGATGGGGTGTTCATGGAGAACTTCATTTCACTGTACTATCCAGTTAACAAATCCCGCAAATAGTTGTCTCATGCATTGTTATTTCCCATGTCTGGCCACATCTTGCTAGTTTTGTGCATAATCAAAGGCTTATCCAAGAACATGCCTCAACTAGTTCTTCACAAAATCAGGCATATAAAGAACACATTCTCAAATTACTCTTGTATCAAGAAAATGAGAATATCGAATGGGCTTCTCTTTTAGAGCATGCACATCATCAGGTGACAGAAGTGTTATAAATAATCCAACAGTCATCTGAGATAGGTGATTTGAGTGAATGTCGGATGATGAATCCGGATAATTTTTGAACTAATGTACTCAAAATCAGGAGGGCTTTTAAGAAAGTTTTAGATGTAGTAGCTCAAGATCCACCTCATCTTGCCAGACTGGGGACTCTTTTAATCCAACCCCCAGGATCAATATATAGGATTCGAGGAGTTGATCATGAATAGCAGGAACAGCCCCAGTCCACCGAACTAGGGGATTTTTCAAATTATAAATATCTTCCTCAGTGAAAGTCAGTCTTCTCATGATTTGGGAAGAATCCACAAGAGGAACGTAGAGCCGAATTATAAAGAGATTCCCTCTAAATTATGGTTAACCAAGAAGTTCCAGATGGATCAACCAAGAAAAACCCAATGTCTCATCGAGGACATTTAAGAAGGCAGTATCGCAGAAATGCTGACAGAAGGGATGCAATGCGTTATACATCGATAAATTTCATCAATGAAATTGTCACTGACCCCCCAAAACATGAGGTTCACTCAGAGTAATTAGATGAAGAATTTCATATTCAAGAGGCTATACACACAGAAATAAATTAAGAAGGTGTCCGTACTAGAATCCAGAGGGCTTCCCAGAGGCAAGATATTCCTTCGGGTAATGCCCTTCCAAACTCCAGAAAGGCACATACCAAGGAAAAGGGAAAAATTCAGGTTACATCTCACCCTACCTATGGAGAAGGCCAATCACTCTCGTTAGAGGAAATTTTCTCACAGTAGGAAGAAGAAATGAAGGAGTTAAGGGGGTTAAATGTAGAACTAATTTAAGGTAGTCTTCCTCCAAAGAGTTATGGAGTTAGTCAGTCAAGGGAATTCATTGAAACTACTAGGATAGATCAATAATATCCTCCTTTATAAGTACACCTTTAGAGGTCCAATCCTATGGGTCATGCACGACAACAACAGGTAGTACTACCATCAGTTGCAGTACCAGCCACCACACCCATCCAAACTCCAGTTATTGCACCTGCTCAGGTCCAAGCTCAACAAGATGTTTCTCAAAAATTAATAACTACCATTCAGTCATTAACAGCTCATTTGGTAGATATGGAAGGAAAACGTACACAAGTTCAACCAGAAAGGAAAGCTTACCCTGAATGGGTTGATGCAATTCCTCCCCCCATAAAATTTTACGAATACCACATTCCCAATTTTTAATGGTTAGGGAGATCCAGAAAAACACATAACACATTACGTTTCTCATTGTGATCCTATGATAAGAACTCTTCAATAGAAAGAATCAATTATGATTAGGTGTTTTTTTCAGTCATTACAAGGGCCTGCTTTTGTCTGGTATACAAGTTTGCAATCTTGGTCAATTACTGGGTGGGAAGTTCTCCATCAAAGATTTCTTCTTCAATTTAGCTCAACATTACCAAGATGATAGTTTTTTATCTTAAAAATTATAAGAAAATGAAAAATGAAAGAGATTCGAATATCATTGCTCGTTGGAAGGGACTAACATATTCCTTAAGCTTAGCACTCCCTCAAGAATAATTGTTTCCAATCTGTGTGAAAATCTGCTTGATTAATTATTCACACTGTTGATCCATATGAAATACACAGGAGGGTTTCGAGACCTTACTTCAATCACATAGCAGATCTAAGACTCTCTTATAAAGACTAAGGCTAAAACTCACGTAATTCCATCAGTTCCAATAAGGATAATGGATAATGTAGAGATTGCTACAGTTACACTTAAACATGCACATGTACATGCTTATAGTTCAAAACCTTCATCATATCGAAGGGCTCCACCTCCTGAGAATCAACAACAATGGCCACCTCATCAAGATGATCAGAGAGATCAAAGGCGGAAATAGTTTGATTATTTTAAGAACAAAGTTTATTCTTTGTGGAATGAACATGTTCTTGGAAACTTCATCTCGGCTCTGGAAAATAATCGGGTTCAGTTGCCAAGGCCCAAAAGTATGAACAAGGAAGTAGATGAATTCCTCCCCAACTATTGCCCATTTCATAAAATTTCGGGGCATCCCATTCAGGAGTGTTTTGTCTTCAAAGACCTCCATCAAAATATGGTCAACTCCAGATGGGTAAAACTGAAAGGTTCTTCAGCCTAGGTAGTGTGTGTTACTTCTACTGATCTAGAGGAAGAAGAAAAGTGGCATGAATTCAAAAGTAAAAATGCGTAGAAATATGATGATTGGATGGTCAGGAAAATGATAAACCGAAGTCATGTCATTTTAAAAACACAATTGAATCAACCAATTGTGTCTTCTGCTATGAATGCCACAGAAAAATCCCCTTCATCAGAAGGAAAATCCTCAAAGAGGATGCATAATTTTAATAAAGAAGAGCAGTCAGAAGAAGATGAGTTCATGTCAAAGACAAAATTATCTTTGATTCTAGAAAATTTTATGTCATCTTCTTCAAAATCACGGGCACCGCCCTACCAAACGGCACAACCTGAACTGGCTAATCAGGTAGAATATTCATCAGAAGAAGATTTTATCTTTGGTTCTGTTAACATGATTCACTCAATAGATCCATCTTCCAGCCAAATTTTTGATCTAGATGATCCTAAGTTCCATGTATCAAACAGAGGAATTAGTGGAAGAGGCAGAGTTGTAGGATACAGGGGAAGATGTGGATATTACAAGAGCCCCTATTTCAATCCTACCCCTACTAGAATTGTATATGTAGTAGAAACTCATGAAAAATCCCTTTAGCGGGCTCAACGGGAACAAGAATTTTCTTCCACACTTGGTTGATTCAGTCCTGGCACAGTTATTTTAGAGGATCGGTTAGAGGTTACACCTTATTCCTCTCAGTAAATAAATAGACCTAGTTAGTCTAATCTGCCAAAGCCAAGAGTATTTCCAACTCCTACCCAGATACAAGATGCATCGACTTCCAACGAATCAACTTCTAAGGCACCTGCAAGACCACAGTTTCCTGTTGGGAAACGTAGAACTTTGGATCAAAAGTATGATGTCTTAAAACATTTGGCCCAATTATTGACCAAGTTATCAATTCTGGATGCCTTGAATCTATCAAAAGATCTTCGGGAGGTGCTTATTAAAGCTTTGTCAAGTCCTCAGGAATTCAAAACTAAAATTCCTGCGACTGAGGTCTACCATATAGAGAATGATATTATAGAATTCCATGCAATGATATCTTTTATATATGAAGATGAAGATGATGTTGTACATGGACATATTAGAACTTTGTATTTATCTGGCAAGGTCAATGATATAGGCATCCGATAAGATTTCATTGATATTGGTTCAGGAGGCAACCTCATTCATATTCTTACACTTCATTGATAAGGCCTCACCGAATCTGATTTATCTCCTTCTACTTTGATGTTGCAATGATATGATAAAAATGAACAAGAACCTCTGGGCGAGATTACACCCATAACTCAATTTGGATACCTTGTGTCTAATTTAGATTTCATGGTTTTTCGTCATGACACAGCCTTCAACATTTTTCTTGGAAGACCTTGGCTATATCAACATGCAGCTATACCTTCATCATACTATCAATGTCTCAAATATTGATTCAATGGGAAAATTGGGAAATTGAATGGTGATAAAGCCCCCTTAAAAACATGTGAATCTCAATACATTGAGGCATAATTCTATCACATGGAGGGAAAGGTGGAATCCACAACAAAAGAGGTTACCAAAATTAATGCTCGAAATGGTTTGGAAAAGATTACAGTAAATCCATTCATACATGCGAGTATAGATTATGTCTTGCATATCAGTCAAATTAATGAGATAGACCCAAATCCTAACACTCTTATGGAAACTTCCATAATATCAATTATGGAAATTGATCCAGACAGCATGGGAGAAATTATTGATTCACCAAGCAATTATTAATGTTTAAATGGAGATATCTTCATTTCATCCACTGAAATCTAGTAATTCTATACTTCATCAACCAGGCCAAAAGAAGTTATAGCAATGTCATAGGTGAATAATGATGTTGATTCTCAATCCATCATCTCCTCTTTATTACCCAAGGAAGACCCTTCGTCATTAATAGGGTTAGAAATGGTAGTCTCTTCTTCAAGATGTTCAAATTCTAACTTCTCCCCTGGTCATGAAAATTATGCTTCATCATCTACTATGAAAGTAGAAATAAAAGAAGTAACACATATTGAAGAAGAATTAGAAGATATTAGGGATGATCCTCCAGCATTTGAAGAAGGTATCGCTACCACTGTGGATGAACTTGGAGAAATAAATCTGGGTACAAAATAAGATCCACCCCCCCCCCCCACTTTAGTTAGTGAGTCCATGACTCTTAAAGAGGAAGAAATGTATATTTCATTTCTAAATAAATATTGATATGTATTTTCTTGGGATTATATAGAAATGTTAGGGCTTGATCTTGATGTTTCTACTCATCGTTTGGGTCTTCCAGAAGAACATCAAGGATTTAAGCAAGCAGCAAGAAGAACACACCCAACTTATGCCTCCAAAATTGAAGCTGAAGTGGATAAGATTATCAAGGAAAACTTCATCAGAGAACATCAATATCCTAAATGTATGGATAATATTTTCCCTGTGAAAAATAATAATGGACAAATTAGAGTTTGCATTGAATTCAGAGATCTTAATCGGCATTGTCCCAAGGATGATTTTCCAGTTCCGGTCAGAAAACTATTAATTGATGTAAAAGCTGGCTACGAAGAACTTTCCTTCATGGATGGTTTTTCTGGGTACAATAAAATATGAATGGCCCTAGAGGATGATGAGTCTACAGATTTTTGTGCCCCTCAGGGCGTGTTTTTCTATCGAATAATGCCCTTTGGCCTGAAAAATGCAAGTGCAACATATCAACATGCCATGAACCATATCT
Source organism: Viscum album (assembly GCA_963277665.1). Classification (NCBI taxonomy): domain Eukaryota; kingdom Viridiplantae; phylum Streptophyta; class Magnoliopsida; order Santalales; family Viscaceae; genus Viscum; species Viscum album. Next base: position 381,167,863 of record OY728142.1, read on the forward strand.
TTATACCCCTTTTAGGGAAATTTTTTTAATGTTATGTGGATGATTTGGAGGTTATTTCTAGACAACATTCTAATCACTAGGAAAATCTTGAAATCCTATTCTACAAACTTCGACAACAAAATTTCAGATGAACCCCTTGAAATGTGCTTTTGGGGTAACCTTAGAAAAATTTATCGACTTTATTGTATGCCATCGTGGTGTCGAAGTTGATCCTAAGAAGAACAAACCAATACTTGGTATGTCACCTCCTCGAAATTTTAAATAATTAAGAGGACTTCAAGGACACTTGGCCTATATTCGGCATTTCATCACCAATCTGGCAGGAAAATTTTTACCCTTGACCAAATTAATGAAGAAGGGATTCACTTACCAGTGGACTGAAGAATATCAAGAAGAATTCAATATTCTCATGAAATATCTCTTGAGTCCACTATTATTAATTCCACCCATTGAATGAATACCACTTATTCTCTATGTAACATCTTTAGAGCGATCATTGGGTGACTTCCTTGCCCAAAAGAATGATGCTGGGAATGAAAACAGTCTTTACTATCATAGTCGGACTATGCTAGAGGTAGAAACTCGATATTCAAGTATTAAAAAGTGTTGCCTAGCATTAATCTTTGTAGTTCAAAAATTGAGACACTACCTATAACTTCATGAGGTTCAATTTTTATCTTGCAATAACCCGCTCAAATTTATCCTTAGTCGTCCAATGATTACAGGATGTCTTTCATGGTGGGAAGTTATTTTACAGTAGTTTGAAATCCAATCTATGTCTCAAAAGACAATAAAGGGCCAAGCTCTAGCTGATTTCCTTGCTAAACACCCTTCAGTAGAAGATACATCATTAGATATTGAACTTCCAGATGAGGAAGTCTTCTTTATTAAAGATAATCCTCAAACGTGGGAAATGTACATTGATGGTGCTTCCAGAATTCCAACAGAGAAGAAAATGGAATATCCTAAATTCAAAAAAGTTGGGTTTGGAATTGTTCTTATTTCCCCAGAAAAGGAAGTGATTCCCTATTTCATATTATTATTGGAAGGTGGTACAAAAAATGAAGTAGAATATCAAGCTCTCATCATAAGATTGGAGTTGGTGCTTCAGGCACAGGTGAATCACTTAAAGGTAAAAGGTGATTCAGATTTGGTAATCAAACAAATAAATGGGGACTGTGCCATCAGAAAAGAAGAGTCAATCCCTTTTTATGATTACGTTAGAGATTTTATGGCAGAATTTCCTTTAGAAATGAAATTTTCTTATGTCCCATGATCACAAAATGCCCAATCTGATGCAGTGGCTAATGTAGCCATAGCCCTTGCATATCCAAATCGGGACAAAACACTCATCAGTATTGCCCACCATCGTACAATTTCACCTTATGTTCAAATCAGAACGGAGTAAATCAATGAAATCAATCCCATTTATAAACCATATGGACAAACTATAGGATGAATGATACCTATCAGGGAATACCTTCAAAATAGAACACTCCCACCTGATACAGACGGGAAAGAACAATTTCGATGACATGTGATCAATTTTACTCTTTATGATAGCCTAGATCACCAAAAAAATTCTCTACAAGCGAGTTTTTGATGGAATTATATTTAGATGTATTGATGGTGAAGGGAAAATGGTTGTCATGAATGAAGTACATGCATTAGTTTATGGTGCCCACTAGTCTGGACATAGACTATCTGATCAAATTCGAAGGCTTGGATACTTCAGGCCTTCAATGATACAAGATTGTGTTGCATTCACTAAGAAGTGTCATTCATGCCAAGTATATGGCTATTTCATTCATCAACCCCCAAAGTTCCTTCATACGGATAAATACTCATGGCCATTTTCCACATGGGTAATGGATGTAGTAGGACCTTATCCTCCGGCTACATCCAAGCAGTTTATGTATATTCTTACTGATACTAACTTCTTTTCCAAATGGGAAGAGGCAATACCTATCAAAGAAGTTAGTTCTAAAGGAATTGTTAGCTTTCCCAAGTCTAACAACATAACCAAATTTTGTGTCCCTCGTACTATGTTGACGGAAAATGGCACCAACTTTTGTTCATCTGAGATGAGAAAGTTGTATCAAGAATACAACATCAAATCCAACCATTCATCATGGTATCATGCAGCGGCCAATAGCCAAATAGAATCCTTCAATAAGACTCTTTTAAACATACTACAAAAGATGGTAGATAAAGACAAGAAATCATGTCCTGATAAACGTTTTCATGCTTTATGGGCTTATCGGACCACCACCCGCACTGCTACGTGGTCAACTCCATATTCATTGGTATATGGAACAGAAGCAGTCTTTCTCATTAAGGCTCAATTACATTCACTCCGAGTAGCCATTTGTGATCATTCATCTACATATGAACAATCTAAAAAGTGATTAGATGAATTGGAATGATTATATGAAAGATTATTGTTCACCATGCACCACTTGGAAGTCTATCAGAATCAAATAACACGGGCTTTCAACAAAAAATTTCATCTTCATTCATTCATTCAAGGAGAATTGGTATTGGTCCTCAGAATTCCAATGATACTACGAAAGAAACATCCAAAGCTTGTGTTAAAGTGGGAAGTACCTTTATCAATATATAAGGTCTAATCCAATGGAGCTTATTCTTTAATTTCAATGGATGGAGAACTCATCATGACTCCAACCAAAGCCAAATTTCTGAAGAAGTATTTTGTGTAACAGAAATACACTTTGAAGTCCTTACTTCATGACTTTAAACTGCATTGTCCCTTTTTTCCTTGCTACAAGACATTAAACTGCATAGCTCCCTCCATTTTCCAACATGATATTAAACTATGTCTAGTACCTTATATGTCCCACATGACGTTAAACTATCCATCGTTAGGGTTGTTACTACCTCTTTTTTCTCACACTGAGCATGAATCACATGAGCTTAGAGTAATATTCAATAATAACACCCTCTCTTGGCCTCTAACCATGCATAACTCCCAACACCATCTTTAGGTCATTGTCCTCAAGTACAACTTGATCACCAATTCATTCTTCAATCGAACTATGCGGACTTTGATCCTTACCTTCTAGGCTGGGTACGTAGGAAACCTCCTGATGTTCAAGCCCAAAACAAATATCTTCACATTGGTTCACCTTTGTTCTTTTTATATGACATTAAGCTATACAATCCCCCATTAACCTCAAAGCAAGACATTAAACTGCATATCCATACGTCCTAGTTACATGACACTAAACTGTGCAGCACCAGTCCATGCATATGACCTTAAACTATTCACACATTTCTCATGTTTGACAATAAACTACAACATTCTTTAACACCCACACCTGAGAGGGAATCATTATTGGCATTGATCTCCAATCATGTTATATTCCAAAGACTACGTGCATACATGGAAATGCCCGAACCATTAATCTTGGATCCAATTATCATTGCACTAAAGTCCCCTTTCACCCTTCACATGTATGAACCAAATCTTTACAGAGGGCATTTCAAGAACTATGTATGGCTTGATTTTCATCTTTATGGGATACATAGTAATGTTCGAGCATCCCTCTAACCCATCCCCAAGCCTTTCTTCCTAACCCCAAATTCTGCTTTCAGACCCTTGGATGAAAAGTCCCCCTATGAGCACATGAATGTGGTATGAAAACCTTGGTCTTTATACACATTAGGTTTATAAAAAACACACACTGTGTCTCCCTCATTATGGTCTGAACTCAACAACCTTAAACTAAGATCTCCTACGCTCTCATCCCACATGATGATAAATTGTATTTCAAGAACTTCATATGGATTGATTCTTATCCTAATGAGATATGTAGTGAAGTCCATCATCTCAATTCAGGACCCAGCCACAATATGATTATGGTCAGCATTGGTCTATGTATCTCCTTCATGCATTGAACAATACCCATTTTCATGTGCCATACTCCTGACTTTAAATAATTCTAGATCTCTATTTCCCATTTGTTGACCTTTGGTCAAAAAATGTCTGATAATAGGGAATTATTTTTCCTGACTATGCAGCACGTACCACTAGGTGTCCTTGCATAAATATTCTAAATAATGGACCTATCAGCCAAAAGATGTTATTATTTGACTATGCAGCCTATTCCCTTAAGTGTCCCTACATAATTCAAACCCCCTAATAGGTTTTTCAAATAGTGGTAACTTCATTCTTGGGGGGGAAACCTCTTTTGTCTTTATGGGTCTTAACAACATTATGTAGGGATCTGCAAAAACATTCAACCTTAACATATTTATCCCATACTCTTTTTCATGATCTGAAGGTATTCAAGTCTATGGTTTATATTTCCCTTCCCTACGTTTGGGTCAGACCTTCGTAGGAGTGATATTCATCCAATTCTTTGACAATCTTGATTGGTAATATCCTCTCTATATTCAAGTACCTCTCTCCATAAAGCAGACTTTATACTTTGGAAAATTTGAATCTCCATAAACATCCACTGGCTTTTAGCAATAGAAAAGTAAAATTTATGAGGTTTCCTTTGTCTGACAATACAGCACGTTCCCCTAGGTGGGCTTTCATAAGTAGTCTACATAACGGACCTGTCAGTCAAAGGATGCTATTATTTGACTATGAATCTAATTCCCTTAAGTGGCCCTACATACTTCAACCCCCTAACGGGTTTATCAAATAGTGGTAACTTCACTCTTAGGAAGTACTTCCTCTAATGCCTTTTAGCCCTTTTTTCATATCATCCCTCAGATTAAAAATTTATTAAGTCTTTGTTTACATTTTTTCCCCCATACTTGAATGTGGTAATATGTTTTCAAATAGATTATCAAGGAATTGAATCAATTTTAGTCCATTTGGTGAAAGCTATTCAACCGTAAAAATTAGCATTTTTATGTCCAACATGAATGACTTTAAACTTCCAACAAAAGATAGGGTAATCATTAAATTGGGAGATTGTAAAAGGAATTATGAACAAAAGTTGATTCCTATCTCACTAAACGCACATATTGTATGATTTAGGCAATATTGAGCAATAAAAAATGAAAATTTTGAAGGGTTGTTGGTATAATCCTAGAAAAAACCAAACTATTTTTACTAAAGCCCATTGTCTTAGGTAACATATATATATAAATAGTAATAATATAAGTTATTAGCAAGAGAATGCAGTTACAAATGTTTGAATATGAAATGTCTTTTTCATTGATGCACAAGATTTGAAGAACCTCCACAAATTGGAGTATCATCTCTTTTTCAAGAATTACAGGAGGCTTTCAACATAACTCTTCATTTGATTTATGGAATATTTAGCTTCATTAGTAGCCATTTGCAGTTCATTAACTCAACCAACATCACTCTTTTCAGCTTTATGGAGTGATTTCTTAGAATCTGTGATGGCTTTTATATCATTCGTTTGGACTCTTTCGGGTAAATTGTTAAGCTGATCAAGTTCCCCAATAACGGCATCTAACTATTGCTGAAGGTGCATCCACTGGACAACTTTCTCCTTGATCTTATGCTTCAAAACCTTCATCTTTGCAGCATGATTAGCCTCAGCTCGGGACACTTCAGCCTCGAATTTTCCAATATTGGTCAACAGCCTCGCTCTGGTCATATCTTGATGATACTTTTTCTCTTGATCCCTCTTTAAGATGAATTGTTTCACCATGACATAGATCTCTTGATATCAGAAACCACCAAGTCCTAACAGGACGAACAAGGATTACAGTCACGGGATCTTTTAACACATCTCTTCAAGAGGCACTTCAGATATGATCTTCTATATATTATTTCATGACTTACGAAGTGAGAATTGGAGTGCCTTTTGTACCTCTGGGTCTAACTCAGCATCACTATCATAGGGGGTAATATAGTTCAGGATTAATGCACTTAAATAAGTTCCTTGTTCTGCCCCTTTCCCCCTAACCCTTGGTACTTCACTTTATACTTCTGTTGGGGCGGAGGCTGAGGCTTCACCTCTGGATTTAGCCACCAAGATTGACGGCCCTACATATTCAATTTAAAATTTAGTTATTTCCAAAGGATAAAAAAAAGTTATTTATCTATTTTACAATTTAAGTACAGATATGAATATTATCATCTTTTACACAACAGTAGATCAGTAGAATGAAAAGGATCCTCCCCATCTTTCCTAGCTTCAATAGGATTTCCAAGATGGATTTCAGGAAGCTCGGCCAGGTTAAGCTCCACTTGAGCAAGAATCTCTACAATGATAGGGATGTCTCTACCCCATTCAGGCATCAACAGATCAGTATCTTGCTTAGATGGAACTGCACATTTTAACCAATCATGGTCATAGATGTAATAAGAAATTTTTAACAGGATGAAGGATAACAGCCACGTCCCAAATCTTTTAAATTACATGATAATTTAACATGAACTGAAATTTATTCAAAAGACGCACCAATTTTCATCATTTCATCTAGTGATATCTTAGATTCCTGGTTAGTCTCACCAGTGGGAGAATTTGATGTGTCTTCTTGGCAACCCTCCTCCTGCGACCTCTGACCCCGAACAGCTTCCTCCGAGAAAATTATGGAGTTAGTACCAGTGGTTTCCAAATGTTCTGGTGCAGGTCTTGAACATAAATCGTCACCAAATGGAAGTCAATTGATGTTTTCATTCAATGTTATATTAAATATTGTTAATTTACTAGAATCAGGCTCTTCTACCCTTGAAGCAGCAACAGGAGTAGTACTGGGAACAGATGTTGGCTCTTCTTCTCTCACTGTGTCTTCAGGAGCAACCAGGTCAGCATGAAATTGCTACTGTTCACCAGCACCCTCTGACATCCTCGGAGGAGGGTTATTCCTCTCCCTTAGAGGAGAAACCGAGGAAGCCCCTACAATCCCATGAAATATGAGCAAACTTTTCATGAGTTAGGATTCATGACTATCCAAACGACTTACCACTACTGATGAAGCGTTTAGCTGTGGAATTATTCCCTCAATTCCTTTGATTATTTTACTTTTTAGGTGTGTTGACATCATCATCTCAAAATATAGGTATTGGATAGTGAAAATCCCTTTCTAACTCCCCATCCATGGCTTGCCGGCTTGGAGAAACCTTACCCGGCTCACAATGAGATTCAGTGGCTCCAAGAGCGATGCCATCAGGGTTGTACTGCGGTGAAGGAACCTCAGTAGTTCCTTTCTTAAAAAGATGGAGGATGAAGAAAGTAATTTCCTTGAGTAACAAAGCATTGACCGAAATCAAGTTACAAACAAAATATGGATTGAAACATACATATTTAGGAGCCACGTAATAGTGACACTCCTCATCTACTGAAGCACCAATCCCCTCAGTGGTTCCACGATTAATCATTTCCTTCACCCTCTTGGTAATAGGAATGGAATCATTAGTGTCATATATGATCATTTCCAGCTCTCTGATGCAAGACTGCACTTCATCGGTGTTATCCTCGAAGCAGATATCATTAGAATCCCGAAGATTCCCCACTCCAGGGATATATAGCCATTAGCATAAGTCCATCCAGGAGGTTTCAGCATCACAATATTGACTCTACCATGTCTGGACAGCCTCTGGTCATAAATATTCATCATTTTCATTAGAATACTGCGATGAGGTTCCTACAATCTGAGATTTCAACTTATTCCCAACTCCTGCAATCACAGATAAAGGATAATAAAATGAAACTTGTTGCTCTAAAAAATAATGGTGACTAAATTTATAAAAATGATGTAAGTCACTAGGATTCAATAGAGTAGGTCTCTTGACTCTGGAAGGAGGATTAAATCTGGCACAAGGCTGCCTTAAATCATGTCATGCCTCATCATCCCCATCTTGGGAATCCAGCGAATCAGCCCCGGGTGAGGAACCAAATTAACCAACTTTGGGAGAGGAAGAGTTACTTTCCAAATGAAGGGTTTCTTTCCTGAATGCTCTCTTTTTTGTCCCCATCCAATGAACTGGATGATTTAGTACCCCTTCTGGGTATGATGCTACCCAGTTCTCGGCATACCATGTAGTCAATTGACTCGCTACTCCAGAAAATGGTAGATCAAACACATCCCCGGTCTTCTCCAAAGTTGTCAGCAAAAATAATTTCCGGGCAGCCATTGGATGTTTCTTTGACCTGACATGCACAAGAGGGGATACAACAATCTGCTTCAGGCACATGAATTGGCGTGCAAATCTATATGGAGCATAGGCCTCACATATAATCTCTCCATCAATTCTGGTGGCGAATACACCATCTCTACAAGCCAGTATATACGACTTCAATTCCAGGCTAGTTGTTCAATCATCAACAAACCACCCGGTTGGCGGGTTTCCATAAGGAAATAAATGAAATTCCTTGAACATGCTCAGCTTCACCTTCAGATCATAAGGACTGAGGGACAATGGATAAATTTCAGAAACGACCTACACCGATGGCCCAAAAGAACTTCTAGGAACCAGTACTCTGCTATGTACAACATAAGTCCTAATGTGAGTGGCGATCCATCCCCACAAAACATGGAATGGTCCCACTATTCTCAAAGGAGACTTACCCATATAGACATGGTGAAAGCTCCTATGAATCTTCGCCAAAATCAGGGTGGCCAACCCTAACATTTTCCTCTCATCCAACATGGATGCAAAAACAAAGGTCCATATCCTGACGCCTCCCTTCAAATCCCTAACTGGCAGAAGATAAACACTGAGCCACAAAGCTAAAAATCCTACCAGATTGCTCTTCTCAGGGATTCTTTGGTCCACTTCATAACCCCACTTTTCAAACTCTCTCGTTTATAGAGTTGAACATAATGTGCCAAGATCACCCCTCTTCTCTGTTCTGGGGCAGCTGGTAGGACGAGTACAGGTGGGCCCCTTCTCCTTCTTCTTTATAGGAAACATATCCATCCATTCCTCTAGACGAATATCCATTCTAGAATGAGTTTTGGTGGACTTTGAATTAATGAGCTTCTGGGAAATTTTCAATAACTCTTGAGCCAAAGACAGAGTTTTCTATGAATCATTCCAGGTCACCTTGGGGGAATGAATTCATCATACATATCGCCCAAAATTGGAGCCCCCGAGATCTTGTAGAAATCCTAGAAACTGATGCCTACTTCTCCATGAGTCAGATGTAATGAATTGGCTATTGGGATCCAGCGGGTGATTAGCCCCGACACAAAACTGTCATTCATGTAGACATATGTTTGGCCATCCCAGATAGCTTCATATATTGCAGCTCCTTTTAGATCCTCGACAAACTCTGCACAGGTTTGTCGCACCCAATATGCCCACATCAAAGTCAGCTTCACACCTCCTCTGGGAAAGAAATCCTAACTTTTTTCCATCCCTTGGATTCATCCATTTGAGAATTTCGGAAAATGGAGGGATAGAAATGCGGTTGTAACTCGGGCATGTTAGGTTTCAGATCTAGAGTACATGTTCTATGATGCTTTATGTATGCCTTCTCAACTATTTCATCATTATCAAATGATCCTACAACTGAGACATTTTCTGAAGAAAAATTGGTGTATGTATGAAACCAGGAATGAGGAATATAGTTCTTTGCATCTGGAATGTTGACTCCTTGAAGATTACAATGGCCATATAATGTCAAGTAAATACTCTATAGGAAATTGACATGATATTTCTTCAAGTACTTGTCCAAATCTGGGAGTTTACTCTCGCAGATATCATAATAGTCCTAGCCATTGATGTTCATCATATCATCAATTCTCTTTCTAGCCAACTCAACAGCCGATACAATTATTTTTGGAGCCATTGAATCTGCACAAAGATCTAACAGTTAACTTTTAAATAATTCTGTTTTTTTATGAAATACTTGTGAAGAAAACAAAAAATGGCTATGGCATTAAGGCATGCAAGTGTGGTCACGCAAGTGTGGTCACGCAAGTACTATTGTGCAAGTCAAAATTTTACTGGAGAAGCGCGACATAGGAAAAAAGTGAGCGACCGAAGAGATGCAGACACTTGCGCGATGAGAGATCAAAAACTCAGAAGGAAATATGGTTTGCGTAAAGTGACACCCATATATATAGGCGATCCCACAACCCGGCATGCTGGAACATGTGCGCCAGAACCTGCGTGCCTACCACCTGTGCGCCACAAAACTCATGTTTCTCGTTTTCCTCAGAGTCAAATCCACTTTCCATTTTCAGATCCAACTCTGACAGGGGAATTTTGATGACAATCCTTTCTATCACAGAGTCTAATGAATGGAAAAGGGGAATACCTTAAGCACAAAGAGAGTCATCCTTGGAAGAACATCAGAAAATTGACAAAGGCATGCACAAGGAAACCTTGAAGAATGGGTCGCGGAAGTTTTCTTTTGGTCCTACAAGTCACTTGTGCATCACATTTGGGTCATTCAATCCACTTGCGTGCCCTATTCCTTTTTTTTTCAAGGTGTTTAGAGGCCTATAAATAGCCTCTGTGGGCCCCCATTTTGAGGATGAATTTTCAAAAACTCAGATTAATGCTCTGGTCACCCAAGTCTTTTTCTGAAATCTTCTGAACACTTCTTAGGTAATTCCTTACCTAGAATGAAATCTCTAAATAGGATGAATAAGGCCTATGTATTAGAACTCATCAATACTTGCGCGCCTATGTGTCTAGCCCTTAAGGGAAGTGAAGACACTTGTGCTCCACCTTTCCCTCTCAAGGGAACTTGTGCGCCACCATTCTGGAAGCCTCTAGGGATGATACTAAGGGCTTGAGTTCAAAGTATCCCAAGTATTACCTTATGGATTTTTTATCACCCATTGTGACTCATGTCATGCTAGTATACTTGCGCGATCAGGACTTGCGTTCCAGAACAATACTTGCAGCCTCCTTCCTAGTCGCCTCCTTTCCTCAAATCCACCTCTATTCCTCAAGATATGACCTTCAAAACCCACTTCAAAACCATTTATGGCATAGTTCCTTCATTGACTTTCTTATCTTATAAGAATTCATATGGACCACCTTCTTAAGAGTAAGTCAAAATCATATTTTCCCTCAATTGGGCCTCATTCTCACGAGTAAGTCCCAATCATATTTTTCCCTTAATTGGGCCTCCTTCTCAAGAGTAAGTCCCAATCATAATTTCTCTTAATTGGGCCTCCTTCTAATGAGTAATTCCCAATAATATATTCCCTTTAATTGGGACTCCTTCTCAAGAGAAAGTCCCAATCATATTTTTCCATTAATTGGGCCTCCTTCTCAAGAGTAAGTCCCAATCACAATTTCCCTAAAATTGGGCCTCCTTCTCAAGAGTAAGTCCTAATCATATTTTCCCCTTAATCGGGACTCCTTATTAGGAGTAAGTCCCAATCATAATTTACCTTAATTGGGCCTCCTTCTCATGAGTATGTCCCAATCATATTTTCCATTAATTGGGCCTCATTCTTAGGAGTAAGCCCCACCCTTAATTTCTTTTGACTGAGGCTTCCCTTTCATGAGAAAGTCCCGAGATAAAATCCCAAATCTCTATAATGTACAAATACCTTTATGGAACCTACTCTTGAGTAGTCATAAATACGTAAGCCCCACATCATTTCTTATGATTGCATCTTTCATGTCACAATCGTCAGTTTTACTGATACATCTTGTTTCTCACACCGAGCATGACTCACGTGAGATTAGAGTGTAAAAGTAATTATGACATCTTTCTTTGGGAAATTAATCATGAATAAACGTCATAATTCTTCACCTGAGCTACGTTGACTTTGATATATACCTTAAATGTATCGTATGTATGAATCCTTTCAAAGGTTCAAGCCCATCTTTCATTAAATATTGTCTTTCCCATATGACATTAAACTATATCCTTCTTATAAATTATGTGGGTTATGATTCCTCTCTTTTTAAGAAGGATATGTAGGTAGCCCATCTATGGGTACAATCCCAACTATGAAATAATCCTTGTCTTTCTAAACAACAATAAACTTCATGTTCCCCAATGAGTGTCTTTAAAACCAGTATGGTTATCATAATGACGAAGAGATTTCTATATAATGTGTTGAAGGAAACCATTGACTAAGAATTTCTACAGATGATTCTATAAATTCTCTACATATCAATCATTGATTGAACGATATAAAGTAAAAACTCATTTTCATACTTGGAAAATTAATATGGTTTTGTGAAAATAACTTAAATCTATAAGAGTGTCCCAGAGTAGACAATAATTCCCCACAAAAAAGGTGTCATGAGTCCAACCTCCCATCCTCTTGACCAATGAAAATTCTTAAGCCTCATCAGTCCATAATGAATAAGAAACTACCTTTATAAAGTAGGTCCAAATGGATATAGAATCATTGGATGTTTCAGGTTCTATGAATAACCCCGTTAGAAACTGATTGAAAAGTTTGATCCTTAAACAAACCGGGTCATCCTCATTTCTAGAAGGAACAAAGACCTATATCAAAGACTCCCTATTGAATGGACACTATGGAATTAGTAGAGATAAAGAAACTACTAGAGTATTTGAGTGAAAAAATGAATTATTCAACCTAGTGTTTTTCCTTAGGGAGCCCCAATCCTCTTTGTCATGAAGAAAGATGGATCCATGAGGCTTTGCATTGATTACAGGAAAATCAGTGCTATTATAATAAAGAATAAGTATCCTCTACCCCGGATTGATGATTTATTTGATCAACATCATGGAGATCAATACTTTTCAAAGATTGAACTTTGATATGGATGTCATCAATTTCATGTGAAGAAGGAAGATATTCCTAAGAAAACATTTTGGTGCAGGTATGGGCATTACGAGTTTACAGTGATGCCTTTTGGACTGACAAATGCACCCTCTGTTTTCATGGATTTAATGAATAGAGTTTTCATGTAATATCTTGATATCTTTGTTTTGGTATTCATTTATGATACCCTAATATACTTAAAAATGTATGAGGACCATGATAATCACTTGTGGGTTATTATGAGAACTCTTAGAAGAAATAAATTATATGCGAAGTTTAACAAGTGTTAATTTTGGCATAAATCAGTTTCTTTTTTATGCCATATTGTCTCTAAGGATGTAATCATAGTTGATCTTTCAAAGACAAAGAAAATCCAAGAATGTTCCACGCCAAAAAAACATAACTGAGGTATGCAGTTTTATTGTCTTAGCAGGTTACTATCAGTGTTTTGTTCAGAATTTTTCCTAACTGGCTAACCCACTAACCAAGCTCCCACGTGAAGGAGTTAAGTTTTGTGGATAAAAGAATGTACAAAATGATTCAAAGAATTGAAAAGAAGATTAGTCAATGATCCAATTTTGACTCTTCCATCTAGAAGTGGTGTATTTCTAATATACAGTGATGTATCAAAGAATGGATTGGGTTGCATCCTTACTAAAAATGATAATGTTTTTGCTTATTCATCAAGACAATTGAAGACTCATGAGAAAAATTATTCAACTAATGATCTTGAGTTAGTAGCTGTAATCTTTTCTCTAAAAATATGGAGTCATTAACTCTATGGAGAGAGATGTGAGATTTATACAGACCATAAGAGTTTGAAATACATTTTAACACAAAAAGAACTCAACATGAGGCAAATGAGATGGCTTGAGTTAGTCAAAGATTACAATTGTTCAATACACTTCCACTCGAGAAAGGAGAATTAGGTGGCAGATGCATTAATCAGGAAAGATAATGAACTTTGGTCTCAAATTAGGCTTGAGAGAGATCCTATATTTTTAGATCTACTAAATATGGATATGGAAATTGTTAAAAAAAAGGGAAACATCTTTCCTATTTAAAATGATTGTTAAACCAACTTTATTAGAGAAGATAAAAATATCTCAATTTGATGATGAGAATCTACATAAGAAAATTAATGCTGTCAAGGATGGGAGACTGGATGACTTCATGTATGAAGAAGGAGCTCTGAGATTTTGGAAGAGGTTATGTGTTCCATCAGTACCTGAGCTAAAAAGGGAGCTATTAGACGATGCTCATAGCTCAAATTTATCTATACATCCAGGTAGCACCAAGATGTATAGAGATCTGAAGGAATATTTTTAGTGGGATAATATGAAGCGGGAAATTGTTGACTACATATCAAGATGTCTAGTTTGTCAACAAGTGAAGGCAGAGAGATAAGATCCCAAAGGAGTGATGTAACGTCTACCTATTTCTATGTGGAAGTTGGATAAGATTGCAATGGATTTTGTCACTATACTATTATGGACACCTATAAGGAATGATGAAATATGGGTAATTGTTGATCGTCTCATAAAATCAGCACATTTCCTTCCTATAAGAGAGGATTTTCCACTTGAGCACTCGAAAAGACTTTATATTAATGAATTTGTAAGACTTCATGGTTCACCTCTATCAATTGTATCATATCGAGATCCCTGATTTACATCAAAATTCTAGAAAAGTCTCCAGAAAGCTTTGAATACTGAGCTTTGTATGAGTACTGCTTATAACCCCCAAACCGATGGACAGTCTGAAAGGAATATTCAAACATTATAAGACACATTGAGGTCATGCTCTCTTGACTTCCAAGGTATGTGGGACCAATACTTTCCTTTGTTGGATTTTTCCTGCAACAATAGTTTCCATTATAGTATTCAAATGGATCCATATGAAGCATTATACAGAAAGAGATGTTGAACTCCAACTTGTTGGGATGATGTTGGTGAGAGGAGAGTTATAGGCCCTGAACTTATTGAATAGACCACAACAAAGGTAAAGAAAATACAATCCCATATTAAAGCATCATAAAGTAGGCATAAGAGTTGTGCTAACAACCGGAGAAAGGAATCGGAATTACAACAAGGAGACCATTTATTTCTAAAAGTATCTCTATGGAAGGGTGTCTTAAGGTTCGGTAAGAAATGGAAACTGAGTCCCATGTACATCAAACCATTTAAAATTCTGGTAGGAATCAGATCTATAGCTTACCGTCTAGTGATGCTGCCAAATATCTATAGAGTTCATGATGTGTTCCACGTGTCATTGTTTAATAAATACATGCCAGACCCAATGCATGTACTCACATATAAAAAAATTGAACTAGAACCTGATTTGTCATACTGTGAAAAGACTACCGGGATTCTTGACACAAGGGAGTAGGTATTTAGAAATCGGACAACTCATCTAGTCATGGTTCTTTAGAGAAATCAGAATATGGAGGAAGAAACATGGGAACCTGAGGATGTTATGAAAAAGAATCACCCACATCTTTTTTTTGAGTTTCATATATAAAATTTCAAGGATGAAATTTACGAAGGAGGGAATAATGTAGCACCCCAAACACTTCATGGTATGTTTCTCTTAAATACAATCTAGTTATAGCCTATGTTTCATGAATCACTAAGCCTATATGGAACAAAACATGGTTACTTATGAGAGATATCCATAACCTATCCATTAAACTTAAATTTTCTAACTCTGTGATTTGAATTTTAAAAATATTACATACACGGTTGTGTTCAAGATGATATTTAGAGTCTGATAGAATTAAATTAATTTTTAGTGAATAGTAACTCACCCTTATGAATAGTAACATTCCCTTATGAATAGTAACTTACCCTTATGAATAGTATTATGAATTTTATGAATAGTATCTATAACCTTGAGTGTATAAGTGAATTTAGGCACCTTAAAAATGGAGATGAATATTTTAAGTGTTTATATTTTTTGATTAAATAATGATTTTAATTAAATATTTAATTTATCATATTTAGGAAGTTGTTTTTGAAAAATGGACTTCATTTTTGGATTATACATGTCAAAAAATGGTTAGGGTAAATTTTTTGTATTTTTCTGAAATACTTGAATTTTTATGAATAGTAAAATCTAATAATTCACATTAAATGCTAAATAATGGATTAATTGAGTCATTGATGATGATCTGCTGATGTAATCCCAATTGATTCGGATTCACATGATAAAAGTACTATTCTTGGTCATGAATTAATCAATATTCCTTGTCTTATGGAGAAATAATAAATTAATGAATTTTATATAAAGGAAACTCCTCTCTCCTCCACAATAAAACCCCCCTTCACTCCCTCTTCTCTTCACTCCTCTCAAGCCTTGTGTCTTGACAACATTTACCCAAATCACTCCCCAGTATCCTCCCCCACATCCAAAAGCTCCAAGACTCTTCAAAATACCAAAACCTCTCTCCTTAAGAGGTTATAAAAGGAGGAAGTCTCAAGTGGTAAACTCCTCTTTCCAATTCCTTCATTTCTTTTAAGTTCTTTTATTTTTGTTTCTTTTCTCACCTCCCTACACCCAAATAGTATGATAAATCTAGTAAAATAAATGTACTAGAATGTGTTTATTCTAATGTTATGTTTAATTATCTTCTCTCCTTTCCCCACCCTTTATTTGGAAGAAATGAAAGCACCGTTTGAGATGTGAAAATTTAGCACATTCAAGGACAACAGTTTATCAATTTCTATTATAATCATTAATTCTGGTCATGAAAACATTTGTGTTAAGGTTGAACCAGATTATTATATATTTAATATATCCTATTTTTAGTTATATAATCCTTTTGTAAAAATTTTATTCTGTTATAAAGAAAAACATGTTCATTATAATCAAACCCACCGTTTAACCAAAACAGTTGTCACTAAGGTTATATATATGTAATAATTCGACCTCTCTCTAATTAACCAATTTAAATTTAAAACCATTTAATCTCCTGGAAGTTCAATAATGGAATATAACTTCATTTCTGTACAACCACTTTCATCTTTCATATTTATCCGAACATGAATATAAGTAAACCGATCTTTTAAAAACAAATAATCAAACAAGCCCGAGCAATGAAATTGAACATTATAACTTATCAAAAAGTCCTTGAATAAACTAAAAAAGGGTTATAATATATCATTTACATATAGTATAGATTCTGGACTTATGAATTTATATGCCTAATTTTTCAGTTTAGGTCTTTAATAATTATTCAAGAACACCTTCAAGAATAAGGTAAGGGATCCTCTCTCTCACTTTTGTTCAAGAATCTCTCTTATGTTGTGCCCTTTTTTTTAATTACTAATGATAGGGTATGTTTTTGTACCTCCCCCATACTTCCCTTGTTATATATAAATAAAGTAATACCTCTTTACCTCTCATTAATCCCTCGTAATAACACTCGTTACCATATCAAAAAATTTGAAAAGGGTTTCTCATCTCTCTTTCATTTCTGTGAGATTTTCATTGATCGCCACTTATTTCTGGTATGTGTTATATTTTTACTAACATTAGATATATAATAACATTATTCTATTTATATTCATGTTATTAAATGATTCATTTGAGTGTTATTAAGTTCTGGTCATATGATTCGACCGATTACATTGTGGTAAGCCACTTTGTCTCAACTACTATTTTGTTGTGACTAACTTTATATTGTGAACCTAATAATCCTTATGTGGTGTACCTAATACCCATTTAAGATCTCTTTTCATTTTCAAATTATATTTATATTAAATATCCATAATTGTGTATCATGGATATGTTTGTTGCCTAAATAGTATACTATTTTACATACGGTGTTTATTTGGAAAGTAATTTTAATAATAGAAATATTGATGAATCTATATACTCTAATCTATATGGATATTGAAAATGAACATTACTCATGTATTGAATAAATGTGTAAAGAATGATGTGGAAATGCAGTGGCAGGTGGGGCTAGCTATAGACCCTCGATGCATCGGTAGGTCTCATGAGACAAATCAATTTGGCAACAAACCCTTCGAGTTTGATTCCAAAAATCAGATCGGTTTCTACCCATAGAAGTAAACCATTTTAACAGTATAATGGATTCATGTGATAGATACATGATGTACACTTAATAAACATTCTCTTTATTCATTATCAGTTTTTACTATCCATGAGGTTTTCACTTTGACAAAATCTATGGATGCGGTTTCATTCACCTTTAATTAATGGCGTGATTTTTTCATTTATTCACCAAGACATATTGATTATGTAAAGTTGATTATGATTCACTTATTATTGTATTCATGTATCTGATATTTTTAACCCTTACATAGAATTTGATCTCACCACTTTCATTTTTTCCATCAATAGGTGATGAAGAGGTGATCATTTATTGAGTTCTTGTGGTTTCTGTTTTTAGTTTTGGTTATGTATTGTATTTTGTAACCTTTTCCAATATAATTTGAGTTACATCTATGTATCTAGTTTCTTAAAGACTAATAAACTGATCTCTCCTTTGAGATTTTAATTCTTTATATCCATGCCAATATCACAAGTAATGCACCAGATCCATCCTAGAGAGGTCAGGGTGTTACATGTATAGATATTTGAAGGAACATTTTTGGTGGGACAACATAAAGAGGGAGATTGCAGAATATGTTTCAAGATATATGGTTTTTCAAAAATTGAAAGCTAGAATGAAACATCCTAGATGATTCATGCAACCTCTTCCCATACCTGAGTGGAAATGGAATGATATTACAACAAACTTTGTCATTGGGCTACCAAAAACTCTTAGATGGAATGACGAAATATGGGTCATTATTGATCGTCTTACCAAGTCAGCACATTTTCTTGCAATA
Organism: Viscum album; assembly: GCA_963277665.1. Taxonomy (NCBI): domain Eukaryota; kingdom Viridiplantae; phylum Streptophyta; class Magnoliopsida; order Santalales; family Viscaceae; genus Viscum; species Viscum album. The sequence goes on from OY728142.1 coordinate 381,186,393, forward strand.
AAAGAAGATTTAACACTTGAAAATTAAGCAAAACTATATATTAATGAAGTTATAAGACTTCATGGTGTACCCCTATTGATTGTTTCTTATTGTGATCTTCATTTTACATAATGTTTCTAGAAAAGTATTTAGAAATCCCTAGATACTGAACATTGTTTGAGCACTAACTACCGCCCTCAAACTGATGGACAATCAGAATGTACTATTCAATCCTTAGAAAATGTGTTGGGATCTTTTTCACTTGACTTTAATGTTATGTGGGATCAATATTTTCCATTGGTTTAATTTTCCTATAATAATAGCTTCCATTCAATTATTCATATGGCACTATATAAAGCATTATATGGAAAGCGATGTCGCACACCAACTGGTTGGGATGATATCAATGAAACAAAACTCGAAGACCCAGAACTTGTTGAGGAACCAATGGAAATGGTGAAGATTATCCAAATCCACATCAAAGCTACTCAAAGTAGGAAAAAGATCTACGTCGATAACTAATGGAAAGATTTGGAATTTCAAGTTGGAGGTCATGTTTTCTTGAAGGTATCTCTACAGAAGGGTGTTATAGAATTTGGTAAGAAATGAAAATTAAGTCCCATGCACATCATACCATTCAAAATTCTAGAACAAATCAGAGTTGTAGCATACTATTTAGCAATGCATCCAAGTCTCTCTGAAGTTCATGA